>JARJCX010000044.1:600000-1097525 GCA_029282285.1 Mycena rebaudengoi | reverse complement strand
CCACAGTCGTTTAATGCTGACGCAGTGTCGTGGGGGACTCTCGGTAGCACTCTATATTCGCCATCCGGAAGATACGCGGTACGGATCATAAATCTGTTCCAGTTATTTCAGGCGAACGAGTTTTGCAGATTGTGCCCTTCTCGATCCTCATTGGTCTCATCGTACCGGTCCCATTCTGGCTTGTCCACCTCAAATTCCCGAAGCTTGGAGCCAACCATGTCGTAACCCCGATTCTCTGCTGTACGCGATATCTCCACACAGAATACGCCACTGACCACGGTTTTCGGGGACCTTAGGATACTTGTCCGTGGGAATCAACACTTCCGTGTTCTCGACGTTCCTTTTGGCCGTTTTCTCGCAGTATTACCTCCGACGCTATCGGCCGAGATGGTTCCGAAAATACAACTTCCTTCTATCTGCAGCGCTCGATGGCGGCACACAGGCGAATACCTTCAATCGAGGTCGCAGATCTGTCCCACTAATAAAATTTGCAGGTCATGGTCTTTGTTTTCACGTTTGCGGTAGGCGGCGGCAGTGGGAAAGTCGTGGATATGCCACATTGGGCATTGGTGCGGAATCCAATTTGTTCTGCATGCCAGGGACTAAATTATGTTCCAGAACCCGGTAGGAAACCCTGATTATTGTCAGAGACTTACGTAGCCGTCATTTTTGTCGATACACTCTGGGAGTTTCCTTAGCGCTCTTTCCAATTCCAGAGGACGGATTTCTAATTGTGCCCGAATTCGAGGTCTGAGTGCAAAGGGATCTATTTCATCATTCAGCCGCGGAAATTATCGTGACCGCGCAACTGAACAGGTTCAGTACAAGCAGACATTGGCGAGTTATTTTAGTCTCCCAAAAGCACAAAGGAGATGATTTTGGCTGCGGGAATGAAAAATAAACGAGATGACCGAAGCGGGGTCTCGTCCGCGGGCGGGGAGTGGGATCACGTTCCAGGCTTACCGTTCTGTCTCAAAAGCCGGCGGTAGTGCGCATACGGTACTAGCGACGTGTCTCTCGATACTTCGATGTTGAATTTACGTGCATGCTTATTTGGAAAAGACTGACTTGGGGTCACAAGATACAATACTTGATACGCGTGAGTGGTTACATTGACGAGCTGCCAAACATATTTACCTCACTGCCGATAAAAAGACTTCGGGGGAAAAAAACATGAACTCGGTGAAGTGCCAAGGGTCGGACGGGATGGAAATGGACGAAGTACACTCCACACCATATGGGAAGTATGTCAGATAGATGACTTGATACCCTACACTTAAAGGAGGGGGGGATTTGGACCGGACTGATGTATTCATAAAAGCAGTCCTGTATTTATACTATTTCCGTGAGATAAAATACCATATGGAGCATATGCTGCGTATCCCATTTAGTACGCTGTGTGTTTCCTATGGAGTTAAGTATCTACGAGTTCAGTGAACTCTGCGTCGTATTCAGGCACCAGTTGTCTAATTGGGTAGCGTATCAAATCATCCGGGGTTAGTTGTCCTTGCCAAGTCAATGCTCAGTTCCCAGAACTCGCCGAGCCCATCGAACTCAGTGAGTTCCATGCTTTGTATTTCTCACACACCATCCACGCGTAGATGCGGAAATGAGAGTTGATACAGTTCTGCAGCTCCAATGGATAGCTCGCGTCTAGCACTGATTATCGCCAAGACGGACCTTGTTTGTTATCAATAGGTAGCCGATGTCAAGCGTCACTTGACGAGTACCACTATGTCGATTCCACCTTCCTGACGACTACCACCATGTCGATTCCACCCACAGAGGCAGTCTCGCCTCCATCTACACGGATTCCTCCCGGTCGGCTCGCAAATTTGATTCTCACATCCAAGACTGTAGTAGCGGCTGCAGACCTCCTTCCATTCCCATATCCTCAGAGGCGCTCTGGGGCACGTTATAGCGATTCTGGAGGTGGTACAGGTGCATCGTTTCACGTTGGACGGTTCCTCATCTTTATGACCCCGAAATATTAGAAAATGGCCAAAAACCGAGAGGACTTCACGGAGCTATGCACCAGCATTGTGGAGATTATTACCCTGTTGCAAGAGGAGATTTCCTGTCATGGAGCCGACGCGGCAAGCATGTTGACACAATTTTGTGAACAGCTTAAAAGGTGTGCAAATTGAGCAAGGAATCGGGAAATTCCAGAACCCTGAGAAGAAGGGCTTTCTGACTCGCTTCAAAGTGTTTGGGGCGGTGTACGAGCATTACAGATGAGCTCAAAAGGTATAAAAGCCGTGTCCACGAGCTTCGGTTGAATTTCATAGTAAGTCCATCACTCAGTCATACGTCAACCCTCACACAGGTTTCAAGACATCTTCGGTCGCACAATTGAAGATCCATGGTATGTTTTGTCAATTTCATCTTTTGGTGGCCTGCTAAAGTGTAGCAGATTTAGGACCAAGATCTGCTACTCAGCCTCCACCTCCTCGCTCAACAACAGTCTGTCCTCCGCCCTCAAGGATCTTCCATGGGCGAAGAGACATCTTGGACAAGATGCATGAGTACTTTGTGCAAAATATCGGAATCCGACATGTCTGTCTGTTACATGGACTGGGTGGTGGTCTTGGGAGACTCACAGATGCAGAGGCACTGGAGGTGGTTGTTCTGGGAAAGAGGAGGCAGGGCTTGGGGCCCGAACACCCTGATACTCTGACTGCCATGGAACATCTTGCTAGATTATTTCAAAAAGAAAACCAGCCTCCATTACACATCCCTGACTGCGATATCAAGGACCTTGAATTAAAATATCCTGTTTTCGGATTCTGAAGGGTAGACATAGGCCCCATACTACCACCAAATATGGGACATATCCAATATACCCTTCCAAAAGTAGACATAGCCCACAGTATGGCCAGACCTCGCGTGTTCTGCAGACTGCCGCTAAACTCCCGCACAACACTGCCTGCCCCCACAATGGAAAACGATAGTTTTTCCCCTCGCGCCACCCAAAATGGGTAACCTCCCATCGATAGCCCGTATATATGGGTCGATACTGTTATGGATACCGAATCTAGAGACTCAATTTACTTATTTTGATGTTCCCTCATACATATATCAGTAACGACAAACCATGACTGTGTTTCTAACTGGAATCAACCACGAACGAACCAACGGCAATTCTCGTGAGCTACATCAATCAAGTATTGATGCAGGCCACGACTTGATCCCACGGTTGCGAGCGCGAGTCAACGGTTCCCGCTAGGAGTCATTTCGACTCCTATATGACTCCTACATGACTCAAGTACTTAGATAGTATATATAACACTGTACTTCCGTGATTGGAAGGGTACTCTTTACTCAATACCATCTTGTTACCCACTAACCTGTGTGAATCTAAGTCTCGCTGCAACGTTCTACACTTGCTCCGAAGCCTTACCAATACCCTAATTGACGCGACTGCTCAACTAAGGTGTTGTTCTCGGCCCCGTGGTTCAACGTATTAATTTGCTTGAACAGCGTTCTCCCATCGTCTCTTTCCAAAGTGATATTCACTGGTAAGAAGTTAAATTAAGAACTATAGCTCAGCCGAATATAACGCTGATCTACAACAGATACTCCCAAAATCCTGGCTCAAGCTCACCACTATTGACCCCCGCCACCGTCCAATCTCTCATCAAGTTCGAAAATCCCTCTGGTTCACCTTCCTTGGTGTATAGCACATTGGGAAAAATTACTAGATTCAATATGTTTGCATAGAATTATAGCCCTCGTAATCCTGAACATACTGATCCCCGACATCACTCCTTTTGACCACGCCAAGCCCTTGCCACAAGCTCAGCAAGTCAAAACCACCTTTTTGGGCTGTTGGACTTGAAACCACCGGATCATTCCTTTCGATGTCTTCTGGAAAGATGGGTTGAATCGCAGCTGCGCCGCGGCCCATGTCGTGCGATTGATTTATGACCTGTGGGTCCGCCACGGTGCTCAAGCAGGCGTGATGAGGTCGGAACACCCCGCCAGCCATGTCTTGGTTCTTGCGCGGAACACGCGACGTGTGTTCGAATGAGTAAGGCTATATGCGCGGTACGATTCCTTTAGTCTTGCCTTACTTTCTCGATTCTGCCTCCTTGGTTCATCCACGCGCCAATTATGCAGGAACCACTGTGCAACATCATACCCAATTCGTCATGCCTAATCCTATCTCGAGGGTGTTCACTCGATATGGACCGTTATGCGTGGTTAGTCGTTATATGGCCACCCGGCCTGCGCCCGTAGTACATTCAATCGCTACGCCGTGCCGAGTTCATTTCGTACGTGCATTGCCTTTTTCATTACTATCCCCTTCTCGATTATCCCATACTGCTTGCTCGTATCTGACAATCCTCCATTCCCCTTTGAGCCGTCGGAATTGATCTCACCGCCGCGCTTCTTTTTTTCACATTCATATTGTGTTGTTCCTTCCCACCGGTCCCACTTTGCGCGTGGCACTACTCCACCCATCATATACGCCGAGCTCCCGACGGATCTACATATGTACGTCGCCGTGCTTTTTCCTTTGCACATTATCCCATGTCTTCCTCTAATCCTGTTCATTTGGCACTTCTGCTCTTATTCCACCACACATCTTCTTTTCACCCCACTCAAGTACCGCCTGGGCCGCTGTGCCTTACGTTCGCTTCCTTTCCTCACTTATATTCTATATCCCTTCACTTCGTCATCCACCGGTCTCATATTTTCAACACCTAAGTTCAGTGCTACGCCGCCCACAATTGCGGGCCTATCGCAACGGATGAACGTACATACCCCAGCTTCCTCTTCATCCATTCCGCATTATTCCGTGGAGCTCACATCTTCCTGCAATCCCGCTCTTTGTACATTATTTCTCTCTCTTCCCCAAACACGCATGTACCTCAAAAATAAGTACTCGCATACAAAGCTCACCTCTCCTATCCGTGTTTCGTCTGCGGCGCTGTCTGTCGCCCACCTTAGCCACTTCTTCCTTCATTCCACAATCATAAAATCCAAACGTAATCTGCACTGCATCTTTGGCCGATTCTCTGCATCTGCGAATCCCTGAGGGAGCCTATGAACTTCCAGGGAATTTCCTGGGGTAGCAAGAATGTCATGTACGGATCATGTTGCGTGGTAGAACTTAATATACGGTTACCAGGGTATTTTTTCCAGACGATGCAGCCCCTTCACTACTGGCCTTGATGGACATACAATCTGCGCTCCATTCTTGAACATCCACATCATAACCCTGTTCCCTGGCAGCATAGTAATTTATTTCACATTGTCGTAATTTTGCCATGCCTGGAGTTCATGTTGACATGATTGCTCTCCAGGACCGCGAGAATCCCTTTCCACGAGTTTCCACGCTGGGGCGCAATCATGTCCTACTTATCTGCGCACGCGCACATTCAAGGTGTCGTCTCCCGCTCAGTAACCATAGCACGATTGTTTAAACAATTTGCGTCTAGACGCAAATTGCCATTTAAACGCGTGTTTAATCTAAACACGTTTAACGCAGGCGGCACACGAGACCGTGTTTAAACGGGGGCGGTTTAAACACTGTTTAAACCGACAAAAAACCCAATTACACACCGTGGTTCGAACTTGCGACCTCATGTAAGCGGGGTAGTGCAAGCAGTGAACGGTGTAACCAACTGGTCCAAAAGGTCCTTTAGATATTCTAATTTGGGATGCCCTTTATGTTGGCCGCGGAGGGTTTAGATATGGCAATAAAAATAGTAATGATGGAGCACAGAGCGTTAACTATCATCCTCCGCTAATAATATTTAGGCAATTGCAAGGATGCTCGACTCCTGGATTAAACTGTAGGCGAAAGCCGCAGTCAGAAATATTGATGAGACCTTCCTCATCAATCCTCAACAAGCCGTGGACATTGTGTCATGATTGTTGTTGACAAGCTTAGAGAATCCTATGTACCTGGAAAATTTGATGCAAGTCGTTGGAGACCTTCCAGACCTGCCTGAAAGACAGGGCCAGGATATCAAGTCCAAGGTATGGGCAATTTCATTTCATTTATTTTCAGTGTAATACTATGTATCTCTTATGCCCTGCCTCCAACCCTGTGAAATGCTAGTTAAAGACCGTGACTCCATTTTAGCAGAGAGAACCGTGTATGCGTTCGTATTATTTACGCTGCGTAATCGACACTGGTTCAAGACATGATTATACTCAGCGGGCGGGACACTTGGTTTGCTATATAACCCACGTAAAATTCTGTCACTCTTCTCGGTGAAGAAGTAAAGGTTGGTCCTGGTGTGGACCTGAGGGCGCCTAGGTCGTGCTGGATGGGGGATAGAGGTGTGCAGCAAAATATGAGATAATGTGAACTAAATGGAAAGAGAGGCTGGAGTAAATACGGAGGATGTAGAAATAAGAAACTTAGCTCAAAGTGGACTCGGATACTCAGAAACTCGAGGGGAGAGAGGAATAATGTGGGGAGAAGGTCGTAGTCAAGAGCAAGGAGAGATCCCCCTATATGTACAAACAAAGCATAAATAAAGTGTCCGTGGATATGCCGCTGCTCAGAACTGAACTCTTGACGGTCAAACAATCTGGGAGATACGCAAAGACGAATAGGGAGAGTACGCTGGCCGCACAACGTTGACAAGTGGGGCCCCAGACCACTGCCGGCTCGATCCCCGGCATAGTCCGAGAAAGTCGATGCCTCGAGTCCAGCACCTTGTGTAAGCTGTATGTAGAGAGAGAAATAAATGTCTGTGGTAGGTAATGTAAGTAAATCTGTGAGATGCAATCGAAAAGCTCAATAGCGAATGATTCCTCCGTGATCGAGAAAGTTAACTTGATGCCTCATGGGAATTCCTTCGGCGGTGGAGCGGATTCGAATGCTCTCGCAGAGCGATGAAGCAAATCTGGAGGTGAAATAGGGAGAAGTGAGTGTGTACGAGTGGAGTGCTCGATAAAGTGGAGAGTATGTGAGGAATAATATAATTAATGAGAGTGATATCAAATCTGCCTCGAGCATATAAATCGTGAGAAGGGCTCTGGCCACGAGGTGGACAGAGTACACTTCCACATCGGCTTATCTTTTCTTAGAGGTCATGGCAGATGCAGAGCGCCTGAATTCTGCAAATATCGAGTCGATTATATCCCCTTGAGCTAAGGCCCAAGGGTCCTCGAAAATACTGCACACTGTTCCTTCTGGAAGCAACCTGTAAGAGCACAAAATATATACTGGCAATTTTTATATATTTGTGTAGCCTGAAAATTTCCAAAAGATACAACCTCCCTTCTGATACAAGTATCCATCGAAGAGCTCCGCTTACAAGCCTAATAGCTGTAGTAGCCCTGCACTGGCAGGTTTTTGAGAGTTCAATAACCAGGGAATAAGAAGTTCAACTTCGAACCAAGCTGAAATCTCTGCCGTTGAACTTCAAGCTTGGTTCAAACATCTGTGTTTCCCACGGCAACAACTGTTCAGCGGAGTGTTTTAACATAAGTTACGCGCCCAATCAATTTGCTGAGCGCCGGGGAAGATGGCAGGACAAGATGAATAATTGACACCTGCTGAAGCACCACTCCCAGTTAATAAAACCGGCATTCAATGAAGGTACTTGAAGACTATTTTAGTTTACGCCACTTTCAGCTTGAGCTTGACTCAAAATATTACCGAGGCCGTGATTTTGGAAGTCACAAGCTTCCCAAAAAGCGGCCATTCAAACTGTTCACTGGGGTTTGAAAATTCAAATTCATATGGACTCAAGGACAGGAAAGCCATTGTTTAGTACAGTGAGCCAACCTTGCAATTGACTGATTGCGAGTATGTTGCTGGGTTTTAACGGTAGATGTTCAAATTCAGAACACGGTTCAATCAATATCCTGAATTTATGTTGCACCATGGAGCATACAGGGGCCAACTAGTTCAACTTCAACCACCTGGGCTGTTGGACCTGAATTAATTTCACTTTACTTCGGCTTTAATGTTTTCAAACTTACCTACAGACGTGTTAAGCCATCAAACTGAGTATCTTAATATGCTGTAACATAACTGTCCAGCTACTGTTATGCGGCTCTATAGGGGAAGGAATGAAGAATGAAAAAGATGTATAACTGCGGTGGTCCCATAAAGCAACACACGGGTACTGAACACCTTTAATGCCTAGGGCTTCAGGCGGCGAACACAGAGTTCTCAGACATGCTCTGAACAACTGGACTGTGCCGTTGCCTTGATATTGCATTATCTGCGGTTGAGCAACATTGAAGTTGAATTGTGTCTAGTGTAACTCAAGTTTGTAGTCCTGCAAAGCTGAATGAAGCAACTCGAATCTACAATGGCTTCAGGAGAACTTGCCTACAACTGCACTGAGTCATTGGTTTCCAGCAAGTCCACCTGCACCTGCTTCCAAGGTCGCTCAAACTGGCAAAACAACGACCTTCCTATAATTGTGACTCCAATTTATTTGTGAGCATAGGTTATATTCAACTGGCACGGTATCACGGTATCACAGATATAGATATTTATTCAACAGCAGAGTCTAGCCTGCTATGGCTAGAGTCTCCTTTTTATATGAGAACTTGTATTTTGGAAGAATAAATACTCAAGGGGTTCATTAAGAGCGGATTGAGCATCTGTTTAATCCAAGAGTCTGCCTGAATATCATTCAGGGAAGCTGATATCTAACATTCTGTGTCCCATCATTACTATTTTTTTATTGCCATATCTAAACCCTCCGCGGCCAACATAAAGGGCATCCCAAATTAGAATATCTAAAGGATCTTTTGGACCAGTCGGTTACACCATTCACTGCTTGCACTACCCCACTTACATGAGGTCGCAAGTTCGAACCATGGTGTGTAATTGGGTTTTTGTCGGTTTAAACAGTGTTTAAACCGCCCCCGTTTAAACATGGTCCCGTGCGCCGCCTGCGTTAAACGTGTTTAGATTAAACACGTGTTTAAACGGCAATTTGCGTCTAGACGCAAATTGTTTAAACAATCGTCCTATAGATTCTATCCCTCTCCCAGTGGATCGGCGTTCAGCATTTCATAGAAAGTGCATCTATTTCCCCTGTGGGCTGCTTGTGGGCTGCATGTATTGCCCCAGAATTTTCTAAATACTTGCAATGTAGACGGGAATGTTGGCGAAGCTATCGGAGTCCTATATGCCAGACTCACTTGAATTTTTCCACATGTATACATGACACAAGACATGCCTGCGCTCCACTCCAGCACCAGACCCACATTTTGTAAAAAAAAATTAGAACTGGATTTTGAAGCGAAAGGGAACAGTGGTCCGCACCGACACCAGACTCATGCTGAGTAGCTTTTTAAGAAATTAAAAACTGTATTTTTTAGCGAAGGAGAACAGGATTAAATTCTCTAGCAGAGAGCGGGGACCAAAAACGCGGGCAGTAAAGACGGGACCCCTGAAGTTTCGAAAGACAGATCAAAAGTTGCATGAAAGAAATCTTATGAGTCCAGCAAGCAGACACAGTGTTTTGACATTGAATTGAAAAAGTCTTCAATGAGCCAGTTTCCCCGTAACGAATCCAGAAAGGCAGCCGGCAAGTCTCAGAATTTTTAACATTAGATTGAGCTCATCCACAATTTCCAGCAATATTCCCGCTGTGAAGACTATCCGGAGCAAAGCCATAAAGTCATCAAGGAGCCATCAGGTCCCAGAAAGAGCATATGTTGACAGGCAAGAGCAGTGCATTCGATTCGCAGGTTTGAGTCGAAGCCGGAGGAGAAAGAGGCTGGGGACTAGGAGGAAAATTTTCGCGCGCATCTTTATAGGCTGGCAGTGCTCAGAAGGCTTGATCCGGTGCTAGTGGATGTGCAGAAAGGCGGAGAAGATGGGCCTCCGTGGCTGCAAATGGAGAATAGCTGTGGAGATACTGCGAGCTCGTGGGAGTTGAAACATTGCAAATTAAGGACCAGGAAGGAGGAAGAGAAACGGGGATAACACAAATGAGGATGGAGCCAAACATGTACAATTTGATTCGAGAGATTTCGTTAAGAGAACGGATAATATTATAATTAACACAAATACTGCCATCTGACACTGGGGGCAAGTGCCGTGGGCGTAGGTTCACGGCATATGACCGACACTTGCCATGGCACTTGCCACGGCAGAACCTCTGTGTTGACATAATTCGTCTTTGTTCTATTTTTGCTCTTTGTTTTGCTTCATTCTCTGGCTTTGTAAGTTAGCACATGTTGATTTGCATGTCTTTTCTGTGCTGGATAATACAAGGATCATTGCAGCATTAGATTCTGAGTGAAATTTGGTGCAGAATACCAATAATCAGGGTCGGAAACAGATGCTGATGGCGGCTGAAAGCGCATCGCTGCAACTGATAGGATCAGCCCCAAACTATTCGGCATCTGAAGGTTTATTGGTGTAGGAGTGGTTCCTGATATCCATGTGGGTGCATACCGTAGCTTGTAGGGGTATTACCAACACAGAGGTAAATTCTGAATTCAATGGACTTGTCTTCTTTCACGCCTCCTGACTTCTTTCGTGATTCTTTGCTAGTGAACACTTCTACATCCCACCAAAAACTGTGATGAAGGTTTTGAAAGGATATTTGCATCCAGGGAGGAGAAGAATTGCCTGCGCTTGGTTTTGGGTGCGCTGGGAAGTACAGACGGAAAAGCGCCCGATGATCCGCGGCTTGAGAACAAAGATCCAGAATCGAACCAAAATAGAACAAAGGGCGATTGCCAGGTTTGATTTGCCATGGTAAGTGCCATGGCAAGTGTCGGTCCTCTGCCATGAAACCAATCCCACGGCACTTGCCCCCAGTGTGAGTCGTGCTCCTTTTCCTGAGTCTGCACTCCAAGTAACTCTAATTTTAGCAACCAATTCAGTGGCCCTGAACCTGTGTTCCTGCTCGATCACATCCGGTATGAAAGTCACGCACCTATAAATTTTAGAACTTGCACAGGTTTCCTCAGTCTCGGATCCTTGGGGGCGGTGCGTTTCAATTGACCATGCATCTACATCATTCATTGATCTATATTATCTGTCGACAAATTATCTACATCTTCCGGTGGCCAGGAGAGGTCTACATTTCAATCGGACCTGGTACCTATTCCGCCTGATCCGAACGCTCCTCCATCCTCTAAAATAATCCGATAATAGCTAAAATACCTCCAGGTCTTTAAAAAGCGAACAGGGAATCCAAGAAACCTAATAGGCAACTATTCTTGCGTCTTTCTTTCCATAAACATGCGTAAGCTGCATTTTACTTGGTTACATGGGCAACTGACAACCTTTCATGCCACCAGGTCAGGCAGACAGTTACTCGCTGAATTACAAGGACGATGCACGTCTAATCGACATGCTTGAGAACGACGACCCCGTGTTGAACCATTATCTCTATCAAGGGGATGATTGCAACTGTTCACAATCACTTTGAATTCCTCCAATAATTGGCGGCGCGTTGTCGAGTTTCTGCATCAGCATGCTCGCCCTTGTGGACTGCAATTGGGGCCCACCATCAGTGCGTTGTATCTTATATTCAATTCGATTTTTAATTGCTGTGTTGCAGTCCATTCTAGATCCATACTTTTCAGCCTCCGACTGAATTGATCACTGAAGTCACTTGCAGCTTGGGACTAGGGTTGCTCACGTTTAACCATTATCTGTGCACTCCCATCTCTGACATTCGTCATGGATTATCGTGGTGAGTTATAATGCTGCTTCGACTAATCCATCTCTTATTTTTGTCCCCGGTCTCCCTCAAAATCGCAGAGCCCGACCATTACATCGACTTGCTGCACAAATACCCGTTACGTGTGCCCTTCGACGACAGTCTATACGATCCCGTATGGGGATTGCCCATAGACCTTATGGGATGGTCCGGTATTTTCCGACTCACGTCATGCTCATTCCCCATATGCATTTGGGGTATTGTGCTCTCTCACTTAATGTCCTCTGAGTTAGCTTGTGAGTTTTATGGCCCTGTTCACTCAATGTTTGTTGGTATTTACATTTTATATTCAAAGTTGAAGATGCTCTTCGATTCATGGCTGCAGGGGACCAGTGTTATTCTTGTTTTAAAATTATATCTAGACCATGCAAGTGTTCGGCTATATCAATTAATATATGGATGTTATAATTATTTATAATATTGTCCCTTTGATTAGGCCGTTTATGATAACTAAAAGGGAAAAAAAAAAGGAAAGTAGGAGTTTACATGCCGGTCCCTTTTACCCAAGTTAGGACTCGTAATCGTGTCATACGTGATGTACCATCGGCGTTCATCTTGAGGTCTCTCTGATAGACCAAACCCGGTCCTCTGCGCTCTTTGAAGTCATCTATGGGTGGCATCATACTGTTCTGTGCAGGATTTGAATTTCCTTGATTTCCTCCATCCTCCGGAGGGTTTTCCTGATGTCATCAATGAAGTGGTGACCCATCTCAGTTCTCCATGGATATGGTCTCCGGCATCCAACTGTACTCGATGTGTCTCTGGTCGATTCTCGTTTTGACCCTCCCGGCTTTATATGCGCATCCGTTGCTTTTTTTTCTCGCAGATTCACGATGAAGGGTTAGCCGATCAAGACAAAATGCGAATATAAAATACATGATGGACTTGGCAGCGCACGGTATTTATGGGGGACACAGAAAAGATCGTCGAAGCAATCAGTGTAGCAACAACATCGCTAGAGTAGATCTTGTTTCATTTAAACCCCGATACCCCTGACATGTCGCACACTATCAATTCGACAGTTACGGTGGTGTTGGCGAAGGAGGAATTTTGGCAGATGTCATCTAGCTTTCTTCGCTGACCCTTGATCTCCATGCCACATATCTGGGCCCCAGGACACACATCCATGTACCCACATCTTCATTTTGGTAGCCTACGAAGTTTCAGACAGCACATCTTTGAACCTGGATGCCCCTGACATGCCACCAGTGTATTCCCTGTCAAGGAGACTATTTTTTGGAAGCGGATGCCTCTTGCATGCCGCAGGTGTGCGTACTGGGACACAGATAAAGTATAAATGGACGCGGAAAATCCGCACCCAGCCTCCGCTCCTCAATGGTGAACCTCACCCTTATCCACAATATCACCGCTGCTGCGACCGCAGCAACCATGGTGGGGATCTGGGACTTTAACAAGAGGAATGCATTTAATCTCGTGAATGCCGCGTGCAACGACTACACCCCCGTAAACATCCGCCTGGCCAATTTCGAGCCCATAAACCAGGCATGTGCCCACACACCGTATCTTCCGGGTCCTAACCAATCCAATGAATAGTGGGTCTTAGCCGGCGGACCCTTCACCTTCCAGTTCATTACCCGATGTGGCACATTCCTCACATACCCGAATCAATTTTGGCCGCTGGCTATGGCGAACCAAGCCACGACGCGGCCCACTGCGAGCGCTACTACCTCGTGGATGGTCTCCCTTGTTGACCCTGCGACCCCCACCGGGCCGTGGAAGTGCGATATCCCTGTCGCCGACTATTCTCTGTACTCACATGGAGGATCGTAGCATTCTCGAGCCTACGAGCGGGGCTGCGCTTACTGCGTGGAGCCAAGACCCCGCTCAGGTGGTAAATTCCGGCGCCCCGGTACGTCCCTCATCGCGCTTCTGGTTCGGGAGAGCTAACGGGCTGGACAGATCACTCTAGAGGTCGCGAATCCCAAGGACACCCGCCAACAGTTCTGGTTCACTTGTTCTGGTATACCGAGTTCATCATTCCATGTTGCCGAGCTTGATTTTTTCGGTTGTTTTTAGGGTGAATGTCGAGTACACTCGACTAAGGGTGATTCAACTCATCATGGAGATGATAATATCAGTGCTTGAGTTTGTGGACAGTCAGCACTGTTGATATATTGCGCGACTGTAAATAACAAAGGGTGATTCAACTCATCATCATAATCATGGAGTGAATAGTATTGCATGTATTTCATGAGGCTGTGAACAGTCGGCAGACTCAGCAGTGTTGATGTATTGCGCAACTTCGAAAAATGGCCGGTATACCTACGCCGCGGGAACCGTACCGCAAACACTGTGGGAAGGAACTATCATGAAGTTCATGAGAAATTCATGAGACCGGCATCATGAAATTCCGGCGTGCTACTTGACGTATATTTAAACTTGGGGTAAAGGGCCGTGGCGGTGCCCGGCATGCAACTCGTACTTATTTCTTTTTTTTCTTTTGGAATACATGAAAATAAAGCGGTTCGCCAGGGGCATGGGATCAAAGGATTATGCATCAAGGTACAGATTGCGAACAAAGTATTTCAGGCTGAGCAATCACAGCATCTTTGAGGGGACAACATTTTAATTCACCCCAATCCCCCTCTAGCCACCAAGTAGTCAAGTAACTCTGGCGTAAAGGACCCCCACGGCTTCGCCTATATCACCATTTATATTCCAAGTATTAAGGAAATTTGCTGGTAGCGAGTGTAATATACCATCGGGTTCGCAAGTGGAACCAGTTGAAATTCCGTCGTGGTACCATATCGCACCGTTAGGCTTTACAAGGCGGGAGGTAAAATGATGATTGGCCAGATAGATCACTCCACGAATGGCATAGCGATAAGATACTTCCTTGACTGAAATGTTCAACGCCGCATCGTAGGTGATATTCTTATCGCACATGGAGAGGTAAATAAACGGAGGTACATCAGTTAAACTAATTTGTTTATTCAACTGAGTCCGACAAACAGGACATCCATAATTGGACTTGGACAGCAGTGAGTGCGCTAACCATTGCGATATGAAGCGATTTGAAGAACCAGGCTCATGGGAGGGGACTACAACATGGTAGACGGAGAAATCAGGCTGATTGCTAGAATATTTAGAGGAGCATACTGGGCACGATAGACAGGCCTGACCAAATGTTACATTCCCAAATGCACGCTCGGCTAGATCATCGATTGAAGTGAGCGTCATTCCGGTAGGGAAAATGGTGGGGTGTTCAGCTGTCAATAATTGTCTAGTGGAATCTCTGGCTGATTCAAGCGAAGCTGATCGTCCTCTGTATTTAGAAAACCCAGAGGAAAGCAAGGTAAGATGTTTGGACTGATGTTGAAAATATTCGGACCAGCGAGCAGGATGTTCTTGCCAGATGTCGTACAGGATGCTGAAAAGGGCGTCATACGCACAGCTATAATTGACTCTGTCCCACATAGTGGCTTGCGGACGTATAAGAGGGGTGGTAACTGTTCGGGTACGCTTGGTAGCCTTGCCACCTTGGTCAGTCTTTCGGCGCTTTCCAGGCGATGGAGTGGTTTCTGTTTTTTTGTCAGCTTTATTGTCTTTACCTATCAGAGTCCACTGGCTCTGCTGGACGAAGGTAGGAAGTTTTGGCGCGTCCCCTGCCCTCCAAGTAAGCGCTGAATGTAAATCCTTGGGATCATAGTCCTTGCCTTTAAATTCCTGATAAGACCGCAATAAATCAGACCGAGTCACTCCGGTAACTGTAGGTGGTAAAGTGGATGACTTTCCATGACGGTTTAAATAGTCTGGGGACTATCCGAGCTTCTTTGAGAGTGCCGGTGATTGGATCAAAGTAATTATTCACGCATTTACTACGGGAAACGCACAGGAGCCATTTTTTAAAGCTGAAGCCACATATCCAACAATTACAGCTTTGGGCTCGGCCCGTCACTAACCGGGTGTTTGGAGCTCGTGACGGTGCCAAACAACGCGTCCGATGCAGGCTTTATGTTGAACCACTCGCACAAGTCAAGCACAAGACGCAAACAAGTAGATGCAATTCATCATAACTACTGACTACACATGCTGGGAAATTTTCTCCCCTTCATGCTGCACAGCTAAACAAAAGCGAGTAAGCGAGTGAATAAGCGCGAGGACAGTGCGACACACCTCGAGTGCCAAGCCCCAACCATACCCTGGGTAAGAAAAGTGTGCGCCGGTGTCTTCAGTAAAGGAAAGCAGCAAGTGGAGACACACCTATTTTCCCCAGATCAACGCACAGCTCGCGCCTCGTTGCACGCGCGATAAGTATACCAGCGTGAGCCTTAAAGTGTCTGTGCGCAGTTCGGCGAGCACGGCGCATATGCGGAGGAAGCGTGGGCCACGCTCGCGGACTGCATGGTTCCACGCCTTGCCCCGGACTCATTAGCCTCGGCGCACACTAATGCGCGCTGGACATGCACTCACCCAGTGCACGTTGTCTTGTGTCACCCGCCGGTATCACCTCACGGGTGCGGGCTTGGGATACCACGCCCCGTCGCTGCGGGCGCGCCGCCGCGGGGTGCTTGCGGATGTGTGCCATCACCTCACACGTCGGTCTTGTGGGTGTGCTTGACGGGCGGGTGCCGGCGTAGGCTTATCGTGTGTAGGGATAAGGAGGGTGCGTACGCGTGGTCGGCAGCGGCAGAGCAGAAGGACTCGGAGGAATAGCTGGCAGGTGGCCATAGGATATCAGGGCGGGGCCCTCTCGGTCGTGGAGGTCAGCAGGGGCACGAGCGCATTGGCGGGGCAGAAGGGAAGAGCAGGAAGAGGCTGACATGCTTGGGGTACCATTGTTCTGGCTTGCGGAGTTTGAAAGCCTGCCGTGAGCGGTCGTGATATGAGGCGGAAAGTCAAGAGTTAAGCAGGATCACCGGAGCATTGGCCTAAACCGGTTTATTCGAACAACAATGTGGTTATTAAAATCTGTACAGGGGGTCCCTACCCCCTGTACAGATTTTTACAGATTCACATTAAAATCCATCCGTTTTGAGGTGATGGCTTTTCCGGGGTCCTGACAGCTGTCTCGGCATCACAGCCGGAAAAGCTCAGATATTCCCCAGACTTTTTAAACCGCCATGGAAAGTCATCCAGTACAACTATATTTGCCCTCCGTGATCTCATTTAGCAGCTCGAGCTCCCTGAACTCTTGGCGCAAATAGCCTGTTATTCCTTTTGTGATGGCCGTTGTAGCGAAAGCCTGAACGATAGCTGTGCCTGCGGCGGTAGAGCTTCGAGACAGGCAGGTATAGTAAGAAAAATGAGATTTACAATGCTGAAGATCAACCACGTTAAACACGCGGGTTTTACCTTGGGACGCGTAATCGGTCATGGCGAAATTGGGTAGTACAAGAACTTGCTCACGTAAAATGGCAACGACCATGTCATTTGGAAAGGAGCACCAAATCCGTTTGGATGCTCGGCTCAGAGCAACTATATTTTCGGCTAGGCCAGGTATATTGATGACCCGAGGTGGTTTCACTAGTTTCACGAACAGAGTGTCCAATATCCTTCGCCCATGTTCGTCGTAGCTTTCTTGCCAGCCAGCAACAGTCCCTTCCTGGCCTTTAGTTATACATAGCTCAGTAGCATCATTATTTTTAATCATGACGGGCATTCCGACACAGAGGCTCAGCTTTCCAGCGATGTGTTCACTAGTGCAAGGATGGGAATTGGACAGTTCTCTCCGTTCACTTTCAGACAAAAACCTATAAGAGGGAAGCTTAGCCTTATTCCTGTTTTTACGTTCTACTCGGTCTGAGGAACTAGGCGCTAGAGAATCTACAGAGAAAAAATCGGTAAGTGTCTGGCCTGTATCATCGGCGAAGCGCCGAGAGCCAATCTCGTTCAATTTATCTTTTTGTGAGTTCCACGCGGTAATTATAGGGACCGACCTGAAATTGGGATAGTCAAAACGAGGCTGTCCTGGCTTCGGGCCAATAACCCGTGTGCGAAGGAAGGCTATGTCGTCTGGAGTGCACGCTGCGTATCTCATATTTTCAAGGGCGGCACGATATTTAACGTCAGCGGCGCTCATTTCTTGCATACGCATATTTTTCTTTAATATCACCACTGTATCTACTTGCTTCCAAATTATTTTGCCTATAGTATTCTCCTGATCGACGACCGACATTTTACTGTGACGTACAGAAGAGACACTCCATTCAGGAGCGAACAGAGGCTGACCCCCTACAGGTGGTAGCTGTGCAAAGTCTCCTGCGAATATCATATTCATACCCCCAAATGGCTCAGTTGGTTCATTCAGAGCTTTGGCCAATCTGGCACTGATCTGGTACATATTGCGGCAGGAAACCATGGAGACTTCGTCAATAAAAATGTATTCAACACCTTTGAGGCGTTCTCTAACCTTTCTGATGCTTGTACCTTCGCTCCGATCCCCACTGTCACTGTCTATCATTCCAAGCACCGAATGATAAGTTGATCCGTTTAATAAAGCTGCTGCAGTTCCGGTCGG
This sequence comes from Mycena rebaudengoi, assembly GCA_029282285.1. NCBI lineage: Eukaryota > Fungi > Basidiomycota > Agaricomycetes > Agaricales > Mycenaceae > Mycena > Mycena rebaudengoi. The sequence continues at coordinate 1,079,372 of JARJCX010000044.1, read as the reverse complement.
AGCTAGTATGATGAAGCGATGGGCCTCTCCTCTTGCAATAAAATAACTACTCAAGGCCTGAATCACTTGAGACTTACCCGTTCCTCCGATTCCACCAAGGTACATTTTCAATTGAGCTGGATCGGGATCAGTAGCATGATTTGCAACAAGGCGAAAAGCGCGAGATTGTTCTGCATTAAGGCTAAAGTCTGATGCGGTCTTGTCAATAACCTTTTGGGAAGATTTAACTTTGGCTTTATAATACTTGGTGAAGTAGAAGGCGTCCAGTAGCTTAACACCGTTCTCAGCTTCCTCGACTTTCTTCCTAGGTTTTTTTACACCGTCTTCAGGGGCATTTTTAAATTTGAGTTTGAGGAGTTTGTCTCGCTCCGATGCTATTCGAGCCTTCCATTGAGAGCCAGTTAAAAGCTTGGAAGGGACAAATTTACTGGCGTCGAAGTTCAGGAAAGAGAAAGGCCTGGTCCACCCACTCTTTTTCATAATCCCAGCTGCTTCCTTCATGTGATCCAGTATCGTCAAGTGTGAATGTCCTTTTTCAGATACGTTGGGCCGTGTGATATTCCTGGTACCGACTCAGGTACCAGGTCTCCAAACCAGAAATAAAACATGTCTATTGCAGCCGCGTTTATGCACTCGATCGTGTCGGTCCGAAATCCGAGTGTAAAACCTCTCACGCCTGTCAAAGCTGATGACTGATCAACAGGGGTCCACATGTTACGATACATATGATGAACAGGTGCCTAAAGTTTGAAGCTATCAATGGCCTTAACGCGCTGACCGTCAGCCTTGCGACCAGTAAAATAACCAAATACTGGATGATACTTTGGTACACAGTGTCATAATACGTTCAGTGCATATACATGTAATCGGTAATTAAAGTGCGAAAATATCAACGGCATCAATCCTCGTCCATCGCAAAAACCACTCCTTCCCAGATGTACAGTCCCTCGCTCCCAACGTCCTCGGGAGGTTCCACCAACCCTTCCTTGATGGCGTCCGCCAGTTCCATCTCGTAAGCGTTGTCCCTGATAGGTGGTTCACGTATGGGGGATCTATAAACAGGACAGATGTTTCGTCGGTTCAAGTTGCTGCGAATGCATTGATAGCAGTAGATGTGCATGCACAGAGGCCTATTTGGAAGTCAGAAAGAAAGCAACTGGTCGTAATTACTTACATGACCGGTTTCTGAGGGGTGCAAAAACAGATACAGCACTGGAATATGTCCACGTTTTCTGATAACAGTAAGCATTACACATATGTCCAGAATATTTTAGGGACTTACCCGCTCGGGCTTGCGCCCATACTTCGCTGGACGAAGGAGCCGTCGGTCCGTCCGCCAAGGATCCGGGTGCTTCACTGAGCGTGGTCCACGCGTCTACCGAAATAGCATCCTTCGCAGTAGAACCGCTGTCGATGTTGATTGGGTACCAATCCTTGCCTTCGAACGTAAAGAAACGTTGGCGGCCAGGAAAATCGCAGGCATCTACGTCTATAACCTCGATAGGTGAGGTGTCAACACATCTGAGACTCCGTTCGCGCTGGTCATGTGCGAATTTTCTTGGTGATGCGGACATAGCCGTCCAACTGCGTCTGATAGAGGGCGGCACGAGACATTTATGGGTCATTTTGGCAAAGGTTGACGGTCTAGATATAGGTCCAGGCTTCCATGGAAAATTCACCTGGAATCAGATTGCTATGGGCAAATTGCTACCCTCATATGAGGTGCACACTTCCTCGTCTTGGAGACCGTTGTTTGTTCGTCCAACTCATAACTTTGGGTTTCCGATCGCAAATTGAAATTATGCCTGTGTGTTTCCAGACCAACTGTAGGTCAGCCCCTAACACAGTCGACTCCTCTTACCAACCATGTCCCCCCGAATGTGGGCGGCAGATTTAACCAACTTCGACGACCTTTTGGACTACGTACGCAATGCCAGGCTCCTTCCTTTCTGGAACTGCATATATAATGTCGACTTCCATGCCCCTGTTGTTTATCGCTCCGACTACACAGCTCTCACAAACGACGACGAATTTGTATTTTACACCACCCTTTTCGGCAAGGCCACAGGGCCTGTGGTGCGTTTCATCGTCTTCTAAGTTTACTCTGCTCGGTGCTTCTGGCGTTCTCGGTCACTGCGACACTGAATTCAAATCATGAAGAGCGACCTAGGGAAGCTGCGGCTCCTTCGTCGGTCAGTGACAGCGACGGTATGTTGTGCGTTTTTTTTTAATCACCATTCGCACAACTGACTACCTAGTGTACAGCGCCTACTGGTGATCCAGTTATACCTGATTCTACCATCGGTGCTTCTGATAGCACAACACTACCAAATATGAATGCAGGTCGCCGCTACAAGAGGAAGGCTTGCGACAGTGCGCCGCCATCCCCCGCGGAGTTGATAAAGACATGTTCGTTGTCCAAAACAGGAGATTAAACTATGTTTGCAACCGTTGTGCAATATGCTTGTATACCTAATTCAACCCACATACCCCCTCGAGGCTCATAAAGACGCGTACGGCGTCGAAGACAGAAGATTAACCTACTTTTGCGTCCATTGTATTCGGAGTTCTTTTACATCTGCAATAGCATACTTGCATACACAATACGGACTTAATTTCACCCGGAAGTGTACAGATCAGACGCGTACACCGCATCCTTGATGGTAGCCTTCTGCCTTATGTTTCACATAATCCATTTCAAACTGTATTTCTTTCCTTTCTTCCTGCTCTTGACCGTAAATTCCTGCATTATGAGTCGTCCTTGCCCCAGTATTGAACACATCCCGGAGCCTCTACCACGGAGACTCTCACCGCCACTGCCTTCGTGGTTTTCCAGCTGTATGATTCCAACGAGCGATCCTGAGGCTCCGCCTTGGGATAGAGAGTGGAACTTGGAAATATTCCCGCCCCCCTCTCCTACTGTTCATCCGCCATTTATTCAGCATCCTACTGTTCAGCCTACTGCGAATTCTTCAGACAGTGGAGGAGACTCCCCCATGTCGTTTGATGAAGACCACTACGGCTCGCGCGACGCGCCGCTGTCGCCTATGGATGAAGACTCTGAAACAGTTGATGGTAAGTGTCTGTTTAACAGTCAGTCTAACGTCCCTTGACTTTGGCTTTCGTAGATCGAGATATTGCCCTGGTTTCCGGATTTTCCTTATGGAACTCATCCTTACACGGCAGTACCTCCATGGGCTGATTTGGGTCAACCGGCCTTTTATACGACGTCGCTTCCCCTATGCTGTTAGTGGCATCGGTCATCACCTCTTTCTTCCTCCGCTAATCAAAACAGCTAATACAACTTCCGCAGGATGTACCCCTGGTTCATCCGTTCACCGTTCACTTGTTCACTGTTCACCCGTTCACTGTTCACCTGTTCACTCATCAATATGGTCCAGACTCTCTACCAGGACGCCGTTCGGAGTTCTCCACCCCTGGATGTGCCGCATTCAATGTCAGCGCGACGGTGCCGAAGATTTGATCTTGATCCAGCACACGACTCTTTGTTCCGTGCGCGACTCCATGGCTGACATAGACTCAGTCACCCTTCTTTCTGGACTGTCACTTCGGGAGTTTGGTGGAGGTGAAAAGCTCCCTGCGCCGAGGGTGCGGTCTCGGATTACAGTATTCTTGCGCAGGAGATCCACGTCCTTTAATTTATAAGGTTTATTATGATTGCGGTTGTGCGCTATGAGTGCATTGTGAAATATATGGCATACAGTAGTCTAGTATTGGTGTCCAAGTCGTACTGAGAGGTACCAGGGGATGCCCGGAGGGCCTTATGAATCGTCATCGTGCCCATAATGATCGAAAGTGTCCTCATGATCCACGTTAGGCGGCAATTCACGTTCGTAACGTGAGAACATGGGCAACACTTCCGTTTTGGATTGATGGTAGTAATCGTCCCTCGCGTCATTGCATTCGTACCGTAAGTTGAAGTTCTGCATCATCTTTTGGGCCTTCGTGTCGAATTTGGAAGAGGTGAAGACATCATCCCAGCTATCGAGGTTACCTTTAATATCGGTACCCTTACGCCATGGCTTAAACAGAGTCATCATGGTACAACAATAAAAGTCACGATCCCCTTGGTCGGCTCTAGGTAAACTTCCGCCAGCAAAGTTAGGAACAGTAGTGGCAAGTTTCCGTTTATCAATTATCAAATAGTGAGTTTTATACAGCGGGTGAGCAGGCAAGAATGGGCCGGACGATAACTCCGGACACACTTCAGATACATTTACAAGTTCCATCTCTTCCATGTCCAGCTGCTCGCATTCATCTACGTCCATGTCCGTATCAGAAGTTTTTTCCCCGGACGGATCAGCATTCAGGGACTCTAAGAACAATTTATGTTGCTTGGGTGTCCGTTTCTTGCGCTCGGAGATTTGGAAGAAGTCATACAAACTCATATCATTCAAAATGTCTGGTCGATAAACATAATCATCGACGTTGGTGATACCGACAAACCCATCGGCATTCTTACCAACTACTACACGGTCCCCTTCGTCGTCGTCATCCCCACTCGCAGTGTATTCAGATGGTACCTGATCTACCGATGACTTGAAAGGCTGAGGACCCGGTTTTGCCAAAGGACCCTGAGTCGCAATTTCTTCGTTCAAAGATGGCCAGCTGCTCATGACCTCTTTGACATAGGTCTTCCACCAGAATGCTTTAAAGTCTAAGTTGGTATAATGATCGGGGTTTCCCAGCAGATACATTGAGGCCATAGGGCTTCCTATCTGTAATTTAGACGAAAGTGAATTGACCATTTGCATTATAAGTACACGTGCATTTTTTTTACTGTTAGGGTTCCCTCCGAGGCAGACAGTATTACGGTCGAATACATTCTGCACTGACTGGAAGATGTGATAAGTCTTTAGACTAGATTTAGTGACATAATCCGAAATGTAAGCTACGACCGCCTTGATGGATGTTCCGGAAAGCAAGCAGGTAACATCAGTATTACAACCCAACACATAAGTAACCGCAGGAGTTATATTATTCACCATAGGTTCCAATTTTTTAAGTTTGATAGATCCATCGTTAACATCTACCTCAGTTCTCAGAACCACTTCCCGCGGAAATCGGGCGGAGCATGTACCGTCACTTCGTGTGCATCCCTTGACTTCTAATTTTATTTTGGTTCCTGGCTTCTGGAATTTGGACAAATCAGTTCCGGGTACAGGTGATCGGCAACTGTGAACATTAGACCTTAACATTAAATCGTCCACGGTGTCTACGTAATGGCGTCGCCAAGAATAGAGAGCCGAACATTTAGGGCAATTGCTTCGTTTACACTCACAGGGAGCAGGAGGAGTAACAGGCAGGACTTGAGTTGGGTCTGAATAACCAACAGGGTATCTGCTGACATCTTCATCTTCGAGGATATCATGAATACCTTTGGATCTAGCAGAAAAATGTGGTACCTTGGCCTTGACCTGTTCCATAGTGCCGGTTTGAAAATGGCCGACGTGAGTGCTTACAAGGTAGTCTACCAGAGATTTCTGGAAAGCCGCGTCGGGTGCAGAAATTTTGTCACGTATTTCCTGAGGAGACAAAGCGGAAGCTATCCAAACTAGCATGTGCATGTGCAGCGTGAGCCGTCCTTGCTGTTCAACCGTACCATAATAAGCGTCGGTCTCCCCATAGAGGCCAGGTAAATCGGTGCCTACTCCTAGAATGTTTTTTATGAAAGATCGAGTCATAAAATCAAAAAATCGAGCGGCAGCCACGGGATTGTGGGATATCAATCTCATATGTTCCTCAGATGATCGTATCCTTGGACTGAACTGTATTTGTTCATCTGCGTAATAAAGGCATAAGGGGTGGTTATTATCAACAGGAGAGAATGTTATAAACCAAGAGGGGGCACCTTTAAAGGAAATAAGCGACCATATTTCATTCCGCATGTATTTCTTAGATGTAAGGGATCCTTGGACGTGATTGCCAACATGATCCAAGTCATCCAAAAGTGCGAAACAGGCCTTCTCTGATTCAGTAGTAGGTACAAATTTCTTTCCTGCAGAGAGTTGGGCAGTGATGTCAGACAATACGGCGGTATCCAATTGGGACAGGCGGTCTACGACGGTGTTAAAATGTTTCTTCTTCGCAAGCAAATGACTGCCTGTCTTGCCAGATTTTATCTGAAGTTCGTTGAAAGCCACCATGGGAAAGTACAAGTCAGTCTGGAATCGTTTATCGTGATACATTAATAACAGGCGCTTACGGGCAGCGTCAGATAATCGTCTTTTATGTTCAATGTGGCCGATCCCTCCCAGTCCGTAAGGGAAAAGCCAGGGAAACATCTGAGGAAACAGCTGGACATTGTTAAAAAAGGATTGGGGTGTCGCTGAGTGGCCAAACCCAAGAGTTTGCCCATCGTTCGCAAGATGTTCCAGTGTCTTCGCTTTCAGAGCACGAATACTGGCTGTTCCGTATTCATCACCTGTAAGGCCATGCACTGCAAAAGTACATTTTCCCGTGCGGGTGCCCTCTGTATCAACCCCTCCATCGTCTACACTGCGCTGTTCGGGTCCGAACGTGCTTTCCTCTTCCGATGTCTGTTTCCAATCAACCCCGAAAGGCATCCCATATTCTGGGAGTGCTTCAAGATTTTCCTTCGAAATGCAGAGATCAGTGTAGTCACAGTGGTTTAACTTCAACCAGTCCAATCCTGCTTGTACGCGGTGTCTTCTGACCAACATAGGTGCCCGCGCAAATTCCTCATCAGTAGGCTTGGTCGGCCCAAGGAATACGAACGCAAGAACCTCCCTAATTTGATCACTGGATGGTGGCAAAATATTATATACCTGAACGGTAGGATTAGAAAACACGATTGCATTTGCACTGAGCTTGCCACGGCCAGAATTAACCCGGACAACACAACGGTTATGCCTAACTTTTGCAATCAGCATGCGTTCTGCAAATGACAAGTCTTTTAGCTGCCAAGGCACCTTGCCAATCCACATCCTGTTTGCCAAACTGTTCAATGGTCTCTTATCAGAGGACAGGGCTTTCAAGCACCCCTTACACACTCCAGTGCATGTGTCATCTAACACAGGCCCAGGCAGACTCACTACAGGATCGTCCATAGAAAACCGCTCTGCACGAGTGGCCCCTTCAACACGAAGAACGTTCAGATTTAAATCGGATAGTTCAGAACAGTCTTCCAGATCTGTCAACAACGTGAGCTGTCCACAAACAGCGCACCCAGCCTCCACGAATTTATCGGGCGCAATATCGGAGCAAGACTGACGGATTACACGTTCTTCGAGAGTGGTGGTCATTGGATGGGGCGGAAAATCGACGCCGCACCGTACATGGTTAGACGGAGCCGGAGACGCAGCGGCTGTCTGTCGTTTCTTCTTGTGGATCAAAGAGCTAGCTTTAGCATCCTTCAGCCTAGCCTCCCTTTTTTTTGCACGGCACTTCGTGAGGATAGCATTTTTGTGTTTTCGATAGGCCAACCCTGCACGTTCAGAAGGCGAAAGAACCGTGAAAGTTTCAGGGCAACTAGTACAGCCATGATCAGCCAGCAGATGAAGTAATTTCGTGGAGGACGTTCTGGACACATTGTGTATTCCGTGTACGTTCGCTATTAATTTGAGTGTCTTGAGATCAACCGAATGAATGAGAGTATTCATAGGAACTTTGGTTAACAAATACTTAGCGTCCCCAGTGACGTATTGGGAGAGTTTATTCATGGATCCATGGGCTATAAAATTGAAAGCCTCTACACCCGGTAGTTCGACGTCCCTGTCGCAAAAATACGGCGAAACTTGATCAAGCATCAGGTTATACCGTACACCACCGTATCTGAGATTCGGATGGCTAGTATTCATGGCAGGAAGAGGCGCATCTGGTTGAAAACGACTCAATAAGGACGCGGTCACCAAGAGGAACAGTACACCGGTGCACACCACAGTAGACGTGTATCTGATAAAAGGCACAGACATGAAAAAAGCGCAGCAATTGTTGATGCGTAAATTCACCTGTTGTAACTTGGAAAATAGGACGGCGAAATCATGTCTCCTATACAAATAACGGGAAAGTCTGCGATACAGTCGTCTGATGAGACCTACTGACCAGATGCTCACATCAACCAAATACATCCCTCCAACGAGGCTCTCCATCGTGTTCTGCACAACCTTGAACTTCGCTACACCACACCTTTCGCTCTCGATGTGCTGGCACAACCCACTGAGTGTCGGGAAATGAGCACGGGCCAAGTGACGATAAAAGGAAAGAAAAAGCATGAGCACCAGCTTGATAAATTCGCGAGCATAAGGACGAATAAATGTAGCGGATACAGAGAGGAACACCGAATATCGAACAAAAGTACGGCCCATGACAGAAGGATTAAACCAGGATTCCAAGTCTCCAGCCAACATGTAGATCGCAACCGATAATTCAGTGGACACTCGAGCAATCCAACTGGAACGTATCACAGATCTGATCCTACTCGGGATCGGTAAGCATCCAGCGGATGCGGTACACCCAAGGGGTACCGGTGGACAGCGCGGTCCGGTTTGATAAAGAATAGAACTGGTAAAGCAGCTCGCAGGGGCCGAGGCATAGCTCAAGGCTTCGTTTGGAATTTGGGATGGCACTAGCACGAAAAGCGCAAAGATGCATAGGCAGGCATTCCAGATTGAAGGTTTCATGGTAGGAGGAATAAGACAAGGAGGCGAGAGATGGTTTTATAGGAGGGAGCAAAGACAGAAATGAGCGGTCGCCTGATCGGGATACATGCAAGCAAATAATAGGAGCACCGTTGACAGCGTAAATTAACAGCAACCGGAAAGGCAAGAGCAACATGGATAGATTCGAAGAATAGCAAGGGCAGATTCAAAGGCCGTGCCAGTGGTCAAGTTGGCTATGAAGTATTTCATCTGTTTGGACGGCACTCAGACGGAGGTACGCTCGTGAATTCTCATCAAGGCAATGGAACAGGGACGGAAGGCGGAAACTGCCGAATAGCGGACCTCGGCAGGGTAGGACAAAAAATTTTTTTGTCCGTTTTCACCGAGTAACTCCTATTTTTCCCCGAGTAGGTAAACAAGAACAATTGTACAGCCACTAATATCATCAGTATTATTTCTAATGGAAGCGATAAAAGCATTAGACACAGCCCCTAATATGTCACTCAACAAAATCGATTTCAAGTAAAAAAACGATCATTTTTAGGTGCCCTGAGATTTGAAAGGAACGATAACATATGTAAACATAAGTACTCGTAATCAATACTTGCATTGTAAGACCCGTACGCGTTCTCTATCTAGTATCCCGGCTTTCAGCCAAATTTCAACTTCGACACACCTCTCTGCTTCATCATGGTTATCTGCATCGTCGTTGCCTCTCTCAGCCAAGCTCTCCGCCTCTGTGTTCCGTTCGTCCCGGCCACCGCCCCACATCAGTACGGCCGCCGGCGCTGAACGGTTCCTGTGATCTCGGTCGGCATCTTTGGTTCCCGTATGTACTCACGTTGTCAGGCGCGAGAGAAAAGCAGTGTCTACCTTACTCTACCTCTACACTATGGCAGTAATATCCACACCGATAACCGAGCTTTTCGGAATCAAGCATCCCATCTTGCTTGCTGGAATGAATGTTGCAGGTGAGCTAATGGGCTTGTACATGGCGAGATTGATGGGAGAGCTAGCGGGACCCGAGCTCGCTGCCGCCGTTAGCAATGCAGGTGAGTCTCCAGTTTTTGCTTGGGCGCGGCCGGTGTGCTTACTGTGGCCCAGGCGGCCTCGGGGTTATCGGTGGTTTGGGATATACACCCAAGTTCCTTCGTGAACAAGTAGGTCCCGCACATACACCGCTCCTTGTGAGGGTCATTGATGTGCCCTGCACTAGATCCGAGCGGTCAAGGACGGCTTGGTTGACAAATCGCTGCCGTTCGGGGTCGACTTGTTGATTCCCCAGGTGGGCGGAAGCGCACGGAAGACAAATGTGAGTCTTATAGCATTGTATCAAAACCTATTTTTAACTCTGGCCAGTACGACTACACGAAGGGAAAGCTTGCAGAGCTTATTGAGGTTATCATCGAGGAGAAGACTTCTCTATTCGTGTGCGCGGTCGGTGTTCCGCCCAAGTCTGCTGTGGACAGGCTGCATGAAGCCCGGATCCCCGTTCGTAAATTTTATAATATTTGTTCTTTATTACAATTCACACTTGTTAGATAATGAACATGGTCGGACACCCGAAGCACGTTGCGAAAGCACTTGCGGCCGGTGTCGACATCATCTGTGCCCAGGCAGGCGAAGGGGGAGGGCACACCGGCGATATTCCCACCAGTATCCTCATCCCGGCTTGCGTTGACGCCGTCAAAGGCCACAAATCACCTTTGAATGGAAAGCCCGTGTACGTCATAGGTGCCGGCGCTGTGTACGATGGGCGAGGGCTAGCGGCGAACCTTATATGGGGCGCTCAGGCTGTCTGTAAGGGCCGTATTTATCTTTCGTGTACCAAAAAACTCATAGCCCCTTGTACAGGGGTTGGAACTGTGTGTACCTTTAGTTTCCTACAAACTCGCCGTTCATGATACCTTGCAGCGTTTTGTTGCCGCCGTCGAAGCCGGTGCAACACCCAAGCACAAGGAGCTGATCGTTAGCGCCGGTTTCGAAGATGCTGTCACGACTTTGATTTATACGGGGAGACCGGCGCGAGTGAGGCGCACAGAATACGTCGAGAATTGGTATTATTCATCCATCCGTGGTGGAACACTCTGCTCACTGTTGCTATTATCATGTATAGGAACACAAACAGGCAGGCCAAGATCAAAGAACTTACCTCACAGGGAAAGCTCCCGCACGAGGTAGAGCTTGTGAAACATCCCGAAATGTCGATGATGACTCGTCCCTGGCCGATGGGAAGAATCTCTTCAGTAAGAATATCGGCGGCTCACTACTAGCAAGCGATTTCTAACCGATATGCACAGCTCATTAACGACGTGTTGCCAGCCAAAGTATGTCATATATGATGCCTTGTCCTATGTTTCAATATGTTAAGCTTCCTTTCCCCAGGTTATCGTCGACAGCATGGTCTCCGAGGCCGCAGACATGCTCCAGCGCGGAAATTCCATGCTCACGTCCAAGTCCAAGCTATAGCTGATCATAAATATACATACCAGATTCATTTACACCTCATCTCGAACCTCGGCCCTCCTTCCTTCTTTTCTTAGCTGCTATATTGGCAATTCTGCTTATGTGTTAATATATTCGCCCAATGATATGGCTTCAGGAATTGTCGCAATTGGGCCCCGCGGAGATTCATGAACGCCAAGTGCGTACCCTGAAATTCGCGTCTCAAGCCACATGCATGGTTATTATCATAGCGGCCAGCAGCCGAAGTTGATCTGATGCTTCTTCTTCTCCCCGAGTGCCGCATTTATTGCAAGTCCACCATACTCGTCCCTCCCAGTGTCAATACATACCCTTTGTCACTGCACCAACTCACACGACCATGAACCATTCTGTTTAGATTCCAGGAGCTATTTTCGTTCCACCAACTCATGGCGGCGTTCTCACCCACCACATTAACATTTTGGCTCTGCGGGCATTCCGCTGGTCCTTTCCACCAATCATTTGACATTTGAAAAGGGTACAGTGTTATTTGCCGGTTCAGTTATAATCCTGGCTCACCGGCTCGCATCGAACGTTGGTGTGCTCATTTTTGCCAATTAAGTATTTCGCTGTAACTAGGTGGGAATCGTGGATCTGTAGCCTACCCTGTTTCCATATTCCCGCTACCGTTAGGTACGGGTTTCTATAGGGCGCCTGATTTTGCGCCACTCGCAGTAAACTACATTTTTCGTCAGCAGTTTTTGCGTAAGCACAAATTCCGCTTTGCGATTGGCTGGACGTACTGCGGCAAGGTGTCGGCTTGTCGCAGAGCGTCAGCTTGATTTAGTAAAAATTCTAGAAAGTTCGTCTCTCCCAACATCTGCATCTTTGGCAATTTCGATGCCTGAGGAAGTCATGTAGAGATTGTCCTCAAGTCCCAACCTCGAGCTTCTCCCCACACTTCCGATCTCAGGCTACAGCTCTGTCAGCACATCGCTCAAGACCTCCAAGCCCACTCGTTGTTCTAATGAAGCTCGTGACTATGGCAGCTCCCGCCGTTGAGCGAAAGCTTTCAACTCCTCCAGCTACTCCTGCTCAAGGCTTGCCTCAAACACTGTGGTGGCCAATTACTTTACCTCAAACATCAATATTCGGCTTCAAAATACGCCTCAGTTTCACTTTGGATTCTGCCTCAACGCACTGCTTTTGGGATTCTATGAACGCGTCAAACACGCCTGGGGCGTGTAGTGCTGCCCCAGAATTTTTGAATCGAGATTTCGAAGGCTGGGGAACAAGGCTGACGCACAAGGTAAGTCTTGTCTGTTAACTTAAATACCTTTACTCACATTCTATCCTACGAACTCCTTTGGCCATCCCATGAACGCGTAGAACGTGCCCGCGGTGCTGCGCGCCGACCTAGATATTTTAAATCAAGATTTCGACGTCCGAGGAGCAAGGCCACCGCACTTGGTGAGTATTTGTCTATTATCATCGATACCTTTGCTTATATTCTAACCTAGGCATCCGACAATTCCCTTGAGCTTCTTATGAACGCGTGGAACACGTCCGTGACGCGTAGGACCACTGCTTGTGCGTCTGGAGACCAGGTGTATTTCTCATATTCTTTTCTCACATACCTTTAATTGTTCACATTGTAGCCCTACATAACCCGCAAATTTGTCGGACCCCCCACGAGCTTCGTATGCGACGCCTGCGGCGCGCAGCGGCGCCCCGGAATTCTCGAGATTTGAATGTCCAGGGATCTCAGCGTAAGTCTTCTCGATTACATTCGCGTCATGTACTCACAACTATTCGTCAGCCACGTACCTCCTGTGTCGCGCAACACCTCCGTAGCGTGCAGCGCCCCATGCACATGTCTTTTTCGTCGTCTGCGGAACTAGCTCTCGCTCTTGTGGTAAGTCTTTCATCATAACTTCATTACCTTGTCTAACTCGATGCTCTGAGCCTCTCAGACATCGTGCCCAATACCTTTAGGCTTCCCGATGCCTCGGTGGCGCGCAGCACCGCGGTGTACAACTTACGTTCAGAGCTCTGGAGCATGCATATGCTAAGCCCTTTCTATTCTCATCCATCCACTTGCTAACATGATCCTGCTAGACATCCCCACGTCGCGTTTGACGCATCTCAAGGCTGTGTAAACTTTAATTCAACATTTCACGGGCCCCCAAGCAACTACGTGTGACACTGGCAAGTTTTTTCTTCTTTTTCTCTACGTTTCGTACTCACAAGCCCTTCTAGTTGCGTCTAACGCGCCAATCCGACACGAGAGGGTGGAACTTATCTGTAAGTTCTTGTCTTTCAAGTTCTTTTGTACTGACAGACCTTCTAGTTGCATCCATGTCCTATTCGATGCTGCGGACCAATGAAACTTCTTTGCCTATGATAAATTCCCTTCGGAACTGAAAATATACATAACCTTCATGTTGAATATCATCAGCTCCTGGTTAATCATATCTGCATGTTAACTGCTGCGGCTGCCATATGGAATATCTGCGACTTGTGCAGTTGTTCTGCTATATCTGTTGCAGATTTTTCCCTTTCCTTTCGAAAAACTTCTCTGTTGGCCGACGTCAAATCCCTATTCAGGGAAAACTCATTGAATGCTCTACGAACCCAAATATTTCAATATTCTACGCCGTCCCATAAACTTGAATGACACATTTCACTCGTCCTAGTCTCCTCTTCTGCAACCGGTAGCGGGCCTTGCCGCTTGCCGGCCCTACCATCCTTTTATAAGGACAGTTCCACATACTTAAACCCAACTTGGGGTAAAGGGCCGGGGCTGCACCCGGCATAACCTTGTACTTTCTTTTTTTGTGCCTTGAGCCTGCAGTTGGGTTGCACTTCACTTGTTTGTACATTGTCGTGAACTACTGACGGAATAATCCGGGAAACAAATTGTCCAGTTTATCACTGGTAGCTGGGTTTTTCTCTATTTCTTCCTATGGTTTGAGCCTTCAATTTTACGTATGGAACAGTCATAAAAGTAACCACTGAACAGGGGCTACAAAGTTGCTCGAGGTGTGCCGGCGGCTAATATCGGCAATATTTCGGAGTATGGATCCATTTAGGGGCTGAGTGTCCTCTGCCTTTAGTCTGTTAATAAAATTTTATGATGAGGATGTTAAATATTGCACAGTGTAATACTACTGCCTGGGTGTGGCCCCTGGTAAGGCACATCAAATGGAGTTTGGTGGTATTCATTAACGGCTGCCCTGTCCGTGACATGTTGATATAATCATTTCCAAAAAGTAGGGTGTTTCGACCTACACATACTGTGGACAAGGTGTTTAGATAATCAGGACAACAGGAGAATAATTTGTGTAGCCTGCTGCGTGGCAAGGCCCGCTATCATGAATCTCTATGGCTCTTCAGTATTTGTTCCTGGGAAAACGAACTGCTCTCGGAGTTTCATTTCAGCGGTTCAGAACGGATTTTTTGAGTATGTACTCTTTATCAAAATGTGTTGTAAGTGCCTAGACTCTCAGCTGGCTATCACAAATAATTCAGAGCCAGGAGGGCACTGTTAAAAATGATTGATTAAACTCCTGCCCCATATATCAGGAAGGATGAAGCCACAGTCTAAAATCAAGATTGTGTAAGCTGTAGAAGTTACTTGATCACTCGGGATAACTGACGGAAGACAAAAGCAGACAGGGTGGCTGTGAATTAACTGTAGATCAATTTCTGTGTTCCAGCCCAACCTTAGCTCAGTTGCCGCTCAGACTGGGCAGATAGGGTCTTTGGCTCTGCTGTCCTGGCAGAAGAGAACAACAGATATTTTCTCAAAGTGAGTTTTGCATATCTTCAATGTTGAATTTGAAAGTCGCAATAGGTGCCAGGAACTTGAAGAAGAGGAATTCGGCATTCACCAGTTAGCATCAAATCCAGTAGTCAAATGAAAAAAATCATGGTTTCGCAAACCGGCACTAATGGGCAGCATATGCCAACAGTAGGTTTTTAATTAGGGTTTTTATTTCTATATACTGGGTGCCAATGGGGAAAGGGAAGGAAGAAGAGGGCTCATGGAGAGTCCTGGGAACTAATACCTTTTACTTTGTATCAACTACCATGCATGTTTATCGGTGGCCAAGCGAAAATACAGCGGAAAACAACCCTCCGATCTAGATCCGTTGAACATAGGTCCGTGCCAGTGGGTAAGCACGCCGCATGTCAAATACAGAGGCTTTCACGGGCCAGTCAGACGGCATTTTTTGGGTAGGATCAGATGTGTGGTGAGAGACAGTGGCACCGAGGGAAGGCGTGACGGGAGCAAGGCACGGAAGTTACCGGTATTTCGGTGATCCCCGAAGCATCATTAATTGATTGCGAACAATGCTCGATCACCCATATAACCCACTACTAAAGACAAGACATGCCTCTGCTTCGCTCCGGCAAATGGGGAAGTAGATAAATGCAGGACTGAAAGTAGACATCGAATTACGGGAGAGGTAAGAGGGAATAACATGATGAGATAAAATAAGGTAGCGCATTGAGGAGAACCCAATCAGAGGGGTGTGCTTGAAACGACATTTTCAGGTACAGGGGGGAAGCCCAGAGGAAGCTCTCATATCGAGAATATGTCGGGAAAGTCAGAGACACTGAAGGGAGATGCAGGATCGGCACGGTTGTTCATAACCCAGAGAAGATACCATTAGCCACAGAGACACGTCAAGCCATGACATGCAATATTAATTAATCCCAGAATAAGTTCCCAGATATTTCTGTATTTTGAGGGACCGTCTTCGTTAAAGGAGCATCAGTTAAAGGAAAGAGCTTTGTTACAGCTGAATATTCTGATGGGGGGCCCAGGCAGAACGGTATGAGGACCCGAGGCTTGCATTCAACACGAGGAACGCTAGAGCAGGCTATTGGATATCCGAGAATGATAGCATGAGACAGCAGGCAAGAGCAGAGTGAATAAAGCAAGGGTGTAGAAAGCAAACCGGAATGTTGGCTTTTATCCGTTTAAAGGACGTATGTGGCCGCAGCATGACTACTACGGCCAACATGTCATCCAAGAACTTCTTCTTGAGCTGTGCGCTCACGCGACTTGGGTGCTTGCTTCCACTGGCCCAATTCGTGCTGTTTGCACAGCTGCGGTGACTCGGCAAGTTACGGCGCATCGGCAATGGCGGGTCCAGCGGGAACAAACTGACTACATAAGAATGATGTGCAGCCTCGAGGCATGCGACGGAAATGCTTATTGAGTTTGCGCATTAACCGTTCTTTAAGCAAATGCTCGTCGATTCTTTGTACATGTTTGGAGTTTACCCCATTTGTCATATCTCCTTTGCTTCTGCTCTGCTGCGTGTCTCCGTGGATCTCGATTCATGGCCCACTTTTGGACCTTCTTTGTACTGCCTTCAACGGACGTAAAAAATTGATTGCTATCGATCTCCATTTGCCGTACGTTGGTGTTGGCCATGTACTCTACTTCGGCTTTTTTTGCACAGCATCGCTGTTGCAATGCTACTTCCTCCGCGATTCTGGATGCGATTGCATTTCTGCACTGCATTAATTACTGCGAAGTCATCTTCTTTGCACAGTCATTTTGTCCCAATGCATTTTTCTGGGGGGTTCAGCTTCCACGTAGCTTTCCAAGATCCGCGTCGTCGCTGCCGCAGCATCTGTATATAGACGGACTGAACAGGACCACCTTGCTGTCTTGCTATCTCGCTGCCCATGTCCAGTTTCAATATTCTCGGTTTTTTTCAGGTGAAATCCGGCCGTCGTGTTTCCTCCCAGAAGCCGAACTCTAGCTACCTCACCTACCATGCTCATTATAGCACACACGTCTGGTGTACCGACAATACCTGCATTACAGCCGAGCTTCGCATGTATACATCGACGACGACACCTCTCATCCCTGATGGTATGGTGGCATTCGCTGTTTGCACCGCACAACACAGTCCCAGCACAAACACTCAAATCACGACTCCAAATCCCCTTTTACTCGATGTTTTAACGTTCATTATTCTTCCCGGTGATCCAAACAGTTCGACTTACAATGTATTTGCTACTTCTTCCCAGATTTCGGTCTGACTTTTGCTAACAGGATCAACTACCCGATGAACGGGCGTCTTTAGTCTACGCGGTTGGACGAGTTAACGGTTCACCTCAAACTCTAGACGACGGTCATTCCTCTCGTGTGATGACCGTCGCCGTCTCTGACTTCGTTCGTGGTGATACAAAGGCTTCTACTATTCAGTACGTTGTACAAAGGTTTTCCGATGCAAAAAAATTGATTCACTTACCAGAGGTGTCTTTGATATGTCCACTGCTCGGTGGGCTCGAATGCCAATACCCGGAGCAAACAGTGTGGTACAGGTTTACGGTGTATGCCGTGATATAAGCCCTGCTGGTATGCTACGGATCAAGATCGATTCGGTGGCTTTCAATATTGGATCAAACTCATCGCTCTCTTCGAACGAGCCGGAATCTTCTACCAGCACATCGCCCTCTACTCCTGTTCGATCGTCGAAGCGCCGAAAATTCAGTCCTTCTACAGAGCTGCACGCGTCTTCTTCTCCATTGTCGACTATTGTTCCCGATTCATCACCTATGCCAGATATGAATTCCGGTACTGCACCCACTTCCGGTGTTCCAGTGCACTATGGGCAACTTTTTCAACAGTTTCCCCAGTACATGACGAATGCTCCATCACCATTCCCTTCCGCGATGGCGCAGCCTTTCTTTACTCCGCAAGGACATTACAGCATCCCTGGATATCCGAACCTCCTGCAACCGCCGTTCCTTACACCTCCGCATTTTAAATCTGGCGACTTCCACCCTTCAACTTCGATCGCCGATCACTCTCCTTCTATGCCCATACAGAATGCGCCTAACTTCTCCTTGCCGCACTCTGCCCATTCCGACGCGGCGCATCGTGATTCGGCTTTTACTGCGACACCTGGCGCTTTTTATAACTACCCTGTGGTCCCAAGGTGAGTAGCTACCCCGCATCGACATCCTGCTCACTCGTTAATACAGTATCCGCGAACACAGGAATCAAACCACGACAAGCCAGAACACCGTTGATATTTTACCCGCTAACTCAACCCCTCCCAGTGATACGACACCCGAATCTGCCTTCAATTGTGCCGCTGCCGATCCGTATAGCTATCCCATGACACAAGTGTCAGTTCTCTACGTCAATTTCTGTTTCCCTCTCACTTAAGCGGTTCTCCAGTCCCACTAAAACTGCCACACCAGCTATGGAGTATGTTCTCTTCCAACCTATGTACTATAATATTTTTCAAGCTCACAATCGAAACAGTGCTTTGCCTAAAGCAACCAGAGTGAAATCACAGTCGATTTCTGCCAACAGTGATTCCCGCGCTGTGCCGGAACATCAGCTGCCCACTGTTGGAGCTTCTACGTCAACGGCTCCGGCCCCTGCAGGACCTACCCTCCGCTCTCGCACTACTCGTACAACTGATTAACACTTTCTATTCTCCTGTAATTATTTGAAATAGAACGCACTCCACTCTCCATTGGCTCAGATTTCAAATGATCGCTGGGTGACTGGTCATGTGAGTGTGACCAGTCGCGTTAGGGCCTCGGTCCTGACGCGCTCCTGTCAAAGCTCTGATGTGTCACCAGTGTTGACCGCTAAATCAGCATAAATTCTATTTTCAAACTCTGACTCTGTCTTTGATTTAATAGAGCTTACAGTAAGACTCGAGCAGTGACTCCAAAATCCTCAATGCTTCTAGCGACAATTATTTTCCTCCTGAGGCTGGAGCGGCACCCTTTTTTTGGATCAACAAAACCTTATTAAAATATCCCTGTTCCCAGCTTCACTTCCTGGGAGCGCGCCATTCCGACGCTCGTCCGCAGAAGATATTTCATCACCAGGATCAAACAGCTGATGCTATCGTGTGCTTCCAAATACGCTCTGTTCGACCTTTTCTTCCCACTCATTGCCCCCTGCTGACTTGAAAAAGAAAAACTTGAAAATTCCGCAGTCGTACTCCACGCTTCTCTGTGCACCGGCACAAACCTTATTTCAAACGTGCTCATTCCACCTTTCAAACGTGACACACTGCCTTTTTTTCAATTCATATCCGGTGTCTACTACGTATGCCATGCCGCTTGATAATTGACTCATCTTTCAACACATGTACTCGCAGGGCTAAAATTGTGCAGGGACCACTCGTTTATTTCTTGGATAGAAATTTGTTGAGTGTATTCGGGTGTCAGGAGTATCATTCTCACTGATCACCACGCTCCAAGTGCACCTTTAATACGAAAGCTCCCTTCAATCCCTCCACCATTTTTCGTGAAGAAACAGATCCTCTTATATTGGTGAGGCGCTCATTTTTTTTTAGCGTGCTATTGATTTGCTGTGCATATCCGCGGATAGTCCTGACTTCTACCCCTGTCTGAAAGCACTCGGACGAAATGATGATCCTCAAACCTTGAACCCATTTATATGTATCCTTCTCCAAATGCCAGTCCCTAAATTGATTCACACTGTGACTCTACCTGTCCTTCCTAGGGCTGGTCTTCGACAGCTGCGCAATAAATACTACGTCTCTGACTCGAAAACTGCAGTATGACTGTGCTTTGTGGAATCCCTTGAGCGATGCCAGATAACCTACGCTCCCCTAAAGTGTACGCCTTCCCGAGATACGTATAAATTGCTTGAAAAATCGGGTTTGGGGGGCATGGCTTCTGTTATAACCCACTGTCTTCTCTTACAAAGTCTCGCACCACGAGGTTTCCGGGATTTTTGCCTAACCCACACCGTCGTTACTGATTCCCGTTCCAAAATAGTACATTTGGATCTTCTCTCATCGGCAGATCAAAATACCGTCGCATATGCTGGAGAAAATACACGCGTCGAGATCCTCCGCATCGTGAATTCTGTCTGGGATGAAGGACTTTTCGCCACATTCTCGCTCCTTCCGGTGGTTATTACAGTTCAGTCGCCTAAAATATCCCTCGCCACATGACTAATTTTTCCTTAGCCGGATTCCGCCGTTTATCGCACTGATCGATGCCTGGAGACGATAAGACATGCAAAGGCGGCTTCCATTTTGTTTGTATGGATGAAGGCCTCCGATTTGGTGTCCCGTTCAATTTCAAATGCAACATACGCTGTGGCATTTTCTATCCCCGGGAGTGCTCCCTTTCAAGCTCTCGATCTTTCCTACATGCTTATCTGCTTCATGGATAAATATATCCGCAGCGGCGACTACACCCGTTTCAATCTCGTCTCCATCGTGTACAAGCTTGGTGCCTGTGGTACAGTGGGAGTTCTATTTTTTGACAGCCGCTTGCATACAGCATATCGCCACGCACGCAATAATGCTCGAGCTTCCAACAACACATTTCGCCGCCGCTACCATCATCCTATTTCCACCTGGCCTTCCAACTGCGCAGAATTGAAGAAGCCACATGTAGTTGCACAGCTGATGCGAAATGTGAGGTACATGTTTTTAAAGTTCAAAAACCTGGATTTGTCTCAAATTGAATCTCGATCTAGGCTTCTGGTGCGGCTATAAGCGCCGGACTTTTTCTATTTAATACACTGAAGAATACACTTTCTCTCAACCACCCCTCCCTCACTTGATTCTTTCTTCTCGCGTCCACTCATACATATCCAGCAATGTTCAACCTTACTCTCTGTAAAGCTCTCACATATCCCTTCATCACATTCCTTAGCTGATCGCTGTTGCCGATAGGCTTCTCTCGTCTCCTCACATTCGTGACTCCTCAAAGGCTTCGGTTCTTCTTCCGCCGCCGTCCCCAAACCCCGATCCTTCCCGTGCAGTGTCCCCAGTTCCGTGTGGGCCTCCCAGTCCATTTCAGGTATCAACCAAACGTGTGTATGTTTTCCTTCCACAACTATTGCGCTGCTGACTGTCGCTCTTTCAGGATAACAACGTATGGTTTCCTCACCTCTTGGACCTCAAGAAGTCCACCACCAACGATGACAACAAGGCCGACGACAACCACTCAATTGAAACCGAGGGGACTGATGACGAAGTACGCTATTAGTTCATTCTTCAATTTCAACTCAACATTAACTTTCACCAGATGCCCCCACTCATTTGAAAATGCTCCCCCTCTTCTGAAAAGCGCAATTGCCTGCTGTTTATGTTTGTTATAATGTTTTCTGTATTAATACTACGTTTGAATTGTAAAAACTTCCCCCGCTCCTTTCTCTTTTCTCAAATACTATCTTCCAAAAGTTATCATTAGTATAAATTCCACATCGGCAGCCAATCACGCATCTTCTCAACATGCACACCCCATGTACAGCCCTCTCCGGGACATTTGCTGTACACTACGTGCGGCACTTGCCAGTGCCACTGAGCCTGAATATACCGTATTTAGAAACCCACAGGCGTCGAAGCACAGTAGCCACAGCCTCCGCAGATCTTATATTCTGGCTGAACTTTGCTGCGAACTACCAAGTGCCTGCTCCTCAACCTTCACCATTCATCTTTTACCCATAGTAACTCCTGAATTAAGTCAATACTTCCTGAATCACAGTTTCCTTATTCCCAGTGTTGAACTTGAAGGTCTGTCGGTTTTGAACTTTTTTATAGCTCGCTTATAAATAAATTTAAAAAGATATGAGCGATACCTGGCAAATCGCAGCCATCACTTCACCACGGCTCCAATGGGGAGAAAAGCGTGGCGATAGAACCCACTCCTGTACGACCTGTGGTATTATCCTCCTGACCGGAGAATCCTCCGGCTTCTGCTGCAGCCCAAATGGGTCAAAGTTTTCTGATGTCAAGCCTCTGCCGCCATTACCACCAGAATATAACTCATTCATAAATGATCCACACATCTCACATTCATCACGCATTCTCAATCTCATACTCTCTTTCGCGTCACTCGAAACCACCCATACCTTCCCTGAAATTGCGGGTCCTCCCGGATTTATCGCGATACAGGGCCGAGTATATCACCGTGTCCGCCCTTCGCATGCGAACTCAGCTGTGCGGTGGCTACTCTACGATGGGTATATGGACACTCTGCCACCGCACACTTCTTGGGCCAATACGATCCCTTCCCATTGGATTAATACACTTAAATCCGCTCTCATTCGTGTTAATCCCTTTGCAAGGGCTGTCAAACATCTCGGTTTACTTGCAGCACATGGATACACCAATGTTGAACTTCAGCTACAAGATACCGGCACCACCAAAATTGCTGCCATTATGTCGTACGGGAATACCACCCCCCAGGAGATAAAGGCTCGGCGGATGATTGTTGTCACCACAGATGGTGAAAATCAATCCATTTCAACCCTGAGTCGCTTTTGGGAGCCGCTTGCATACCCGCTGTTCTTTCCTCACGGAACTCTGGGCTGGGGAATTGTCGACAGACCTTCCAATACTCCATTACCTTCCTAAACCGACAGTCCGACTACTCAGATGTGGCACTACCGAGCTCGGTTGCTACGCGAGCCCCGTTTTCAAATATTCGGCCGCTTGGCGAATGAGTACATCGTTGATATGTTCAGTCGTGACCTCGAATCGCGACTTGCATATATTCGGTCGAACCAGGAAAGAATTCGACGGGAGGATGCCACTCTTATGGGACTTTCCAACGTGGAAGCCAATGAGAACATATACCTACCCTCCTCCTTCTTGGGATCAAATCGCTGGGCAACAGAACAGGTCTCCAACTCCTTGGCCATCGCTGCGGCATTTGGCAGCCCCACATTTTTTATTACAATGACATGTAACCCAGAATGGCCGGAGATTCAGTCTCAACTATGGCCAGGCCAGAATTTACAGACATTCCCATCGTCGTCGTTCGCGTATTCAAGCGAAAGCTTGCGCTCTTGGAGAAGGCACTAAAAACTATGTTCACAAATGCAGGTACACAGCGCTACTTCATCCATTCTGTGGAATTCCAGAAGCGCGGCCTCCCACACGTCCACATTCTGGTGAAATACACCATGGATTGTGTCCATCCTTCCGACATTGACGCTGTCGTCTCAGCCGAAATCCCGGATGACCCGGTTGATGCAGCATTGGTTCGCAAATTCATGATGCACAATCACCCTAATGCAACCCAACCGCCTTCCAAATACTGCCAACGAGAGTCCGCCGATGGAACTCGAACATGCCGTTTCAAATACCCTCATAAATTGCAAAACCAAACCACCGTCGATGCTGAAGGGCGTGTCCAATACCGCCGACGCCGACCAGGAGATGAGATGGTCGTCCCCTACTGCCTTCCACTTCTTCAAAAATTCCAATGCCATATCAACTTCGAAGTCGCAAACACCTCGCACATTTTCCAGTATCTATTTAAATATATTCACAAAGGTATAATAATCCACATCGACTTCTGCTTAAATTCTGAATTGTTTCTCGCAGCAGCAGACAGTACCCGATATAGAGTGAAGGTTGCTACACACGACGACCGAAATCCAGAGGCCATTGATGAAATCGATGACTATTGGAATGCACGGTACCTTTCTGCTGGAGAAGCTGCATGGAGAATTCTCGGCTTCCATATTGCCAAAAAAATTCCCGCAGTCAGTGCACTACCAATACATCTCCCTGCGAGCACTACCAATCGGCAATATGCACGAAAGGCCGGTGTCGCTCCCACTTTATCTCAGCTCAAGCGCTACTTTCTGCGGCCAACTGGAACATTTCCTGATGGACCATTAGAAACCCCGCGCCCATTCGCCTCCGTCTCGTATGCGGAGTACTACAGTTTATTTCGTCTACTCAAGTACAATGAGACGAACGACATCAAGCCTCATTATTTCCGGGAGCAGCCAAACTCAGTTGGCGCCCCAAACATGCATGTTGTTCTGCGCAGTAAAGCACACACCCATCTCAGTCGTATTCAATCCATCCGTCCATCACAAGGCGAACTTTTTTATCTCCGCGCAATTTTGCAGCACAAACCTTGCCTTTCATTCGCAGATTCTCTAACGGTGGGTTCCATCCAATATTCGACATTCCAGGAAGTTGCAATTCAGCTGGGCCTCTTTGCCGACAGCAATGAAGCAACATATGCCATGCTAGAGGCCGTGCAAACTCTCCGTACACCACGACAGTTGCGGCTGCTCTTCGTCCACCTACTCGTCAATGACTGTGTCGACAGCCCCATAACAATGTGGGACACCTTCCAGAATGAACTCTCCTACGACTTCATTCTACGCTCTAACAACATTATTCACATGGGCCTGAACTCGGCCCTAGACGAACTTTCACACCTGCTTGAGGAATATGGCAAGCACCTCGGAGATTTTGGCCTTCCAGAACCGGTGATCCATTCACGAGAGGTTGAACATGAACTTATGCGATGGGGTCAAAATCCAGAGCTCTTGGCTCAGCGCGCAGATCATGCGATAGCAATGTTGAAACCCGAACAATTCCACATATACGAATATGCCCTGCATGCAATTGTGAACAGAATGCCACTTTACCTTTTCGTCAATGGAAAAGCAGGTCGAGGAAAAACGATGTTGGTCAACACGCTCTGCGATAAAGTACGATCCCTTGGGAAAATAGTGCTTCCTACCGCCACTGCAGCATTTGCTGCACAATTGTACCCAGGCGGTCGCACAACCCATTCCGCCTTCAAGGTATTTCTGACTTTATTCTTCTCAATTAAATTTCTCATTCTTACCCAGGTCCCTGTCAACGATAAGAACGAGATGTTATTGTCCCCTGTTGAACCAGGAGATCCGCACGCTGAACTCCTTAGAGAAGCGGCATTATTGATTTGGGATGAAGCCCCAATGGCGAACCGTGCAGTCCTTGCATGTGTTGAAGAACTTCTACGCCGTATCATGGGGAACAACCTACCATTTGGTGGCAAAGTAATCATTCTCCTCGGTGATTTCCGTCAAACGTGTCCAGTAATACGATGCGGTACTCGGGCACAAGTGGTAGATGCATCTATAAAGTCCTCCCCATTATTTCAGCTGTTCACCATTGCTTGATTAACCCAGCCAATCCGGAATGCTGAAGATCTCGAATTTGCGAATTTCGTCGATAAAATTGGAGATGGCGCCGGTCCTGAGGTGCACCTCGACATCTTGCAACCGGCTCAATCTGCTGAAGAGCTTATCGACTTCGTCTACCCATCCCACATTCTGGATGACCCTATTTCTTGCTTGAAACGTGCCATACTCGCACCTACGAATCAACAGGTGGATGCATTCAACAAAATAATCTTGAATGCTGTTCCTGGCACGTCTCGAACATATCTTGCAGCAGATTCTTTGAAAGAAGTCGAAGAAGCAGGACTCACACCCCCTGACAGCGTACTAGACTATGTTGCCAAACATACTCCTCCAGGAATGCCACCCCACTCTCTGACAATTAAAACCAATGGTGTCTTTCGACTCCTCCGTAACTTCTCCCTCAACTTGGGACTGGTAAAGAATGTCCGAGTCGTCATCATTGATGTCGGCACTAGGATTATTACCGTTCACCTCTTACGCGGAATGTCAGGAGTTACTGGGCCATATGTCAACTCAGAAGACATTTTGATTCTGAGAATTTCTTTCACCCTTAATCTTCCATCAAGTCACACTCTGCTTCGTCGCCAATTTCCACTCATGCCTGCTTATTGTACGACTTTCAACAGCTGCCAAGGCCTAACTCTTGACATCGTTGGAGTCGACCTCTGAAGACCAGTTTTTTCACATGGCCAATTATATACTGCTCTCTCTCGCATCAGACATCGTTGCCATGCACGAGTTCTATTCCGACCGGGAGAAACCACCACCACAAACGTAACATATCATGAAATCTTAGTATAACTAATAATATTCTCCTTCATCTTCCGGAGCGAAGCGGAGGCATGTCTTGTTGGTCATTTGACGTTGAGGAAGGAGCAGGAAGAGGGAGAAAGAGAAAAGGGGATACTCTCGATGGAGATAAAACCAAACAGATGCAAAGAATCGCCGAGCATTTGCTTAAAGAACGGTTAATAGCGGGAATACTTTTATCATAACCTATATTTACTAAGTGCCCTTTGCCCGGTCGATGAGTGTAATGTGGCCTGACAGGTGTTTGTAATGCGTCATATCACGCCGAAAGCAGGCCGAATGACATTTTGTGATCCCGACATCGATGCCGGAGGTGATCCGTTGATCCCGGGCTCCTCGGCATCCGGAATGGTCCGAATTTCGGACAAGAACGGAGGGAAACCCCTCTTTGAACAACGGCTCTTAAATTGATCATTTTTACGGGTGTTCTAATGATTTTGGAGGAGGAGATAGCTAAAATGTTCAGCAACACTTGTTTCTCAAAGGCTAAAGGAAAAAGGCAGCAGATTCTGAGATACTGCGACACTTTGCTCATGAAATTTGGCAGGGAGCCCCTCAGATTTAACAAGAACAAAGAACAAAAGATTTTTTTACTCGGTGAAAAATCCCGTTTTGATGGAAAATAACATTGGTAAACATTACAGCCATGTCGGAAAAATGCCAGTTAGCTTGCAACGGCATGGTTCAGCATGTGACCTTGGGGCGGCATCAGAGTGCTTCGAAGACACTGCGGAGAGACTCAGAACCGGTCTCAAGCCCTCCAAAGGCTTGATGTTAGTTGCAAGTAGTCCCATGCTGTCTGAAGGAAATATAATATTTTGAGCTGGGCTGGGAAGAGAGGAACGCAAAATTAATCTATATTATTCACTCGCAGATACATGTCCTCATCAACACAATCAATGATGTAATGCATACCGTCCTTGCCCCCAAATATCGGAGAGAGCAAGGCACCGCGAACGACGTGCTCTAGCGCAATAAAGTGGCAGCTTTTCAACGACAACTTCTCGCGTATCGGGCAGTCCGTGGGAGTGTTGGGCTGCCACGACGTCCTGCGAAACGGCCGTACCATGGCTAGATCAAGTGCCGCGTCGCTGGGGAGATGGCAACGGAAAATGAAGTAAAACTGACCCATGGCGAGAGGGTTATCGTCGTCCTCGTAGATCACCGAGTCGAACCGGGGAGCATCGTGGAAATGTGGATTGCACCGTAAAATGTCTCTCGCGCTTCTCCAGTCAACTTTGGACTGATAGTTCACATAGATAACCTTGCACTGCTCAATCTAGACGAACTAGGTATTTGAACAGCAAAGATCAAAGAAAATGGACTTACCTGAATCTGCTGCTCCAGCCGGACTTGATGTGTAGGATGGTGCCGCGCAATATACTCACGCAGACGCATGTTGAAGCCGCGGAATGCCGGGTCCCTCGTTCTTTCTGCTTCCAGTCGGTGAGTGGAGACACGTGGCGTCGGAGATCCGAGCGTCCAGTGTCCCGACGATATCTCGCTCACCGCGGGGATGACAGTGCGCTCGCTGTCTTCCAAATCTCTATCTTGCTGGTGTCGACGCCATTCATCAATGGCCATCCTCACGCGGGCCATCGCCTCCTCTCTCTCATCCTGTAAACCAATCTACATAATCACAGGGTGAGTGCTTCGAAAAGAATTGTAAAATTATTCACTTGCCTGACGCTCCGCATTCTTTCCGTTGGTTTTTTGGTACATCTTCTCGACCTCCTGCTGAAAGCCTTCGCCGACACGTGTGTTCATGTTCCTACTCGTCCCCTTTGCCATGAAGTCTTCAATCGCATGCGAAAGCGAGTGCTGCTTCAGGAAGTTGAAGTCTTTCCCGAGCGCTTCATGAACCTCCTAAAACTGCGTCAATTGGAAAAGGATAAAGGAGTTGACCACAAACGTTAGAAGCTTGCTCATATTCGCGAACCAAATTGTTGAGGTGGTCCAGCCTCGTTCTTGTTGTAACGGAAAGACCCAGCAGGATGCGGACCTTTTGCATTGCGCGCACAATGCGAACAAGACACGAATTGCGCGGAAGAAGCTGTACTAAACAAGGCAATGCGCACTGGTTCGGACTATGCTTAGACTGAGAAGGAGTGTGGGGGGCCATAGACATACCTTCAAAATGTCCACAAATGTCTGCCCCTCCGAATAATCGATTGTCGTGGGTGAGGGGAGATGTTTCAATCCTCTCCACCGCGGAAATCGGTTCATACTTCCAGCAGTACGCAATCGGTACAGGGAGGACGAGAAAAGAGAGTTCACTTACTGGTCGTTGAATCTCGATGCTATTCCGTTCGATTGAAGGTATTCTTTGATTGAAACCCAGACATGGCGGCCCCATTTACCGCCGTCAAAGTAGTGGAGTAAATCGTAGCTCGCAGCCGCGTAAGGGTCGGAGTGGTTGAAGGTCCAAAGAAAAAGCTATGCGAAGTCATGAGCATTTGCCGTCGGAAATGGAAAGTATTGATCACACACCTCAAAGTTGTGGAGGCCGTAAGATTTCAGAAGCTCTTCGCGTTCCGTGACGTTGAGATCTGCTGCTCGCCTCAAAACGCGCTGCATTGATTGTGATGTGCGGTGTTCTGAACGCTTGAATAACTTGTGCAGATCATCGTGGTGCACAAGACACTTTGGACACGGATGGTTACTTCGCGAGTTGCGAATGGCGAGCCAAGCTGCCATCTCCTCGAAGTCCATTGACTCGATGAGAATGCCCGGATGCGCAACACGAGTCACCCCGTCGCCAAAACGTACTGCTTCGCCATTGCGTGAACGGCGTTCGAGTGACGCCATGACCACTCGGCACACCGTGTGGTATATTTTGCGTTTGAGGGCATCGTACTCGGTCCGGCGCACACCTTTTAAGGTTTTAGGGTCAATTTCACGCAAAGCCGCCGGCTAGGAAATGTCAGTGAATGAAAATGGGAGAACTCTCGAGACATGTACCATTAGAACGAATCCGAGGAGAGCTGCTCCCCCGTTGCCTGACCCATTCCGCGTCGCGGATTCGATCCAGCAACCGCGCAGCAGAAATGGATGCATCTTGACTTTGGTGGAAACGAGACCTTTGTCTAGCCAAACGTGAGCCGGGACGTAGCAAGCTGGATATTTTTCGTTGATGGGAAGCATGTCCTGCAGTCCAAGATTAACCCCCAAAAACAGAGATAAAAAGAATCAAAACACACGTCGACGGCACCCCAGGTTATTCCGGTACATGGTTCCTCGTACAATGGGTTTGAGAAGTCAACCTTGCCTTCCAGGCACAGGTAGCGTTCCTGCGAAAACCAAGTGCTGACTGGGGTGAGAGTTTCATCGCGAAGCCATCTTTTCATGACCTCCCAAGGATCACGAAATTGAATTTCGATATCGTAGGTGCCGCCAAGCTCGCGCCCCTCAAATTCGAGGGAAACCTGAGTTGTATGGAACTATCAGTGTCAGAAATTTAAATTTATATTGTTGCGCGTGGAAACATATCAAGCACGCACGTGCACATTCCCCTCGCGCGCCGCGTCCAGGGCCCGCTCCATATCCCGATGATGTTGAAAGGTGACACGAGTATTATCTGCCCATTCAGTTCGGAGAAGCTCAAGGTCCTCGTCGACATCTCGATTGGCCATCCGCCGACTGACGCAGCGATAGGCGAAGGTGGCGTCAGCTAAGCATCGGAACGGAGCCCACGGACGTTCATTAGGCGGATATTTAGCTGCCAGCTCTTGTGAATCCGAACGACCCGCTGAATCGAGTGCAATAATTTCATTAGGTTTGCCGGAGTGAGGGTGATGCTTCACGTAAATAAAACGCTCCGGCAGCTGCATGTCTGAATTTTCCTGCGGGAGAAGTGGGTCCAGCTCCATCGGCGGAAGTCCCGGAGAAAGGATAAACGGTGAAGGTGGCCGCACATCGTCCATCGGCACATAAGATGACCCAGCATTGGCGAGATTATTCCTGGCCTGGACAAGAGGGAGGGGATCAAACGTATCAGAGCCTTGGCGTATATTGGGCCTACACTGATTGAGTCCTGTGGTGCAACCCGCCTGCGTCCGTAATTATTTGCCTGGCGTCTGATGATGCTGTTTATTTTGCATATTTTTTCGTGCTGCGCCAGATTCTTCGGAATCAAGTCGCGGCAAATACTGCATTCCTTTGGGTTGGCTGGGCGATCAGAAGAGACCTTATTCTGTTGAGCACTTGAATTCTTTGACTTGCGTTTTCGCGCCATGGAGGTCGACGGAGAGGTAGATTTTGATAGATGATGTCACTCACAGGAAAGGTCACGTTACCAGATCGCTCCTCCTCTCCAACTCGCTTGTGCTCGCTTGCAAGATGAGCTCCACCTCTCTGCTGGATAAAAGGCCGCTGCCCAGAACACAATCACCCATACACCCTACATCTCACACAACTCACCATGTCCCAGAATTCTCGAAGCCGATCCACCACACCCCTCACCGATTTGCTTGAATTGACTCAGCAACTCACCCCACACAAGAGTCCGAATACAGCACGTCGAGTACGTCGCCTTTGTGTAGTATTGGAGGTGGAGGACTCACCTGAGCAGATCGTTTTGGATATCCAGTCCTGCGTCAATGACGTGGGCGAATCTCACAGCGCCGTTAAGCGCAAGCTGGCGGATGTGACAAACCAGCTCGGTACCAGCCGTCAGCCTCGGAAACGCCGTATGCGCGGCAACCGAGCAGCGGAGGCCCCCGACGACGTAGAGAACCCCGACACCCTCGAAGACCGTGTCCGCAAGGCTGGCCGGCACTTCATCATCGAG
This sequence comes from Mycena rebaudengoi, assembly GCA_029282285.1. NCBI lineage: Eukaryota > Fungi > Basidiomycota > Agaricomycetes > Agaricales > Mycenaceae > Mycena > Mycena rebaudengoi. The sequence goes on along the minus strand of JARJCX010000044.1, from coordinate 1,048,723 downwards.
TATGGCCTTTTTCTCTTTACCACCATCCACGCTCTCCTGGCCACAGAGGAGGACCCGACCTTCGGAGAGGACACCGAGTTTGACTCGGAGGTCTCCCGCATCCAGGGTCAGCTTCGGGACGTCATCGCGCTGCTCCCCGCAGATGCGAGGGCTATTCGCGAGCAGGAATGGATTGCTTCCGCGGTGAGTCGCTCTCGACTGTCTTTTTCTCGTTTCCTGAGCGGTCCCTTTCTATTCACAGTTTGGAGATGGCATGAACAACAAACGCTCGACGATCGTCACCCGCCTGCGCCATGAAAGCCTGGCAGTTATCTTAGCAAACGTCACTTTCTCTGATGGAGAAGGCGCGAAAGTTGAGGACTTCGAGGCCTCCTCCTCGCGCTTCAACACCTTCTCCAGACGCATCGGCTACCAACCTGCGACAGCGGATGCTGCCGCGTTCTACTCAATCCTCAAAGCCGAAGTACTCTTCGCCGACTATGATGGGACAATGGATGTTAACAAGATATTCCGCGGGCGTCTTCTCCTCAATGTGAGTCGCCTTCCATATATTATTTTCAGTACTGACGAGTTTACAGATCTACGCATGTATCATACGTGGTCCTCAAGGGGCCAAAGGCTTATTTGACGGCAATTCCAAGCTCCCCGCGGCCAAAGTAACCCAGCGTATCCATGGCATTAAATACACGACCCCGGCTGCCATCGCGAGCTCCAGCGTTTGGGTGAGTTTATCTTCTCGGTGGAATATTGATACTCCTCGTATTAATTTGACGACACCAAGGCAATCTGGCTGCTCTCGTCTGACACCCAACTCAGCTCTGGTGGCGAGGGTGATGAGACCCACATCGATTACAACTTCTATTATCAGACCTTCCTGCGCCAGATCTGCGATGGTTTGCGTGACAAAGCCGAGTGGGCCGTGGAACTGTTCCGTTTCTGGGACGACGTGTTCTTCCCAAACACGGAGGACTCTCTTGGCCAGACCACTTCGGCCAACCATCAAGCCCTCGGTGCCGATATCAATGCGATGGACGAAGCTTTTCGGGCGGCAACACAGCGCCACGAAGATTCACCCGAGCCGGGTTCATCACAGTCGTCTCAACGCGAGCCATCGCCTGAGCAGTCTCCTTCCCCTTCCCATAAATCTCCACCTCCCGTGCGCGCTCGCGGAACCGGCGGCAATGGAAGACATCTGCCGCAGTCATCTCATCGCGAGCCATCGCTTGAGCGGTCTCCTCCCCCTCCTCCTCCCGCACGCACCTGCGGAGCCAGCGACGGTGGAAGGCGTTTGAGGCGTCGCCGCTGAAGTAATTACATAATTCCTCTAATGTACTTGTATCGCGTCGAATAAATTTGTTCCTTGTGTTTCTTATTTTTCTAATAATGCGAAATTTTGTTGAATAAAATTCAACAATAAAACTACAATAATACAAAATTTATCTCATTCTGCTACGCTGCATGGTTCCCAACGGACTTCTTCGACGGCGGAATAATCAGGCGCACCGGCCTAGAGGCCTCCTGCAAGCAGTGGCCCATTTCTTCTCGCTCCGGGGTGCTGGCCATCAAGGAGCTGCGATGGATTCGAGGCTCTGCCAGATGGCCGACAGGTGAATCAGCGCCGACGCGCCGACTGTGCATGACACGAGCGCGTTTCCTCGGTGGGGTGGAAGCGGGAAGGTTCTCCCTGAAGGAGGTCCTGTCTCGTTCTAAAAAGCTCAATCAGTAGACGACATGATGAAGCGCAGTAAAACGCACTGCGAGGCCTCTGCGCGTAAAGCTCTCTCTTGATCTCAGTAAGATCTCCCTCAATGGCGGAAAGACGATTGCTGAGAGCACGCCATGCACCTGTCTCAGTGCCCAGCGAGGTATTTTGAAGTGCTGAGAGCGGTGGACGTGTGGTTGGGGGTGTATCGGGCGCGGAGGAGGAGTCATCAGACAGGGAGCGGGGATCAGTGAGCCGGCACACTTCCCGCTCGGGTTCCGAGTCGGAAACATGCGTCGTATCAGATTCCGTGCGGCGAAGAGGTTGGTGAAGAGGCATTAGGATGCAGGCAGGTCTGTTTGAGTCGTGGGGAGTCCTTCGTTAGAGAGTGGAGCGAGTGATGTCATTGTTTGGCCCGGCATATATCAACCACCACTCTGTGACGCCGTTACTCCACCTCTCTTCCTTTCCTCCCACCACCATCCCCACACCAACGCTCGCTCTCACTCTCATTTGTACGAGGTGTGTCTGTTAACACTATAAAATGATCTCTTCTGAATTAATTCATTAGGGCTCTAGCGTCTCCCCGCCCACACTACGTTCGCAGATATCCTTGGCGACAATCACTAGGTATGCGTACCCTCATTGAGACATTCTCTCACTGACTTGGCATATTTATTTTAGGTTCACTTGGTACGTTGACTGTGTCCACTTCATCATTTATGATATTGATCTCAGTGGCCAGACTTGCCGCTCATGGACCTCGTACCTCGTATTTAGCCCTGTACTTGATATTTGCTGAATATAAATCTATTTCTATTACCATTTGTGTGCATTGAAATTTATTGCCAAATTATTGGAATATTAATTAATGCCTTGGTGAGTTTGAGGCGCACAGAACCAGTTGAAGGGTTCGGCAGGACCCTCAAACCATAGCACACCTTGGAACATTTGCCGTGGATTGGGAGTGGTTTTGAGATTCCGACCTGTGCGTTGGAAGCCAGCTAAAACCATTGGACCATGTAACGGCTTGCAATGAGTTCAACGCCGATCAAAGCCGAATGGGATTTTTCCGACACACTAAAAAGATTACAAATATTTGAATCAAATTCCTGGTACCGATGTAGGTTACCAGGTCTGAAATCCATAATTCCAGTTTCCAAAAACATGTCCCGATCATACCATTATTGATGGCAACCATGTCTGGCAACCGTATCAATTCGGGTCCTGCTTCCTTCCTTTCCCGGTACGGCATTGATGAATCTAAATGACCTTTGATTAATCGCAAAGTTCCTAGGGTTACTGCTTGCTGACGTAGTCTTAGGCCCAAACTTCCAGCTCCGGGTCAACGAACACGGGCACATATGTCATGTGTGGGAATACAACGTCAAAGATCAAGCTTTAGGTTCCTCTTCATCGCTACGTTTTCCATGTTGTGGCGTGGTTGGCAGCACGTATGTAGAAGTGTCGTATTAGGTTCTCATGTCGTAGTTCGGCAATCACATTGGGTTTCTTCCTGCTTCCACCCTCCCCGCTGCGAGCCCCGTTGGCTCTTCTCCCTCAAGAGGTCATACACGGCCTCCAATGTACACGGTCGCGCTGAGTTCTTCTAGCTAGTGTAACAAGCGAGAGTGTAACAAGCAAGAGGGCGAAAGTGCCATCCATTTCGAATGTCATTGCCATGGGGAACGGAGCAGAGGAGAATAGCATATAATATCAAGCCAACCAGAGGAAGACTCGTAAGACGCCAGAGAGGAGGTACCAGAAGTGAGAGGCGAAGTGCCAGGCAACGCAGGGTGACGTATCATGGGCGCAAATATTATTAATACCAATACCAGAGGTGAAAAAAGGCGCCGGAAAGAAGGGAGACCAGTGGCATCCGATACGCGCTGGGGAACAACAGGGAGAAAGAAATGAAAAGAGGTTTAAAGAATAAAATATGAATTACGAAGGGCGCGTGGGCAGAGAGGACAAGAGGGACCAAGCGCAGGCGTGGGAGAGCAGGGTATGGCAATGCGGAATTGGAAGTACGCAACGGAGAACAAACGGGAAAGAAGCGGAATCGCACCCTAGAAAATAGGAAGAGTCGAGCAGAAGAGCGTGAAGGAGAAGGCAAAGCACAGAAGGTGCCGAAATAAAACCACCGTGTACGACACACGCGCATAGGAAGAAAATTGGCATACTGCGCGGAAGGTGGACAGATATCGAAAAGGGGGGAGCGCAGGTAGCCCCGTAGAAGCTGGAGGAAATAAATAAAATATCGTCCCCGAGGGAAATAATAGGGGGCAAGAAAATCAACAAAACGTGCAGAGGAAAAGATGGCAAAGGAACCGTGGATTCGCGCCATGTGCTATCGGTGCTTTCCACCTTTCATCTGTAAATAATTTTATGCTCGCCTTTTTCACCAAGATCTGGCGCGGTCTCGGTAATAAGGTCTAAAATATTTTTCCGATGCCAGCCCCCGCAGTCTACTATGCACCTTGTATAATGAGACGCTTTTTTCGACTCAATTTAATTCAAAAAAAAAATCACAGAATTGTGTCATCGTGTACCGACCCCGAGTCGATTTCATAACTTTATTCTGCCTCCGAATTTATCCGTGACTTTTCTGGCGCTAGGCACTCGACTCAATTCATTTCAAAAGATGTACATATGTGTTTCTCACGCATGCGCCGACCGTGAGTCCAACAGGGGCTTCCCATTATTTAATATGGATACGAGTTGTTCATTAGAAGGCGGACGCACTCCGTGTACTATTGGTGCATACACTCCTCTACTTGGCATCTGGATTCATCCCACAATTTTTGAACCACAACAGTGCGCTGAAAAAAGGAGCTGCTCAATGACTAAGGCACTGGCCCTAAGTTGAACGGGGGCCTTCCACTTCCACACTTCTGTGCTGCGACTGGATCCAATAAATGTGGATCCACACTATGTGCTATCGGTGCTCTCTTTCTCTCCCTTTCCTCGGGTTGTATACCGAACTATTTCCAACCAGGCCTTAGCACCGGCGTGGACTCATTAATATTTGTTTTCCCCCATGAAGGCGAGCGTAAAATCCCTTTCCAAGATTATGGGCAATATTGACATTCTTCAGGTGCTTTCCTTCCTCCCCGTTGCACCGGATTTATGCGGCGATTTCTCCGTCGCCCACGAGGATGCCCCAATAAGATCTCAACCACCACTATGTCGACTATCATCCTCTTAATCTGCCCTGCTTTATACAACACCTACAACCAGGCTCTAGGGGACAAGCCCTCCGACAGGATGAGCAAGACTGTTTTCATGTAAGCAGCTCTACGCGGACTTGCAATGTGAGTGCGTTTCATTGACGTAACCAAGATCGTCCAATGGCACCCCCTGCGGTCTATCAGGTGTTCCGTTCTTCTGCCCCTAGATTTAACTTAACTTTTTCCAAACAACCAACTCCGCTATACGATACAAAATAGACGTCCGTTTCATGCATCGAACGCGACCTTCCACTAACGGCGTCCAAATCAAACAAACTATGGTACGTGGAATCCGTATGCTATCGGTGTTCTCCTTCTCTTACTCTGGACCCGGATTATTTGCCAAAAAGTAGTGGGGTACACGTAAAAACGAAGTTCCGAACCTGTCGTTACGTGTGAATCCAACAACAAAGGCAAAGCAAAGAAGGAACGTTCTTCTCGCTCTGCTTTTTTTCTTCGCTCATGCCTCGGCATTCAGAGCAGCCTCTGCAACCGAAAATGCCCTGAGTACCTGACTTCAGGCATGATTTCGCGAAGTGGAACGCCGGTTGGGAGGCTCTCTTTCCCTTGCTCAACTCCACAGTCGGCAACTTGGGATCTTTGGTCGCTAGCCACGCAACGTTGCCCTCCTCTGAATTCCAGGAGGAGCTGCGTATGATCCACAATATTGTGCGCGGAATCTGTCGGACGCAGGAGGACCTTTGTATGTTGGCCGTTACAAGCGTTCTGGAACCGAATTTCTGTTGGAAGACGCTCAGCCCCGCGGCGCGTGAAGCGCACATGCTCGAAGGACTTATGCGTGTATGCCTGAATGAACCCGACAGTGCCCCGAAGGCACGCTTGTATACCTGCGATATCACCCTCGTGTCTCTCGAGAGCTGCAACGGCGAAGGATTCCTCGCCTTGTTAAGGAGATATGTTCCGGTGGGCGCGTCGCATCTCGTACCCGCATCCGGGATGGTCAGAGGAGACGATCGAGGGTTTCCGAAGGGCCAAGAAAGAAGGAGGAGTGCAATTGTGCATAGCAACTTGCGACAAGTTCTTCAGTAAGCTTTGCGACTGGGTGTACTATCCATGAAAAATTGATATTGGCGCAGCGGACTTCCTGTACAACACCATTCTATCCATCATCGGAACCCCTCGGCCCCCCGAGTTCGCGTTCAAAGCCCACGGCATTCAGTCGAGCTCGTTAGATTGGGGCTCGTGGTCGAAGCGGCCCACCAATAAGAAGCCCAACAGCGAGGCACCAAAGGAGACGCCGGTCTATCGCCTGGGCAAAATCTGCGATGGCTGTAGTCGCTCAGAAAGAGATGATGATCCCCGGTTCATGGTCTGTAAGAAATGCAACGGGAAAACGGGACGCAAGGTTTACTACTGCTCGAGGCACACCTGTGACGCCATTTCTTGTTTCATCAAAGTTGTAAAATGACGACGCTCTGTAGAGATTGCCAGATGTCGCATTGGCAAAACCACAAGCAGATTTGCGGAAAAGAACTCACCCCTGCGACCATCCAGCTCCTGTTGATCCACACCGAAGCATCGCTCGCTGATGCTGTTTTCCTTCTCGAGCGGATGGGACCGGCGCGCGTGGGATACGCGCGTTCATCCGCCCTCGTCCGCCAGATACTGTATCTCGACGCCACCCCCAGCACGCGACTATGTGTTCTTCTCTCCCGCCGGTCCTCGGCCAATCATGATTCCCTTATTCCTCCTCCGCCTAGTCCTCCGCCTCACCGTGCAGACGGCAAGCGCCACCGGCGACCCAGCATCGCGGCGCTGAGCGAGGTGGTAGTTCAATGCCCCGGATACGCATCGACCGCGTTCTTGGACCAGTTCGTCGCCGAATACGGAGATGCCGCCGCATCCGCCACCAAGCCAACCGACGCCAGCGGCCTTTTCAGGCCGGCTGGCAAGTTGATAAATCGTTGGAAAGACCAATTCTTGAGGTCTGAGGCTGGATCTAAGTACGCCAGAATTGCGAATGAACCGCCGGAGGGGCCATCGGTGGAGGTAAAGCGCAAGGTAATCACTACGTTCCGCTACCTCCTAGGCAGAGTTTGGCTATCTGAGTGAAGCTTCAGGTAGGTCTGCGTAGGCGGCTAGGCAGGCCCTGGCTAGGCCAACTAGGCACAAATTTGGGTATGTGAGTGAAGCTTAAGCTAGTCCCTGCCTAGCCGACTAGGCAGACCTCTGTGTAGATGAACGTAGCTCAATGTACCTGATCCTAGGTCGACGCAGTCCCTCTAGGCATGGCCACCCTGAGTTTGGAAAGCAATAAACTGGCTGAAATCAACTTAATTGACGTCAACTGAGTATCTATTTTTAAACAATCAGGTTTTAAGCTCAAGATTTGTCACGGTTACAGGCCGCGCCGCAGATGGCCTCGGCGGGTGCAGGGTCACCTTAGCGTGTGCCACTCTCGCTCGTTCACTTGACAGTCACTCCTTACTCTCTTGCGCTGTTTCGAGGCGGCGCTCCACGCAACTCGCGGTCACAGCCGTACTATAACCCAGATTTCGATGACATTTATGGGCTATCTCAGCTCTGCGTAGGCGGCTAGAAATAGCTACGCAGATGTACACTCAGCTAAAAAGACATGAGAAGACCTACATATAGCTAGACATACCTTCGCATACCTAAAGAGGCTCTGTCTAGGTGGACTAGCCATAGTGCTCTGCCTAGATATGTTTAACAGGCTAGCCATAGGCTCCGCCTAGAAAGGTAGGGAACGTAGTGAATTACGGACCTCCGCGAATGGTGGCCGTGCCGATCTTAGAGGTAGGTCGGTCCGAAGGTCGATTCGTGAATTATCCTAACCTTTGATGAGCAGTGCCGACTTCGTACTCGCCGACCTGCAAAACCACGAACCACGTCATATCCTTCCCTGGCGTCTGCTCCTCGCATCTTGTCTCAGCTCTCACAATATTCATCTTGAACAGTAATTACCTCGTCTTATTGCACGCTGTAACTCCACTAGTACACGCGATTTTCCAAAAGCACATCTGCGCAATATCAATCCAATGAACATTACAACGACGAGGGTGTGATTTGGCTGCCACAAACGCCGTAACCAATCCGAATAACCAGAGAAAAAGTTCGCTACCATTTGACCGATGCTGTATAATACCTCTGTTCAGCTCGTAAATTAGGGAAGTGAACTTGAAAGCTCTGTCAACTTTACTGTCGAGTTTCAAAGCAACCTGCCACCGAGCGAATAGTTGGAAAGACGGGTATTTTATCATCAGACGAGATTTTTTCCCTTGCACAACCAGTCGGAGGACCTACTAAGAGATTTGTCACGCAGCACGATCTCGTAAAGTCCGGTGAAGAAGCGGGAATCACAAAACCGCGTGTACTCGTTATCGTCCTCCTCTTCCCATCCTCCCGCTCAAGGAAGAGCGCCGCACCGAGGTTCACCTCCCTAAAATTCCCGCCAACGAACTAGCCAAGGCGGTCCTGCGTGAGGCGCTTGATCCACTTGGCGCCCGCGACGGGGTTGAGTGTGGAGTACGGTGTAGACTGAAACGGCGCGGGCGAGAGGGACGCAGGCGGAGCGTTGTGGTGGCACATCGTCAGATGGTGCCAAGGAGGACTTGTCTCATCACCTTTCGCAGCATGTCGCAATTCAAACTGCATTGGTTCCTGGAACATTAGATCGTTCACTTCAAGGTCCGTCTTGCTTATCCATTCGTTTCAAACAAGTTGCAATCGAAATCGGGCACTCAATTAACTTCAGTCCGAGCGGCAGGCCTCAGGTTGCGGTGCGGGGGCTCCTCAATAGCGGCCACCCTAAACGCTAGATGACCGAGACATCCCTGAGACATGAAGTCAAATCCACTTTCAGCAGTTTACGTGCCCAACAATGCCATTAGAAGAAAGAAATTGCTGAGTGGACAACGCAAAGGTCATTTTTGAAAAATCCAGTGAGTCCATGGTTTCTATCGTAATAGTGGTTTTATGGAGCAAGTCTACACGAGGCGGGAAACGATTATAGGCAGACCTTTCTCACCGTTGGGCAAGGCCGGCATTAGTGTGCCCGCCATAACGGGTCGAACGCAATCGTCCTTCGGGACGGCGAAGGCGAAGTTGCTGACGAGCTCGACCAATATCACCTGCATCTCCAGCAGCCTGAAACCAATGGATGAATCAGTTAGGCGTTATTTCGACCAGATTGACTGGATTCAGATGAAACATATGACTCACGCGAAACGCCATCTGGCGAGGACTGAATCAACACCGGGGCCACATAACACGGACGATAGTTGACTCACCCCAGACAAGTACCAGGCCCAGCGATAAAATTCATCCTGGAGACGAAATTCGGAAAGATCAATCGTCGCTATCTGCAGCACGATGGGAGGCCACGCACAGATTGGAGTATGGCCCGACGTGCACTGCCTCCTCCTTATACGCAGGCCCATCAATCCAACGCATGGGCTTGAACTCGTCAGCGTCTGGACCCCAGACCGCTTCAAGCCTGGCAGACGTGTCAATCATTACCAGTCACGCAACTGAAGTGCAGACCTTTGGTACGCTGCAATTGCAACCTTGACAAGCTGGCCCTTCTGGATCGGCAGCTTGGTGAGCCGCTCCCCGGTGGTCGTGGTGATCCCGTATGACAGCGGCAGAAAGGTGTCCTCGACGGCTATTCGCTCTGTGATAGGTAGAATTGGGTGTAACCGAAGGCTCTCCTGAACGGACGTTTACAAACCCCGATGTACTCGGAATGTGTCTGTACAAACCTTGATGAACGCGTTGAGAAGGGGCAAACTATCGTACGCTTTGCTCCCAAGATTTGCATTGATCTCAGCCCGCAGTTTACCTTGGAATTCGGGGGCCTTGCCGAGTTCACGAATGGCGAATGCGAGCGTATTCGAGGTCGAGTCTTGCCCCGCCAGCAGAAGAAGAGTCGTTTGTGCGGCGACTTCGGTGCCAGTCATGGCTTGTTTCTTGTCAGGTCCTTCGGGTTTTACTAGAGGATCTTTGCATTGAGATTGACCTGCAGAAAGAGAGCGGTACTCACACAGAAAACTGTATACATCGTCGGGCAGCTCGAGTCCCTTTTCCAATGCCTCCAATTTCTCGTTCACCAGTCGGGCACCGAGTTCATGCGAGAGCATCTTGGACTTGAAAAGGGCACGTGAGGCGGGGTTGGGGAGCCGCAGACTCGCACGCAGGAGGAATTGTGGGATATACGGGAGGATCGGGGTTGCCAGCAGTTGATCAGCAGACTGCTTTGAAGACATCTCCCTGATAGAGTAGTGAGATAGGGTACGAGAGAGCCCGAGGGATACCGACAGCACCACGCGATAATTTTCAACCAGGTCCTCCCCGAGATCCTCCAGAGAGCAGCCGAACGCAGCTGCGGAGAGTATTGTGTTCAGTAGTCCCATCGGCAAACAACCGAATTGATGATACCTTCGCTAATTGCGGCCAAGGTAGTAGTGTACAGCGGCCGGCAAATATCAATCGTGGAGCCTTTCTCAAGTTCGGCTTCCAACCGGCTTGTCAGCTGTACCGTCAAAAAGTTAGCAAGCATGAAGAACTGGTATTATATATGCCCTAGCTGTTGAAGCTATTTCCTTAAACATCGGTATCAACTTTCGCATCGCACCTGCAGAGAATGCAGGGCCCAGCGCGGCGCGCGCACGGCGATGATCGTTCCCTAAGACATTAAGAGTGTTTAGATGCGGGAACGAGCCAATCAGAGGGGATACCGCACCGTGCAAAGACATGACGCTGCCCTCGCCGTTAACCAAATCAGACAACTTTTGCTGGACCGGTGCGCGCTTGAATGATGAGCCCACAAAGATGCGTTGGAGACAAAGAGGGTCAGAAACTACGAGATTGTCCTGTCACCCCGCCGGCCTAGCTTAAGCTGGGACCGTCTCAACAGAAAAATCTTAAGCGGGAATTTAAGCTAAGCTGGCTTGAGCCGTATAAAATAATATATATACAGTATATATAGACTACATTAGTCTCGCTTAAGCGAGCTTAAAATTAGCTCAATGACCAATCCCAGCTCAAAATCCACCACCTGCTGTCGCCAGCTTAAGCTGACTTGAGCGACGGAGCAAGAACATGCGCCAAAAGTTCCACTTCAACTGTGGGACAAGATAACAGAAGCGAGCAAATCTGATTGGCGGGTAAAAGGTGGTTGCACGAAGGAGATTTCTGAAAATTAGAGTGTTCCGCCAGACTATTAGGGCGGAGTGGCATCGCCACATCGAAAGTTCTCGCTCCAAAACAGGGTGGCTGAGGGCGCAACATGGCGGATTGAGCAAGTTGATTCGGGTGGATTTCGATTGTATCCGGAGCCTGCGTTCAATGTTGCGGGAAAGAGATGAGGGTCGAGAGGAAAAGGCGTTTATTTGGCCCTTGTTTGTGATCGAGAATAAAGCCAGTGATTGATTGATGGACCACGGTAGCCAAACATTTGCCAAACATGCCACCGCTTTCTTTCTCCTTTACTCCAGCCTTTCTCTCGACAACCATCATGCATGTGGGCGCACTTTTTCTGAATAGGACACCGACTTCAATTCAATATCCTGGGGTTCCTTCCACTGCCTGCCACCTCCCAGAAGTCACTTTGCGCGTTTGGAGTTGCCGCGCAGCATGCCTGGGCCCAGTGGCATTCTCCGTTTGAATCAATCTGCACTTGCAACTGCTCTGAACAGTCATCTTCTACTCTGGCATCCGTTCCATCTCATGCTGAGCATCTATCGGATAGTAATTGATTTCTGCCTGCGGTGGCATGGACTTGAACTGTCTTGATTTTTCGGGGGTGATTTCGAACTGAAGCCTGCTTAAGCTCCCCACGCGCAGGTATCAAGAACTAGGACGCACTCATCTCTTGGGCTAGCTTCGATTTGCGGGAACCGGCGGAAGCTGGCTTAAGCTCTGTTACTTGAGCTGGCTGGATAATGGGTAAGTGATCGTGGAGTTCAGGCGCAGACATGACATTGAGCTGGTTCAAGCATGGCTAACGCTGTCTATATTGTGGTGTATATATATATTATTTTATGTGACTTAAGCCAGCTCAGCTTAATTTCTAGCTTAAGATTTCTCTGTTGAGACGCTCCCAGCTTAAGCCAAGACGGAGGGGATTCATGATTGTCTGCCTGCATCGAGATGAATAACGGTCAGTGGCGGAGACTGTCTATCACCTACCCCAAAGCATCCTTTCACCCGATAGACCGGACCGTACTGTTTCTGCCATTGAAATTCATGCGAACCATAGTGCGGGGAAAAGTGAAGCTCAAGAAGAGAGCCATATTTCCAGGAGGCGGCCGCTGGACCAGGAACATTTGCGATGGAACTTCGCCGACAAGTTAGATATCGAATGAGGAGAGCAGCACCTATGGCGAGGGCTACCGTTGAAGCAACGGTCATCGCAGTGCTAAGTTGTTGAACGGCGACAGTCGGGATGGTACCAGTGAAAGCAGCGCAGTGAGAAAGCTATGAATCATCGCTATGAGATGTCGCCCCGAACACGTCATCACGATGATTGAATATTCCACGATAACGACAAAATTGCTTCTTTTTTAAAGAATATCACCGGCGGCGAGTCACCGCGCTTCATGCACACCACAGGAGAGGACCCATGATAATAGGTGGGAAGGCCAGGTCCCCAACTCGGCCGATTGGCCGATTTATGTCCGCCTAGGTTTTGTGCCGATTGGCTTGATTTTTGTCCGTTCCCGGCCTAGCCTACCCAAAAAATCGTTTTTTCCCCCCTGCGGGGCTAGATATAGTGTGCTGCGGCCACATATAAGGCATTAGGACGATTTCCCGCCCCAACTTTCGTCATTTAGAACCATCAGACTATAAATTAACTCTCCCCGTCAATATCATCGTCAGAATCATCCCCCGTGCCTGCTGCCTTCTTCCCCCCCTTCCTAAACAGTACCATAGCCTCGTTAAACTTGTCCAATCCCGGGAAGAACTTCTCACAGGGGATCACAGGACGTGGAAGTCACTGGAAGAGAACAGAAGAGAACATCAAAACAACCCGCAGTTTGATTTCGCCGGAAATGGCCAGATTGCCGAGGGAGGAGGAGGAGGAGATATATTGTTGCCGCTCGGCACCTTTGGTCTGGCGACCGATTTGCCATAACTTGTCGGAAGCATTGGGAGCTGTTGACAAACATGTGCAATATTTCACTATCTTTATTTTTTGATTAAGTACCTCCGGGCATCCCTGATACCTTTGTGCCGGACACCAGAGCTAGTTATACAAAGCATGCCCACGAAGGGCCACGAATATTAATATTTCACAATTCAGATCTGAATGACTACATACCACGGCAAGCTCGCAAAATGTGTACATGTACATGTAGATTCCTTCATAAAATCCCCCATCCAAACTACCGGAACCCCAGTAATGGTGACCGGCAAGTAGCTATCGTAGATGCGTGATAATCCAGCGCAGGTCGACGATGGTGGGCCTCTAAATAGAAGCCGCGCCGGATCCATCCGCGTTCGCTGCATCTGGAATCAGACAGCACGACCGCACACCGATCCAGGGGTCGCCCAAGCTACTTGCAGACAAAAGGCAACTAATGTCTGAGAAAAAACCCTCGATCAATCAAACCACGCACCAATCTGCGAATCAGGCGCAGTATGCAGGTCATCATTAACCACAATTTCCCGCCCACCTGAGGAAAGGGACGATATACCTCATGTGCTATCGGTGCTATCATCTGCACCTGGATTTATACTTGACTATTTTCGACCAACCGCGTCAAAAAGAAATTCTTGACTTGTTTATGCACCGACCCCAGTAAAAACACATCTAACGATTCGCCATGCATCAACCCCTCGAGTCGAACTGGGAGCCTTCCATCCGACTATGTATCGTGTGTTCCCCAGATACTGTAGATGCACTCCACGTGCTATCGGCGTTTTCGACCCTATGCATTTTATTCTTCGGATGCCCCCCCCCATCCGTTGAAGTCCCCCCATATCGCTGATTTTTGCACCCTGCCTCCCCACCCTCATTCTAAGGAGGGAACCGGAAGTGCTCGCGAGAGCACCATCCATAACGGTCGTCGTCGCTGTTTTGATCGCAACTACCGCATTTGGAAAATGGATCTCCGGCCGTACCTTTTTCTCTTTGTCTACCACCACTCTGCATACATTTGCGCCTTAGACCTTCAACACAGCCCCCCCAAGAAAAAGTTGCCTACACATCTGGCTCGTTCATTTGGATACCCAAATGAACCGCACATATAGCTAGGCTCGGGAAGCTCAAGGAATTGAACATCGATGCTCTCGACCAAGCCGCCTTCGAACAACTCGCTCGCTCAAGCTCCTCACCTTGAAGAAGGCAAAGTTGGATCTCTTGAAGTTGAATACTCCCGCATTTCTTGCCCATACTTCGAAGAAAATCCATGCTATATCAGCTGAGCTTGTTGCGGAGCTCTCGATTGTTCCGACATCGGCATAACAATGCACGAGGAAGTTGAACCCACAAAGTAAAATTTTATTATATAGCACAAATTAGCCCTGTAGTAATGCAGAATAATCTTGCCGAGATCTAGACCCAGACTGTCAATAGGTCATCGATGCTATGCCCTCATGACTGCTTCTTCGTCAAGCTCTCCGGCAACTGCACCACCGCTGCGAGCCTACCCTGCACCTCAATGTCAACTACCCTAGGGTGCGCCTCGAGGCACGCCAGGACGTGCTCAAGTTGCGCGATCTGATACGCAGACTGGTTGTTCGAGGTGATGCTGATGGCGTGCAAATTCGGATGGACATCCGCGCCGTTCACCAACAGGAATTAAAGCAAGTAGCCCGGCGTCGCGCGGAGGCACTCCAGTCGCGGCAGCAGGGGCCCGGGTGTCTGTACTGAATAGGGCTCAAAGAGCGAGCCCCTTGCAACGTGGAACGACAGGTTCAGCGTCCGAATCCCCGGATGACGCGCAAGGAACGCAATCAAGTCTGACACCGCTATGTCGACCTCATTCCCGATTGCGAACGTTTCAAGCAAGGGTATTCTCAACGCGGGGAAGATGAGATGCCAGTCATACTGTGACAGATCTATGTTGTCGAGCGAGAGCGTGGTGAGCGGTGCAGTAGAGAGGAGCTGGAGAGTCCAGCGGTAGAAGTGCGCACGGAGGAGCCATGTGGAGTGGATGTGGAGTGTTGTGAGTGCAGGGCACACGGGGAGGGGAGGGGTGTATGGGCTGAAACATTCGACTGACTTGAAGGTTGTTTCTGGCTGAGGTGGCGGCGCAGTTTGTTTAGTCTGTGTCTGAGGAGGATGGGAGGGTTGGAACCACGCTGCGATGACAGCGATTACCCTCTGCAGAAGCTGTTGCATCAATGGGAGATGCGTATTAGCCTGAGTACTGGGGTTCTCGGTGGCGCTGCTGAACACGGTACTCGTATGACCGTCAGTGGTTTTCCGGATGGTGTGGATGAATGGAGGCGGACCGCCCGAGCCAGCATCGTTGCTGCCGAATACCGTGAGAGCAGAGTCGCTCCTTTGAGCAACGCCATTCAGGAAAGCCCCGATAGCGTGAATATCCTGCCCCGTTCTCCATTTGGAGAAATGAGGATTGAATTTTACATCGCCGAGATGCGACAGACGGTTGACTAGGCCCTCGAGAGCCTTTCCTACGCTTAGGTATACACCTGCTATATTAAGCTCGATAGAACAGGACAATTCGCAGCGCAATTCCTTGATTAAGGTCACGGAGCGCGAGATTCCAATCGCTTGGAGCAGAAGGAAATTGTCCCTTGCGAATGTAATGGAGTCGATGACGCCGGAGGAGAGCGCACATAGATCCAGCCCGAGGCGAGCAAAGAGGACAGGGGTGAGGAGCCAGTTTATGTGTTTACACGTTGACGCGAGCCGTAGCAGCTCCTGGTCATTGAGGGTGTTGAATACGAGATGCAGGAGCTCGTTGGGAAGGTCGAGAAGGCTGGTGGATGAAGAGCTGGTCAACATCGATGTCTAGGAACGACGTGGCACTGCCGGCCGTCCATCAAATTTGGTCTGATGCGTGAGAGTCATCATTCTGACTCCTGTCGAGGAACCGTTCGATTGGTCTAATAGTAATTAGATTGCCCCGAAAGGGAAGCACGTGGCTCTGGCACTGCTTTATCGGCGGCGCTTCCGGAGCGCCTCCGGAGCATTCCCGCACCTCAAATTTTGCTGATTTCCCATATGGGTCTCGATGATCGATGAACATTGATCGCTAGACTCGTTACCAGTCTGTAACCGATCTCCAAAAAATGTGGCGAGCACTTTTGGCGGTTACAGACTGGAAAAATAATCTGAGGAGGCAATTGTGAATTTGATAAGAGGTCAAAGTGCAAGAGAGAACAAGGGCTCAGCAAAATTTTAAACTCCGCAGACAGCTCAATGCACGTCAACGAGTTGTACCAGTCTGTAACCGCCAAAAGTGCTAACGAGTCTAATTGATCGCGCTCCTTGATGGCGCGCACAGCGCGCCTCCCACCTTATCCTGAGGATTTTGACCATGGTCCCTTGATGGTCCCCAGCGCTTGTCGACTTTTCAGCTTGGCCCCCAGCCTCCCTGTACTCTCAATTTTGCTTTCTACTTGAATATACTCTGTTCCATGGGAGGAAATTTGTCTCTAAGCGTGCATTATGATTTCGGTGATTTCCTTGGCATATATATCCCGACCCTGCTTGCTAGTTGCCCGTCGGTTTATGCACTCTCTTGGCACCCCAACTGTTTCACTGGACTTTTTTTTCTTTCTCTGAGCACCGGCCAATTTTCGGAACGAGTTCAGTCCCTGTGCCAAGGGAGACCTGGATTCTATCGGTACCAGGAACTTTGAACTTCGATGCTAATGGCGGGATGATGATTCATGCACTGCTGAGCTGACACCTGCCAGCAGAGGGACTGACAGAATGATAGTAATAGTTCGATTGGTCTTTTCAGATTTTCCCAAAAGGAAACCACGTGTTTGATGAACGGCGTCGGCGTCGGAGCTTCGCCAGAGTCAATCCCGCCCTCTCCCCCCTCCCCTACTCGACTCAGCAGTCTGTGTCCCAAAGGATAAGCGCAGTGCTAATCTGTCAATATTTTCGACAATTTACTTTCATCCAATAATACAAACCTCATGAGCAGGTGGTTCAAAGATGTATACATAATTTTCAAGGTGAGTTCTTTGAAATTTCGTATCCTGCGTAGACCACTGTAATAAATTGCGGTAAATGAACATGTGTCTTCATCTGCCACATAGTGGCTTCGTGTATCTAGGGATTCCCCTAAAACTGAGTGAGCGAAATTCAATACCATGATATTGCCATAATACACGAATTTTGGGGCCAGGAAAATGCCAGGCGCGACGCAACTCTGAGGCGGGAAAGGGGCGGGAAGGCGCGCAGTGGCCGAATTGGATCACATCTCGGCGCCGACGCTGTCAATGAATCGCGTGATTCCCTTTCGGGGAAATCTAATTAGACCAATCCGAATCGAACGGCTCCTCTAACGGCTTCCCCATGCTATTTAAACTCTCACGTCAAAAGGCTACTTTGATTTCTCCGACAAAGGCGACCGTGGAACGTATGGGAACAAGTCCCCGTCGGCCACCGACCCTTCGAGCCCGTAGCCCTATACAAAGAGGACCTCAAGAAACAGCTTGCCGAACCGGTCTCATAGTGCACTTTACCAGCTGCCGTGAGCATATTCCGAGTCGTGACTAGCAGTTCAAGTTCCTGAAACCAAGAAGGACTGCACGTTGACTGTACGAGAGAGACGGTACCCTGTGGCGTCAAACGGATTGTCGGATTGGTCATTCTCGGAAATAGCCAAGTGCCTCCCTGATCGGCGGGTGAGTATATAACGGAAATGAAAACATGAAAAATGGATCTCCGGTGTCCCGACATGGCGACTCCGCCATCTCCTCCACCAGCTGTGATTTTTTCATCTATCATCTTTTTCCTCGGTGGTTGGGTAAATCTCTTTGAAGGGATCTACGCGGACCCAGGCTGATTCATATTGTAGGATCTCGCTATATGTGGCGACCTAATACTCCAAGGCATCATATTTGCGCAAATCGCTCATTATACGACGCTGTACGAGAAGGATGTTCTGGCCCTGCGCGCTTTTGTTGCGGTCCTCCTGATAATAACAACGTTAAAGAGCGCACAAGGACTGTCAGTGTTCCCATTACTTCGCCCCGACGCACGCTGAGCTTGTTCGCGAAATCCCTGGGAAAAATTTAGAGTGATCTTGTGGATTCAAAATGTCGAGAACTTCATGAACCTCGAGGCCGCAATCGGGATGTTTACTGGTTCATGGACCACTGAAATCAATCCTACTTTCAGCGCGCTCATTGCGTTCTATGTCCAATTATACTTCTGCAGACGTCTTTGGGTGGGTTTCTCTGCGCCAAGCCACATCTAAATACTAATCCCATACAGGGGATATCGAGGAACGTCTATATTGTCGCTTCAGTTCTTGCGCTTTTTGTCTTCGCCTTGGTAGCCGCCATCGTATCGGTGGGTGGTCTTTGTGCTGAATTCTAGATATGGCATCGGTGCTAATATTCGTTCAGGGCGTATTAACGTTCGCGGATCAGGTGAAGAACGTTACATGGGGTAAAGAAGCAGTAGAAACCTTGAGGTGTGTTTTAACGGGATCCTCTTTAGTTGAGATTCATTTGGGAACGGTTTTCGCCGGAGATGTACTTCTATGCGGGAGCACCATCTATTTTCTGTTGGTGCGTCACACAACCCATCTCATCCACAGTGACAACTGACGGCTACTTTTCTTACCAGTACCACTCCGAGTATGCGTCGCCGCAAACCGCGGGCATGTTGCACTCTATCAAAAAGTTGACATTCCAGGTGCATATTCTATACCCCCCATGTTCCCCTCCTTAACAGGTCTTGTTCTCAGTCAGCGGCACCAGCCGTTGTATGCGCCCTAATCAGCCTCGTCAGTACGATAAGCTGGGACCGCGCTACCCCTAACGCCTACATACTGCTCGCCATCATCGCCAGCAACGTGTTGCCCAAATTATACGCGATCTCCGCGATGTGGACGCTCAACTCTCGCATGAGCATTCGCCAGGCCCACTCTAGCACCGGCAGGAGGGGCAGCGGGGCTACGCTGTCGTTCGCGAGCAGACCCCGGCGCACGAACGACATCGAACTGAGCTCGCCCTGGGTGGCGAGCAGTCAGAGTGTCGTGGTCAATGTGCAGCAGGAGGTGGAGACGAAGGATTACACAGAACCCGCGTTCTCACCGAAACACGACCGCCCTTATCAGTAAAAGTAAAGGAGTGATTCTGTTATTATGTAGTAAGACCTTACAGGATGAGCTGTACCAGAAAATCCTTTAGTGTGTTCGACCTCGAATGAAACCGAAAGCAAAAACGCACCAAAAAGCGTAAGCACAGTGGCGAAGTCGGCGGGGACCCTCCCCGCAAGCGTGCGACTGTTGAGAAGGTCGAGGAGGAGGGCGTCAACCCTAGGCATGGAAGTGGGAGCGGACATGGCAGTTCTGGCACTAAGGTGTGTTTCTTGGTCTCGTCCGCATGATTACCTTCAACTTAAAATATTCTTTCAGACGGGCAAGACTAGAAACCCCATCTATCTGTTCAATGAAACCGTGGATAAGGGTACTGACCAGGCTGCAGTCTCCTCGGGTGATAGGCACTTCAAGTGCTACGACGGAAATCCCAAGTTTCTAGCCATTAACCGTGCGATGAAATATAGCCTGGATGGTCCGTGCTTGAGTGTAATCTTGCCTTATTGCTCACTTTGAGTCCAGGTCTTCAAACCCATTTGAGGACTAACTTCCCCATAATGCACCGGCTTTACGAAGCCATGATCCGCTGTCAGATCCCCCCACTCAGTAGGAGATCGATCTGGCCCGTGGTGCTACGGTGAGAGATGGGGCCGCTGCCCCTGGATATCTTGGCAAGATTGAAGCTGTGACAAGTTGTATACTAATTAGCGACTGGGATCAAGCCAAATTCGAGTTCCTAGTATTATTTCCCGGCTCCTGGTCTCGGGACCTCGTTGGGATATTCCGTTCATATGAAACCAGTTACCGAAATCCTCTGGAAAAGTAACGGAATCGCTGCCATAAAACTCACGCGACAGTTGCCGCTTTACGCTTCTTCTTCGGCGCCTGGGCAGCTTTCCCTCCTTTCCCGGTTTTCCTGCGTTTGGCGCCGCGATTTTCCTTCTGTTCTTGCGCAGCTTTACGCGCAGATTTTGTGGGAGTCCGTTCAGCCTGGGAAATGAGCAAGCGAGCTTTGAGGAGTTTCTGGGCAGACATGGGGATGATAGCAGTTGTAGAAGCGACGAGTGGGCAGGGGACGGAGAGCGAGAGGATTTTTTCCAATTTAAAACTCCGCTTGCGGTGTGCCGAAATCACATCACCAAATATGTCGGACACTTCTAAGGACCCCGTGACCTCGGCAATCACCGATCAGGCTTGGACGCGTCTTACAAGCATCTTGCAAGCCCTCTTCGCGCCTTGGTCTCGCTCGATCAGCACCATCGAGACTTTCAGCAAACTTTTAAGGGGCTTTCAAGGTAACGCCAAGCCTTACCCGCCACCGCCAGTTCCGCCCCAGACCAGCCGCTTTCTGCGTTCTCGCTCTTCGCTCAGGTCAAACTCAGACGCCACGCGCTTTTTTCAGGCTTCGTCGTCGACATTCTACGACTGAATTAGTCGACTTGTATCTTCTGGCTCCTACTACCGCCTTTCTCTGAGCTGCCGTTGCCGGCTTCTATGAAAAAAAATTGCTATCGCTTTCTTGAGCTACTTTATCCTATTGTTAATAATGCCTCGCTGTTATCCTGGCGGAGGCACATTCGCGGCGGGGCGCAGTATGACTATGCATCGAGCAAAATGTCCAGGCATGAAGGCGCAACATTCTACGGGCGTTGAGCACGCTGTGACGACGGCAAAAACAGCAGCTGAGGTACCTCAGACTCACACTGACGAAACTATGGCCGTAAGATTCTCTCTCAATTTTTTTTTTTCGATTTATTTACTCAACGCTAATAGGATAATGACCGTGCACCATCACCCGCCCCTCGCCGCCGAGTCCGATACCGCCAAGGCCCAGCGGCCGTCCCGCCCGCCGTATCCGTCTCCCCGCACGGTATCGCGATGAACCACCCGAACCACCGACTCCTGTTGATGTTCCAGAACCACCCCAGCCGAGTGAAAATCCCGTTGAACAGTCTGCTAATACTGCACCCCCTCGTAAATGGGTAAAAACAGAACCCAATGCACACGGGCTCTATAAAGTCTACCCACATCACCCTACTCATGATCCAGACAACTCAATTTCTCTCGATGATCTCTGCCGTTCGTCAGATCTCCTTATCCCCCAAAAACCAGCCACTGCCGCCACCACCCCGACTCCAGCATTTTACCCTTTCCTGAGCGCAACGGTAGCCCGCCTGATGAGTTCGTTCCACCTTGGATCCAATCTCAAGTCCATTGCAGACCTCGACGCTCTTGTTCACGATGTGCTACTTGCGGAGGACTTTGATCCAGCAGATTTAAAGGGGTTTAGTTCTGCGAGGGAGAACAAGAGACTTGACGACAGCGTTGCGGATATTGACAATCCACTGCCGGATGGCTGGAAGACCGCGTCAGTAAAATTAAAACTCCCCGCACACAAAGTCTGTGTTCCGGAGGCCAATGCGCAGGAATTCGAAGTTCCGGGCCTCATTTATCGACCCCTTCTGGACGTAATGGTTGAGGCGTTTCAAAGCCCAGCGTTTATGGAATACCATATTACCCCGTTCGAGTACCGTTTGGATCCAAATTTGGATCCCAATGGCTCTGATATTCGCCTGGAGCCTGTCGACCAACCACTGGACAGTAATGGACTGCCGGAGCTTCCAGACGGCCACCAAGTCGTTATGGGCGAAATTTATACATCCCCGTCAATGCTGCGCCAGCATAACGCTCTCCCGCGGGACCCCACCCGACCAAATCTGGAGACCATCATCGCCGCGTACATGTTTTGGTCCGACTTCACTCATCTTGCCAACTTTGGCCTCGCCTCTCTCTGGCCTTTATATACATTCTTTGGAAACCAGTCCAAGTATACACGTGCGAAGCCAACTGCGAATGCGGGGCATCATCAGGCCTATTTTCCGTCGGTTTGTATTCCAGTATTGGATTGACTTTGTGATCTGATTCCGGTATTAGTTGCCAGGCTCGATAAAAGAATTCTATCGCAACAACTTTGGCTCGGCTCCTTCCGCAGATATTTTGGCACATCTCAAGCGAGAACTCATGCATGCAATTTAGGATTTAATTTTATGCCCCGAGTTCATTCATGCATACGTCCACAGAATTATTGTGAGGTGCCACGATGGAGTAGAACGACTCGTATTTCCCCGATTCTTTACATATGGCGCCGACTACCCAGAAAAGTATGTTCACGGCATTTCTTTGTTCAGTCTCTCCCTCATTGCATCTAGGGTTCTTCTCGCAACAATCAAATATTTCGGTGGATATCCTTGCCCCTGCTGCTACGTACAGAAGTCTCAGATTGCTGAGGTGGGCACAAAGGCTGACATGAAGCGCCACCAAAACATACGCAAGGATGACGGCTTCTTTCGCAGAATAATTGAAGTTGTTCATAGATTTATTTTTGAGAAGGGATGTCTTGTTACAGGCGCCGCCGTTGGTGCGAAGCTCAAGGAGAAATCTTGGGTCCCTACTCGGGTAATGTCCACGTTCACCTCCCCCCTCGTCTTGACTCTTAATCTTTACTGTAGAATGCGTTCTCGAAACTAGCCGATCACGGTGAAACGGTGCACCCAAGTATAGTCGTGAAAAGTATAATCTCAAGATATGTGCAAGACGCACACAAAATGAACTACACCCAACACACACACACTACTACTACTTGACTATATTGGTGCTTCTATAACTAGGGTCCTCTCAATCAGAATTGAGTAAGATGAACCGTAGACAGTTGCAATGAATGACTATAGATCTAATTATGCCCTTTGGAATAATCACGAGTATTACTCGAGAACCTTGACTAAAGTCTCTCACAAGAGAAACACTATCTTTGGGGTGTTTGGATGGAATGAAACACAGTCGCGAGTGTACTTGAACAACTCCGACAACTTAAGCCACACTTGGACTGAACTTTAGGTCACTTGAGACCGTCTTAGACTTTACTTCTTTGGTACTTAGACTGCAACCGAACTCAAAGGAACGATATCAACAGCTATCCTCCGTCTTGACACTTAGTCGCAACTCTTAAAGGACCACTTCGGTACAGACTTGACTGTTTCTTATGACTTTCTTATTCAGCTTACTTTGCTGGGACTTTGGTTATCAAACAACTATGTTCTGGTTCTATATATATCTTTGCTAAAAGTAGTACAACTTCGAAATGTGTTTAAACAAATCTCCGCGTAAAACCCAGACGTGCACTGACCCCGTGACCCACAACCAATGACGACAATAGTCACGGCTATAGTAGCTGGGAGGAAAATACAGTCCAGAATCGCGTTATTCTACTGAGACTTTATACTAATTTACAATCTATTTTAGTACATGCCAGATAAGGAAAATGAGTAATAGAAATGAGGTATATGGTCCTTTTATCCGTCTATCAACCACGTTTGATCGGAGATCTGCGGCCTGTGGCCTATAGGATTCAATTCCGACAGTCTAGACTAGTTCCGAAAGTTCCGGAGAGCCTTCAGGGTCATCTATCTTTAGTCAAGGCAAGATCCAGAGCGATCTAGACTGCGTTGATGCCATATTGCGTGCTTTCGACCTAATCATGACAACCATATCTTTCATGTGAATGTCTGATCAGATCGTCAGATCTTCTCGGACTTCATCGGGAATCCTCGGATTGACTCGCTTAGTCAACTGGTTCACCATCTGACATGTGATCACACTCTCGGAGCTCGCCCGAAGGTCTGTTTTGGTAGTCGCGACTCTTCCATTATTCACGACTGTTTATCTGTGCCTGAGAATTACTATTTCTCATACGACTCGGAGTCATGACTATTATCTTTAGTCACGACAAGACTATATTGGCCCAAAATCCCCGCTAGAGGTCTATGATCTTTGTGTAGCAGTGTTTAAATAAATACAGATATTCATACAATCTCCTTGGTATGGTTTCTAGTGATCCTGCGTGATACCGCCCTTACATATGAGTTATGGCCACTATCAGACGACTACTCATGACTAACTCGCTGAACACTGTACTGACCCCACATTGTTTAGAGTATCGTATACAGTCGCAGTATGGTCAATCCTTTGTATTCCATCACATCTTTTGAGACTCAATCAGCAGCTCGGAGCTCACTCTGACTCTAATTGTGTACCACCGAGCGGTAAGATGATCGGTTTAGACTGAGTTTCGCCAAATTGTAAGCGTGTTTTCATTTCAGCCGTCTCAACGGATTCAATTTTTTCACGATGTTTGTACCCGACCTCCTCCACGAAGTAGAGCTCGGAGGTGTCAAGTCGCTCTTCTCACATCTTGTCCGTGTTCTCTATGCCTATGATCCTGATGTGGCCGTCACAAAATTGGATGATCGGTAGGCTCATGTGCCCTCTGACAAATTTCTACTAATATTTATGAAGGTTCTACAAAACACCAACGTTCGGACGTGCAACTATTCGTCGATTCCGTATATAGGACGAAGAAAAATCTGCTCGATCATTGCTATAATCAAAGAAGGCGGCGTGGAAGTCAAGATCGGAATCTTCATCAAAGAACCGCTTGAATAGCCGCTTTGCGATATTGCAGAGATTAATTGGTTTCAGAGCAGGGTTCTTCTTTGAAAATGCGGTACCACGAATGTAAGGGTTGAGGAATAGAGCGAGGATGAAGATCTCGCGCTCCATGGCAAGCCAACGCTTCTCGAGACTGTTTCGGATGCAGTTTCGGACTCGCGAATCAACTTCCGGGTCGCCGTAAATTCGATAAAGATTGCCGAGCATGAGCAAGACTTGATCGAGGCCCGCATCGGGCGCCTGCATACATTTCGCCGCAATCGCCAGCGGCTCTAGTATGAGTTTGACCCTGAACAGCGAGTAAGTTAGTGGTTCACCAAACACGCAACTATCGTACTCAGCGATATTCTTCCAAAATTGCGGATCTTCAATCGGCTCCAGCACCGCTCGTGCCTTAGCTTTCGCATCTGCCTTCGCTCCTGCACATTGAATGAGGGTCTCATAATCCTGATAGTCCAGCGCCCGCATTGGCGGCGAAAGTACAAGGAACCGGCGAGTGCAAAGAAAATGGACGGTCCATCGAGAAATCACGGGGAAGATGAGTGTCAAAGCCCGATTGGTCCGCTTGAAGCGCTCAGTGGTTTTTTGTTGATCTTTAAGCATCCCCAGGGCACGACTGTGGTTCGTAAACCATTTCGCTATTTCAAGGCCATCATCCATTGAACCCATGCATGGTAATTCGAGTTCGAGAACCTCACCAACCATAATATTGACCTGAAATGAATAAGATCAGTCAACGGCTCGCTCGGAACAGATTCGACAGGTACCTGATGTCCCCAGCAGGGTGGAACCGTAAATTTTGGTCTGATCCATTGGAGCCTTGGCCTCATTCCCCTCGCATCGCCGCCGTTATCGGTACAATACCCGATGAAAATGATACCGAACTCCTTCTCGCAGTACTCTATATCTCCAAGGACGATTTGCAAGAGATTTTCTGCCGACTTTTTGTCTGGGGATACGTCGTGTGCTGCGTTTGTGTAAATCTGGAAAATCAGAAATCATTATGGCAGTTCTGATGCTCAGCCGCTCCAAAAACAGACCTTTCCCTCCACTGTTACTGATGTCGTGATTATCGAGGCCTTGGCACCGGTTTTCCATCCGTCGCACTGGCCCGTTCCTAGCTTTCCAGAAACCTTGGACTTTATATCTGCCTCTACTTGAACGACAAGAGTATCCAAAACTCGGCCAGAAAGTACGCGACGATCAGGTATTTTTGCCTCGGGTATGTACTTCGAGAAGAATAGAAGCAACTCGGGATTAGCTGCCGAGTTCCACGCGACATTGCATGCGATGAATAGCTTGCACAGATCTTCGGCAAACTCCTCTTGTCGCGGTGGGTCCCACATGCGGTGGACATCGTGAGATGAGCCCGACGTGATAGCTAAACGATTGACAGGAAGTGGATGGGGTAGATTGAAAGCCATATGCGCGTCGAGGACTGTTGGGGCCATGAGGTTAGTGGGATTCCCTTGCTGAATCTCCGCAGATGGAAGTACGGCAGCACGCGCAAGCTCCTGATTGCGAGATAATTTGGGATTGGAGCGGGTAACTCGACTCTCTTTCTTGTAAGCTTGGACAGCCGTCCGGAGGTCCGGCGAGACATAGCGGCACTTCATAAGATGTGATACCATGGCTTCAGCCTTGCCAGAGACAGCAGGAACATCTGCTTCCGCTGATATCGAGTCATCAAGCCTGTCATGAGTACGTGATTGTGGCTGGCAGCGCACCTTGCTTCTGCAGTTCATCTCCTGACTGCCCGTACTCCATAAGTCCATCGAGAACATCCCTGTCGTCTGCCTCCTGTAGTTCTAGGACTCGATGTGTTATGCAGGCTTTACAGCGACTTTCAAAGTGGGTCTGATCAGACTTGTATTTGTTAGGCCCCTTCAAAAAGTGGTCCCAGCACCAAGAGGAACTAGGCATGGCCTCTAATCACATAGGACGGTCAGATACTAGTAGTGGTGATCGGCAACGCCTGCCAAATTCAAACTCCGACACGTGCAGAAGAGATGGTCAGTCGATGTATTGCTCTATAGAGCTCCAATGGCGCATAGTTTGTATGAATCAATATACTGGCATGGCCTCCACAATTCCCGTGTCTGTTGTAGATTTTCCATTAACTGTCCCAAAATACTTCAAACCGTGCAATTCTACTACTAATTGGCCTCTAAGTCGTTAGTGTAACAGTCTTTACAAAATCCACAACAGACATTCAAATCTGCGTTATATTCTACAGTATTTACTCCGCAAAGACCTACTGAAAAAAGCCAAGTGCGATGTGCTTCCAGTTTCTCGGTATTTCGGCGTGACGGCAATCCGGACCGGTATCCGCGGCTGTGCTTCTCCCACCATCTTCGCGCTCTGGACGCGTCGAAACCCTAATTAACATTATAATAGTTATCTGGCATGTAAAATAGACCTTGGGGACCTCAAGCAAGCAAACGGAGCTCTTGATTCATTTTCCTGCGTGAGAGACAGGGGTCATGGCCTAATGCGGTAATACCACTTTCTCCATCACGGAATTTTGGCACGGGTTGCCGATGACCACTAGTAGAGATCGGTACGGGGATGGGCTACGAAGCGGTAGGGAGCTTTGTGGGTCCACCGTCAACAGATGCCGTCAAAAGTCCGTCAAACACCGTCAAACCGGCGTCAACGTCAATTTCGTCAAACGCGTTTGACGCTTGACGCGTCAGTGCCAACACTGGCCTGCGCCAAGTAGTTTCTTATCGTTATTTGCGGTGCAGGATCACTGTCTTGGCGATTTTGTACTACCCCGCGCGGCCCGCGACATTTCGGGGATCATTTTCCGAGCGGTTTTGAGGTTCTGAGCACTAAAGCCAGTGAACACTATACCATCACACGTCACACCCTGTGAACACTTGATCGAAATACTACAGTAAATCCGGGGAGACGGAGTTATAAACCTCGGACTGGAAAGTTTATTATCTGAGACCCCTTAGTGGCGGGAATGGTTAGTGGGCCACTTGCATAATACAAGGTGCTGTGATGTAGAATCCCCAGATTTGGTGTATACAGGATGGATTATGACCTATCGCGACACTGTAAGTATGTCAAATTTCGAGGCCGAGTGATGCGGCGATCAAAAGCTACGGGCGGTTCTCGGGAACCCCGCCATTCCGAGGGTGATGGAAAATCGATCCGAATCTGCCGCTCGGCAAAACCCTCGGCAATCTGAGGCCATTTCTGGCCAAATCAAACCCTCGGAATGACCGATTTTTGGCTCATGGTGCATGTCTGTTGTCAAGTTTAACCCGATTGAGTTAAACGAGACTTAAACGCGGGCCGCCATCCCTGAATCATGATGGCAGTTGTCGCATGCCGTGAGGCCGGCGTTTTACAGAAGTAAGGTTGGCGGGGTCGTA
Organism: Mycena rebaudengoi; assembly: GCA_029282285.1. Classification (NCBI taxonomy): domain Eukaryota; kingdom Fungi; phylum Basidiomycota; class Agaricomycetes; order Agaricales; family Mycenaceae; genus Mycena; species Mycena rebaudengoi. The sequence goes on along the minus strand of JARJCX010000044.1, from coordinate 1,020,660 downwards.
AGTAGGCCAATGTATCGTGCAGGCAGATAGTATGAGAGCACTAGCAAAACCTCAGCCAGAGAAGAACTGAAATCAAGCAATAGGTCCCACATTGCAGCTAATTTCGGTACCAAAGGTACGCATTATAATTGATTTTTCAGTTTTGGGTGCTTTTTGATCCATGGGGGAAAAAATGGCTCATATCTCACTCAATTCTGCACGGATTGAGGTCGGAGATGGCGCGTTTTCTTGTACTGATTCATACACAATTATTAATAGAAACGATCAGAAGAGAATAAAAAAAATCCGGTCATCTAGTGCATGAGGCCATCCGCACGTTGAAACTGACTGGAAACTTCAAATCTGGGTATAACGGCCTGAATTTTTGGGAAAACGTGCTTTGATCCATGTTAATCAATATTGTACAGCCGATTTTGCGGAGTCTCCGTAGGGTCTTTGATATCTCACTTTTTCGATCCAAATCTTGTATGTTGCACAACTACCGGAGTTTTGTCACAGAGATACAGTCCTTAACCGGGAAGCGAAACGCTCAAGCGATCCGGGGATTTTCTCCGTGATGAAAAGCAATAGTAACCCAAACTTTTTTTCACTCAATGTATATACTAAATGGCTACCTGGATATCAAAGAGTTGGAGTGAATCCCTTCGGTATTGGTGGAGAATGGGCCCAATTATTGATACCATCAAATTGTGCCATAAACCACGAAGCGAAACACTACAGTAAGATCGGCGCGATGGAGGGTCTTTGAAGTCCTGCGGTGGCCATATTCTAATTCTACGACCCTGAAAACCCCCAATACATGCCATAACTGTGTAATTCCTGCACAGCAGTGAGGGACAGTGACTGTTCAATTGCAATATTGGTGACAAAACTGAGCCAAACAGTGATTCAAAAGTTTTCTTTTTCTTGAGCTCTTGAACCACTACCTGCACAATTCCTTTTGTGAATATGAATTTTGGATACTCTAGAATGCGCTCAAAAAAATCGGGCCCTGGGGGATGCTCACATGATGCAAAACACGTGGTGTTTCGCTTCACGGTTTGTTTCGCTTCCCAGTTAAGGACTGTACCCCGGAAAAGTGTTCTTAGGATGAGCAAGGTACTCCATCTCTTTCTGACCATGAAGATGCGTCGAAAATGAGTCGAAAGCGCATCGGACATTGAGAGTGGCAAAGACAGTGGTGCAGAACTTGGAGAGTAAGAAGACACATCTTCCCAGTGTATTCAACGTGTCTCCAGCTCAATCTGGACTCATTTTCCTGATAAGAGTTCTCTGTTCTATATTAATGCTTTGGAAAATCTCAGGCATGCAAGAAAAGAGGGTTCATAAACAAAAAAGTATGAAAGGTGTGACTCCGGGCTGATGCGGATTGTAGGCCACGTTCCAAGGCCCCATATTGAAGAGTGGCCTATAAAACTATACAGTGCATCTTTATGAACCTTGAAGATGCCTGGGACAACATACCGGCACTCCCCGACTCTGCATCTCTTTATCATAGGGTCTACCGCATTGTACACCTTTCCTTGCTGATCTGCAGTTTTTGCTCTTGTTTCAAGGTTTCCCGGTGTTTTCCCCCAAATCCTAACAGCAAGAGGATAGGCGAGAATTACCTAATCTGTAATAGCGATCGCATCACGCCCAATAAAAATATAACGAATGGCCTATACACTACATTCAAGTACTGCGAATCGATTTCACCTAGTTTCGAGGCAAACGAACAAGAATTGGTGGAGATAGAGGGGGGAAAAAAAAAGCTATCAAAATTGCGACTCAAAATGGAAAAAACATGGCACGAGTTCGGACTTTTCGGAAGATCGGTTTCGGTCGGATCTCAATATCTTGAATTTGATTCGCTGGCTGTTTAACTTCATTCGGGTTTACCCCCGGGAGGGATAAAGTTGAATCGTCGTGCCGGCACTTTAATCAATCAACTTGATTTCTTATCTTCTTTTCTTTCTCTGCTTACTGGAGCCGGCGGACCGCGAAAAAAACCTTGGATTCAGGTGTAGGTAAGTCTAACAAATTCCGTCTCTTTTTCCCTCTTTTTTTCTCTTTTTCTCAACTTGAAAAACTTGAATTCCTCGCCGTAACAACAGACATAAACGATAAGCCCGATTTTTCCACTCCAGAATCACTGGGCGAGCACGTGCTGAATTGATCGGAGTTAGCCGAGGTTCGACAGACACTCGAGTCTGGCGACGGGAGACTCAGACTAGAGTACACTACCAACCAAAAAAAAAAACCGTTCCGCCCCCCAAAAAAATGGTGTGTCAAAAATCGCACCCTGAGAACCACAAATAAAATTGAAAGCTGAGGATTGCTGGAAAGCTTGCAGAGCGGCGAGAAATCAGAGGATGTGCGATCCAGAAGCAAGGGGAATTCTAAAGGATACAACAGAGCTGGGGAGCGGCCTCGGATAGAAGCACATCGACCGGGATCAATGGCGCCTTCTGGATCCGAAAGAAAAAAGAAAAGAAAAGAAAGAAAAAAAGAAAAGAAAGCGCGACCAAGAGCCGATAAATCGGAGCAGAAAAGGGGGGGACAGCATCTTCAACGTTCTTGCACATATTTCTGGGCACAAGGGCGGTATGGATTGAGCTTCAGACGTGTCGTTGGAGAGTCGCGCTGGCAGGAAGAAAGAGTGTCACGACGTGACCTCATCACACCTGCCCACTTTGGACAAATCAGGAACAAAACAATCGTGCTCGCGTACGAAATTCACGCACTTTAAACAAATTCTGAATTGACAGAAAATGTTCAATTGATGAGCCGAGTTCGCCCTGATTGATTTTAGGGTTAAATGAATGTCCCGAAATATCAGGAAATCTGAAAACGGCCACGATGGAGGCCAACAAGGGTCCTCTAACATCCTAAAACGTGTCGGGGACTTTAACCAAATGCGCAATAGCCAATTGTCCGTAGCAGAAAGGTTGTTATAAAAAAGTTGTACAAAAGGTACGTGTTCACAAGCATAATCCTAGTGGAGCGGTTCATGGTGTTCGACTCGAGCCCTTTATTCGGTTAGCTGCCAATCCGCAGTCCTGTCACTCAATACTCCGGGCCGGCCGTCAAACCGAAATCCCTGGCGTGGCCGACTCGCATCACCGCCGCGGTAACCTATAAAAACGCACAAGAGTTGGTGTATCCCCTCAATGCGCTTATTCCTAGTGACGTTGCTGGGGAGTCTGACTGCGGCCGATGCCACACTTCATTTCCCTGGAAAGAGGCGCCGGACACAGCGCGTTCCACTGCAAAGAGCAGCACGCCGTGCCACAGCATCCCCGTATCTGAGTAACCAGACCGCCAATGAGTTTTGCGCTTGCATTACCCTGAATCGATTTATCAAACACATCTGCAGAATTCGTGGTCAACGGCACGAACATACCACTATACCCCCACGACATGGGCGAATCGTACGCCGGGCTGCTTCCAATCACGCAGGAGTACCGCACCGACCCCAACGGAACTGACACGTGGGAGCTGTATAATTCTGATCCGAGAACCTGGGCCCGGTTGGGGCCCGGGTTCCCTGGGTGGCATTGATGCAACGCGCTCCGCTAGTATAAGTAGTATATCGTCCGCGCTCCTCCTACTCTCCTCCTACTCTCCTCCACTGCTGCTTCATGCCTCCCGCACCTGCTCACGCCACACACCCTTGCCGATGCGCGACTTTCGGCAATGCACGGCTTTCGTGTGAGATACACACAGGAGAGTTCCCCAGTAGGTAGGTAGACAGAAATATAGCAGGGTCCAAGCAGATCCAAGCAGATCCTCTAAGAAAAGGGTTATGCAAGTGTGTGTACACTGACGAAAGTTCCGCAGTCGTGAGAATAGCTTTGCAGTGGAATCTGGGATGTCTTGTCCACGCAGCTGCAACCACAATGTTTATGTTCTGGATATAATCCCTGATGGGACTCGATGTGGAAGAGTCAGTAAATGTATTGTGGACGATAAGAATAGAAATGATCTGCGCGGCATTGCCACATTTGGTTGACGCGTGCCGTCCCGCTGATGTCCGAAGTCGCCGAGTACGCCGAGTCGTACTTCCACAACGCCAATGCCGAGGATTATTATCCTTATTCACTGATGGCACCGAGGAGCAGAGGAACAGTATACACGATTCATAGCCTCGCATATTCATAAAATCTGATCATTATATGGATAGGGTGAGACAGATTGATGGGTGAGCCTCACCTCCACGACGAATTCCTTCTCGAAAAGCCTGGTACGATGGGGCCCGATTGGTCCAATCTTCATATTATGGTCAAGAATAATGTACACAACGCGCAGTAATACAGTGCTTTTGTACTCGGATCGGTATTAAACAGTTGCAACACAGGTGTCATCCTGCACCTCTGACGAGAAGCCCGAATCGTTCAACTTCAGGGTGAGGTTTGTTGCCCCATTCAACTCGCCGGTGAAGTGGGACACATCCCCCGCCATCGTCCCACTGCGCTGCGGGCCAAAGTACACGCCCGTGCGATCTACCCGCCTCAGGCTCTCCTGGATTCGGGCTCGTGGGACATGCAGCTGCCGAGCTTTTAGATGACCCATGACAATGGCGGTACTAACAAAAGGATGTGTCAAAGAGATTTCGGACACTACTTCATCCAACTCGTCATCCGTTAGCTCGGACCACTCCTTTCTTGCCGTAGGTATTCCGTGCTCCTCCATGTGGTGGTAAATGGTGACTCTACCAATCCCCATTGCAGAAGCGATGTCTTTCCAAGAATTTCCTAGATCGTGAAGGAGGACAGCACGGTCGAGGTCGAGTTCGTATGCGGGGCGGCCTGGTTTCCCAGATTCCCGCCGAGGAATGTGGGTGTGGGGAGGAAGTGGTGGCCGGGAGAGGAAATCGTCCAGAGGAAGTATGAGTGAGTCAACATAGGATACCAGATGTTCCAAATCCTCGGCCGATGAGTGGGGATCGTCGAGAGCAATGAGGATTACTCGGACGGCATTCAGTTGTCGGGACGCTCGTTCCACCACCGCCGTTTCAACATTAGGGAGAGTCTACAAGGAATTGAGACTCTGTGGAAATCTTGTGGCATTTCATCAAAAAATGCCGTGTCTCGTCTGGACCTGCATCGATGTTGTCCTACTGGTTTGCAGCCCCGTTTAGAGGTTCAAAACGGTGGCTATGTCCCTAGGTATGTCCACGGTGGCTATTTCCATCCGTTTTGACCCTCAAAGCGGGGCGGCAAACTAGTAAGGGTCACTGTTCTTCCAGAACATGACTCAAACGGGGGTCATTTGTTTTTTTTTTCGACCAAAAAAACAATAAAATCGGTGGATTTCCATAAACCCTCCCACGGTGCCGTCCCAGTTTCACGCTGAACGGCCCACTGCCGATGGTGTGCCGCCGACATCAAAGATCGCCCCCCTCCATCTAAGTATGAAATAAAGTAGGAATGTGGATGTATTGAAGCCAGATACGAGTAGGCATCTTACCTTATTTCATACTTTTTCTCTAGCTTCTTCAAACGAGGTGTGGGACCCTCAAAATACGCATCCAGAGGTGCGTGAATTCACCGTCATAAAGGGCTAGTGTCTATTGCCTGGCCGCCAAAGAAAAAGAAGTCCACCGCTTTCCCCCATGTCCTCGGGTGGATTTGAACCACTATCTCCGCGTCCAATTCGGCTACATACTAGGATTGGTGGTCGTGGCCATGCTCGAAGAGGACTTCATATGACCTTGAAATAGCTGGAATATGTCGGTGACTTGCGGTCCGAGACGCATCGCATGGGAAAGGTCTGCATTCAAACATCTACAGCCACCTGGGACTAATATCACAAAAAGAAAAGATTGTCGACTTCGCACATGTCCTCTAGTAAGTTCCAGCCACCGTCTCAGTCGATTCGGAGCCTCAATTGGTCGGCGTCCAGTACGTTGTCGGATGTCCGACATTTGGGAAACAAGCGTCTCATGAAAAAATGATCGGCGTCTCGGTCTTTGGCTAGTTCCGGTTACCCGCGATGGCCAGACGTCGGCGATTCGATTGCTCCATAGAATCCTAATTCGGCTCTTCCTTGGTAAGACCTGCCTTATTCTTGGTCACATATTACTCACCAGAATCGGTATACGCCGATTCAACCGGCATATCTTGGAGATTAAATATTCGGATTTTCGAGTTGGTTCAAGACAACTCTTCGTACCAACAATGACCATCCTCCTCACAGGCGGTACCGGAAAATCAGCCAGGCCTCTGGCACAACTCCTTCTCAACGCAAACATCCCAGTGCTCCTCGCCAATAGGAGCGGCAATGTTCCTGCGCCTTTCAAAGGCGTCCGTTTCGACTGGTTTGATGCCTCCACGTATCAGCTGCCGTTCGGGGTCGACAACAACATCGATAAAATTTACCTGATCGCGCCGCAGGTTCTAGACCCATTCCCGCATATGAAGGCGTTCATCGACTTCGCGATCCAGAAAGGCGTGAAGTTATTCGTCTTGATGAGCGCTGCAGTGTTGGAAGTGGGCGGACCGTTGATGGGGAAAGTGCACGAGTATCTCGCCAGTCTCGCCGTGGAATATTGTGTTCTACGTCCGTCTTGGTTCTTCGGTGGGTCTCAGCCCCTCTTTTCCTTTCTCGTCCAGGAATAAAATAAAATAACTAATTCTGTCGGTGCAGATGGCTTACTGCTGGCTTACGCGGCCCACATCCGCGAACACAATGAAATCGCAAATCGCGCGGGGGCAGGGCTGATTGGTTGGATTTCGACTGACGATATTGCGGGCGTCGCGTTCAAAGCCCTTACTGATCCAGTCATTGAGCACACCAATCCGATTATGGTGGGCCCTGAGCTGTTCTCTTATGCACAAGTGCGCAAGCTTTTTCTTTCCTTCCGTCCCATTCTTCCTTCTTGCTTCGGGATTATCACTGAAACTCGCCATCCAGATAACGCAAATGCTCACCGAGACGCTGGGTCGCAAAATCACCCACAGGAATCTAAGCCAGGAGGAGTACTCCCAGATTATGATAGAGCGGGGCATGCCGAAGGATTATGTGGAGTTCATGAGCCTTGCAGATGTGTATATTTCGCAGGGTGTGGAGGAGAGGGCGTTCAACCGGGCAGATATTGTAGGGAAGAGGAGGCTCAGAGATTTTATTGAGGAAAATAGGGATGCGGAGGTATGGCGGCGGATGTAAGTGGTATCTGAAGGGAACAGGAATTCGCTGGTCTGTTGTGTCCTATTATTAAAATAGTACATATGTTCAAAGCCTTCGGACACCCAGAGGACACAAAATACCAACCAGGATCTACGAGTACAGGCGAATACGAACCGCCTCGGAGTTTGAATGATATACAGAAGTAGTGGAAGTGGAAGTCAGTAAGTAGAGGTGGAGTAGGTCAGTGGAAGTGGAAGTGGTCCGCCGGCGGAAGTGTGACAGTTTGATGCGTCGCGGCCATTGTTTGGTGTCGCCGCGTTTGGCCTCTTTCTTTCACTCCACAATGGCTTAGTGTGCAGGCTGCTCATCGCGAAGGCCGCATGGGGGGATTTTTTTTTTGGCCGGGTGAGCCGCGTCATCTTCCCTCCTCATCCGTCCTCTTCTTTGCCTTAAGTCTGCTTTAAAAGTCGTAGAAAATTCTGACGCGTGTCCAAGCTCTTCGGATCCCTCGTGCCAGCTCCGAAAGCCGCTGCGCACCCCGGCGCCTCCAGGAGGAAGCACTAATGCTGCTAGAGAGACACATCCGACAGGCGCAGGTATGTTTTCCTTTCGAACAGGTAGGTAAGCCTGAGTGCCACCCAAAATCTTCGTCATGCCACCTACGCCATTGCCACCGCAATTACCTTTGCTGTTTCCTTTAGCATATTACTACGTCTGTCATATAATTCTCAATGTGTAGTACCTTTCAAATTAAATAGCAGAATATATAGTCGAACATACATAGCCAGTGTACTACTCAGATACTGTTTTAATACAACAGGAGCTAGTATTATTCCGCCCTCCAGCTCACCTCTCATAATCAGAAAATCACCCCCTGCCAAAAATCTGCTCCCGCAACGATGCGGGAGCAGCATAGCCACCCCCCAAAAAAAATTCCAATTCAGCCAATTCTGCTCCCGCAACGATGCGGGAGCAACATAGCACCCCAAAAAATCTTCCACAGCTTCAGAACAATCAGTTCCTTGCTCTCTACTCCCCGCCAACACCTCCCTACTAGTACTATCTAACCTACACCTCCCAGAAACCGCCCAACACCCACTCGTTCAAAACACGTACCTAAAACTTACACACTACCTACGCACCTCCGCACCCCGCGCACCCGCACCTGCCCAGCCCAAAACACGGCCGGCTTCTGCCGTGCTGCCCTCCCCGCATACCCTGTCGCGTCAGCGCAGCATGCGCGCCACCCCGGTAAACGCCGAAGCTACGTCCCCGCCCAGCCACTAACTTACTGTCCACAGTCCAACGGCCCAACTGCGCAAACTCAACAACCCACCCAACCCTCCTGCCGGGTCGCCGCCGCGTCGCGTCAGCCAACTACGACCGCCGGCTTCTGCCGCGCCACCCTCTACGCATACCGCTCGCTCCGAGCACACTGAACATCCCATCTCGCGCCGGCATCACCACGGCCCCCATGTGTGCGCATGTTTGTCCCCACTTCTCGCAGCACCACGACCATCGAGGACGCCAACGCTGAGACTCTTGACATATCCCCTTCTTACCACCTCAGATCGATTCTAGGGTAGCGCCTCCCCACTCTCATACCTCTTACTCAGCTCTGGGCAACAACTGCGCTTCCTGCGCGCTTTTTTGGCCACCCCACCTTCCCCACCACTTTCTGCGCTCCTGGATCATCTCATCCGCGTACTAAACGACCGACGCCCCCGTGCGATACTACAACACACGTTCCAACTCAAAATTTGGGACCCAGCGCGTCCACCCTTCCGTCAATCGCGCGCCACTCGAGCGCAGCCGTATCCAGCGTCACAACGGACGGTTTTGCCGTCGTTAGTCGTCGTGGCTAGTTGGACCTCGTTGGGAATATCTATTGAAGGGAATGGAGGTATTTTGGGAATTTATGGGGCCCGCAGGTACGTTATATGCGCATTTTCCCCCATTTTTCGCACTATTCTCCTTGCCGCAGCCCCAATTCGTGTCGTCTTCTCTCAATTCCGGCTCCAATCAGTCGCCCCACTAACCCTCTACATCCGTAGGTCTATTACCCCCCTCTTTCCGGGCTCCAAACAGCTCGCTACATCGCATCTTCGCGTGGTGACATTCATCATCGTCATGTGTCGTGCTGAGACGTCCACAGACCCCATGTTCGGACTCTACGACTTGAAAAACGCTGGTCCACCTACGTACGCCAGCTATCGGTCCCCTCGGTACGCCGCAATATTTTTATTTCTCTATTTTCCACTACTTTAGGCGCTTATATTCCCTATAGGTCTTAGTCCCTTACCTCGACACGTTCTGGCCAGTGAATAGCGCAATACTACGACCCTCAGGTAAGCCCGCACACCATTCAATTTTTTCTTTCACTTCAATTTGCCAATCAGCGCATCCGCCGTTCCGCCACTCGACCTCCCCCGTCGTGAGCCTCGCGACAGCCCGTTTCGTGGTCGTGATCGTCGCGGCGGGTCAGATCTCGCGGGGGCGTTGTAATGAAGGGATTGGGTTAGTTTTGGGAGGTTACAGGACCCAGGTGCGTTATATGCGTTTTTCTCCTCGCATTTGCCCATTTTTTCGACTAATCTACTTGCCTCCGCCCCAATTTGTCTTCTTTTCGCATGATTCTGGCTCCACTCGGTCACCCTGCTCCCACTCCACACCCCTTGGCCCACAGCACCCCTCTTGCGGCCCTCCAAAGTGCTCGCTGTGGCGCATTTTCGCATGGTGATGTCCCTCACCGTCACACGTCGTTCTTACACCCTCAAAGGCTTCATATTCGGATTCCACGCCCTCGAGAACGGTGGTCCATCTACGCACGCGCATTGTCGGCCCTCTCTGTACGTCGTAATATTTTTATTTCTCTATTTTCCGCCAATTTCGACGCATATATGCGCCCGTAGATCTCACCGCTATCTTTGGACACGTTCTCGCGAGAGTACACCGTCGTACCACTTCGTTCAGGCATGCTCCCCTGCCGATCAATTTTTTTTTTCACTCGTTCGTAGCATTTCCCAGGGAAATCCCTGGAGCGCTGTCCATTTTTGCAAGAAAATTCCATCCACCATGGAGGAGAAGTATCAATCATTCAGTCTACACCCTTCCGTCACGGTGCGCCCGTCTCCCATCATTTTATTTCTTCTTTGTTCTCGAATCAACGGCAATATTGTGTGCCGTGGCGCATCCAATCATTCTTTTGGGCACCTGATAATACCACAGATCAACTCATATTAGAGGGGGGTTACCCCCCTTAACCTCCCTCTAGTGAGAGGCAGTTCAGGCATACCACGTTGCTGCATGTTTGGGTTTTTTTTTTTCAGGTGGGACTTGGGAAAATTTTTGAAAATCTGGCCTGCCGTGGTGGCCATTTGGGGGTGGGTGTTGGGGTAAGCAGGAGGGGGTGATTTGGGGTGGGGTTGGGGGGGTGCTGCCGCCGTTGCCGCAACATTTTCGGGGGGAGGTACAAAAGTGTTTAGCATACTGTGCATACATTAGGTACCATTAGTCCCAATCAAAAGCAATGAAAAAAAAATCGGGGAGGGGGGCAGTCTGCCGCGACTGCTGCCCATCCACGCCATTTGCCACCGCTGCCGCACTTGGTCTTAGCTGGGTCACAAAAATTAGTGACCCCAATAGTGCTGCCGCCGTTGCCACCACGAACCTTATCCAGGTCAGTAAATTTTTGTGACTCATCAAAACTGCCACACCTGCCGCACGACGACTTATATGTATCACAAAAAAAATGTGACCGCTTTTGTTGCCACGATTGCCGCCACAAAAAACCCCATTAACCCACCTGCCACGGTTGCCGCCCAATATTGGGCCATCAGCTTGCCTACCACGGCTGCCGCTCATAAATTACACCCCAAAAGTGGTTGCCACCGCTGCTGCCGACCGAGTGGACTTAATGATAATGGGTATCTGTGCTGCCGCCATTGCCGCCATTCTGAACTCAAGTTGTTCCCACCTGCCACGGTTGCCGCCCAATATTGGGCCATCAGCTCGGCTGCCACAGCTGCCACTCAGAAATAGCCTTCAAAACCAGCTGCCACAGCTGCCGCCAGCCGAGTGGACTTAATGAAAATGGGTATCTGTGCTGCCACCATTGCCACCATTCTAAACTCAAGTTCCTGCTGCCACACTTGCCAAACCAACACATGCGAATACAAAATATATACATAAGGACATGCAGTGTACGACAACAATAAAGAACTACTCGGAGCTATCGTCCTCATCGTCCGATCCATCTCCATATTGGTCGAGTGCGACGAAACCGCGTGGAAGAGAGCCCCCCGTGGACTTGCGTGGCTTCGAGGGACCGGCTACTGCCTGCTGCGACTGGCGGGGTTTCGACGGTCCAGCGACAGGTGCAGTTTTTGGCACCTTCCCCCCATTCCTGCTAGCCTCGCTTGGTGCCTGGGCGATGAGGTCTGCGCGCCGTTGGCGAAGCGCATCAGCCGCCTTCTTGGTGGTGGAGTCTTGGCGACCCCGTCCCTCCTCCTTGCCGCTACTCTCGATGCCGGCCACGCTGACAACCCTCTTCTTCTTGCGGGTCTTCTTGGGAACGTCGCCACCGTCGGTGGTGACTCGGCTGTTGTCCCTTCTGGCGGCAGCGGTGGCAGTGGTGGTGACTCGCGCCTTAGACCCGCCGGACTTCTTGGCCAGTGGGGTGAGAACCGCGGTGATTGTGGCGCCCAAGTCTGCTGCTGCAGCCTTCGACTTCTTGGCGGGGCCCTGGTCATCGTCACCTTCGTCCTCACGAGGCCTCTTCTTGGCAGCGGTCTTCTTGGGTGCGGGGGGTTCCTCCGTCACGGCCGACTTTCTGTGTGTCGTCATCTTTTCTTGGCGGGCGGCTGTTCGTCGCTGTCGGTGTCAGCTTCCCCAGGTGCCAGCCTACGGGGCTTGGCGACTTTCTTGCGGGCTGGGATGGGCTCGTCGTCGTCAATGTTGGCCTTGCGCTTGCGTTTTGGGGCCGTCTTACCCGCCTTCTTGGCTGTCAGGGGCGCCTCCTCTTCATCTCCAGAATCCGCCATTTCCTCCGCTGACGACTCTCCCAACGACTCCACCTTCTTCCGCTTGCCCCCTTTCTTCAACCTCTGCACCGTCGCCTTCGTCGTCCGCTTTCTAGACTTCACCTCCTTCCTTGCCAGCTTCTCCTTTGCAAGCTTCGTGTTGTGTTCATCCTTCATGGCGGTCAGCTTGTCGTCAGGTGCGCGCTCCCAGCGGAGCGCATCTGTGCTGAGTAGCCGATGGAGGTGCCTCACGTCCTCCGAGGCGCCGGCCTTCATGTTTGATGGCGCTACCATTGGGATGTGGTCAGGCCAGCCGACAAGTTTGAAGCCCAGCCTGAGCACAATCTGCTCGTGGTAGGCGGTGTACGACATCTTCACGTCGGGGCAGCCCGTTGCTGCTTCTGCAAACTCAATATCAGTCATGTCCATCTGCAAGGAACTAAAGTCCAATACTTAGCCCGCTTTCTATCATCTGCACCACCTGGCTTCGCTTTAGTGTGTGGGCCTCCTTCTTGAGGTCCGTAGGCATCCCCATCCTCGTCCATAAATTGAACATTTGAGCAAGAATCTCGCCGGAGATCTTGAGTGACTGCTCTGGGAATCCCCGCGACGCCGGCGTTGCCAAGAACGTTGGCTGGATCGAATCTTGGGCGTGCGAGCTACCAATTAAGATTATCGCCCACGCACCAGTATGCCTCTCCAGCCATGTGAGCTAAAGTCAAGTTAGTACCATGCTTGCCACCGCTGCCACGACTGCCATCCACTTACCTCATCGTACATCCGATCGCCTGTCCACGTCGCATCCTTTGCTGCATCTGCGTTGGTACAGCGAGTTCCTCTAGTTTTAGCATCACGATACTCACCGAACTCTGCCCGAAGCGCATTGTCCTCATCCTTCGTTGGCGGATTGTTCTGGACGAGCTCCTTCACCTGCACGCGAAGTGCGTGGAGGTCGTGCGGCAAGGAGTCACCTGGCTGCGAGGTCTTGTTCTGCCTCTGTGTCTCGCGGTCTGAAAAGAAATTAGTAAAGTGGAATAGAACAAGCCCTGTACTCGCCTGCATCAATCTGCTGCCTCAACTTCCACAACCTAGCGTGGTCCATGTTCACCACCCGCTCTTTCCTGAGCAGACTGTCGCCTCTGAATGCCATCCGCACCGTCTCGAGAGGGAGTTCCAATTCCTCCGCGATCTCCTTCGCTCTTATCTCACACTCCGCCGCGAACGCATGGATTGCCTCGTCCAACTGGACCTTCTTCGAGGTCTCCACCGCCACTTCCTGCATCAGGTCGGCAGAGTTCAGCTCCACAGTCGATTTACCTGCCTTTTCCTTTTCCTTCCCCTTCCCCTTCCCCTTTCCCCCTGTCGGCAGCTGCACAGGCGCGGTGGGGTTACATGCACGGTGAGAGTCGCCCGGCAGCTCCAGACTGCGGAGGCTACTCCCAAGAGGAGGTGCGATGGCAGTGGGCGGGGGTGAAGGGGGACCTTCGGGAGGTTCCTGCCACTCTCGCTGCTGTCGCTCCCGCTCCATGGCCGCTGCATTCGCTGCCGCAATGGCGGCATGGACGTCCTCTCTAGAGAGAACAATGGGGGGGGAGGCAGAACTGCTGGCGTCGTCGAAGGAGGTGACATGGGGGCTGCGACTGTGGCAGTGGCGGCAGGAGGTGTCGTCGAAGGTGTTGGGGAGGTGATGACGCGCGCGGCAGTGGCGGCAGGTGGAGGGCTTGAAGGTGTGGAGGTGGGGGTGGCCCCTGCGGCAGTGGTGGCAGGGGGTGGGCTCATTGAAGGCTCGTCGGTGGCGACAATGCTCGCGGCAGGCTGGGGTATCGCGACGACTGTGGCAGCGGCGGCAGGGGGCACTGTTGCAGGATCCTTGGTGGGGGCGGCGTCCGTGGCAGCGGTGGCAGGTGAGGGTTCCGAAGGCACCAAGAACGGCATGGCAGCCGTGGCAGTGGGGGAATGGGGAGGAGTTGAGAGTCCACGGCGGCGGAGGGAAAGTCGGTAGTCGTAATCTGACCAGCCACGCGGAGGCCGTATCACCTCACCTGCAGCCAACACCGGATCGCGGCCAGGGAAGTTGCTTTCCCAGGTCTGTGCTGCCCCGTCCCAGATCTCCACATCATCAGCGGGGCCTGGGGCAGCGTCCCACAGCACGCGCCCTCTCAAGGATCTTCCCGCTATCCAATGCCTCCTGCTTGATGGTGAGGGAATCTGCCGCCGACAGAGATGCCCTCATAGCCTCCAAGCGAGAGACGTCGGGTCCACCACTTCCCCACCAGCGGTTGTCGTCCTCCGCGTCGTCATCGTCCTGCGCATCGTTGTCGTCTTCCGTGTCATCGTCATCCTCCGCATCATCGTTGTCCTCCACGTCGTCGTTGTCGTCCGTGTCCGCGTCGTTCCGTGCTTTCTGAATGGGAAACCTCGGACAGCTTGGCACCATATACCTCCCAGTATAGCCAGGCCGAGGAGTGCGGTGGATTGGACTATAGCTGCGCTTGGATTTCGCCGGTGTCGCCCCCTTGCGTCGCCGGCGAGAAGACGGATCCGGCGGCAAGACAGCAATTAGTGGGAGGGATGGAACACGATTCGCCGAAGGCGAGGACGATGCACATGCAAGTGCATGAGGGCCCAGAGGCCCGTCCGGGTCGAGTTGAAAAAGGGGAGAAACCACGGCAGTGGTGGCAGAGTGGGGGGGGGGGGGGGTGATGGCAGTCAAGCGAGGAGAAGGTGTGGCAGTGGTGGCAGCAGTGTTGGTGGCAGAGGTGGCAGCGTCAGTGGGGGTGATGGCAGTGTCGGTGGGGGTGACGGCAGTGTCAGTGGGGGTGACGGCAGAGAGGGTGGGGGTGACGGCAGATGTGGCAGATTTGATGGGAGTGACGGCAGATGTGGCAGAATCGGTGGGGGTAGTTGTGGCAGAGGCGGCAATCATGGCAGCCACCACCCCCGCAGCCTCCCCACCTATCCCCGCCATCGAGTTATCGATGCCAACTGGCGCCGATGAGTCCTGATCGTCCTCGCTCTCCGGAGGCAATTTTTCAGGTGGACCCGCATCGGCCTTGGTGGGTTTGGATCGCTTAGCCCGGGTCTTGGATGGTTTCGGTTTCTCGGGGCCGCTTGACGCGCCTTCCGAGGCAGCTTTGGTCGATGAACGCGTCATGTGCGCGTTGGCGCTCGGGTCCACCTCAGATGACTGCACAGTGGCGGTGGAGGCGGGGGTTGGCGCTCTTTTGGTCATATTGGAAAAAGCTAAAATGGAGGTCAGTATATACAGTTACTCTGCTGCCAGGGAGCTTACTTACTTCGATGTTGTGGGATTCTTCAGTTGGTAGAGTGAGTGGCAAGAGGTGTTACTGTTACATCACAGTAACAACTGGCTAAGAATACCAAACTCGCCACAACTGCCATGCCCCAAAAACATGTCGACAATGTTCTCGTCTCCTACGGAGTCCAATCTGGAGCTTAGAGAGCGGCAACACGATGAGTGTCAGTTTTTTTTTGGGCTGGTAGGATGTAATTAACAAATTAATAGTGATGCTGTATTATTTTCGTTATGGCAAAATAGGACTCGACGAGCTAATCACTCACCGTCGCCTCGACCTTCAAGACAAATGGGAGTTGGGTGAGCCGCCATTTTCATGCTACTTTTCTCACTCTAAAAGTTTCTTCAGCCGCAGCCAAGGCTATCAACCTCATCTACCGACGGCAAATCTCCTACAACGAAAAGCCCTGGCCGATGGTGTGGGGTTGCCCTGAGGATTGTTTCTGTCACTGGTATTCAAATGGAGAGCCCCGTTTCCCTACAAGACTCACCCCCCCACAAGGAGTCTGGTAGTGTAGTTAGTTAGCATTGTATGACTGCGTACTGCCGCGATTGCCACAGGAAAATAGTATATTGCCACACCTACCACACCAAAATCACAGACTGCCACGGCTGCCGCACTCCATTGGAATCCTTTTTTCATGCGGCAGTCATGGCATTTACTTTGAAATCACTATATCTCACGTACTGGGTATAAAAATTGAGTCATATTGCGTAGCAAGAGCCCTACAGTAAGTACCCTCAATCAGTCACCGGAGTCAGAGAATCTAAGGATACCGAACTGAGGGTGCTCCCCAGCGTCTCCATATCCCCCACCACTTCCAACTCCAATGCAAGTGCATGGGCATCAGCCAGGTGTTTTCCTTGGGAGAAAAACATTGCGACTCGGACGTCGCTCGTGGTGCACATGATGGCTTGCCCCTCCCGTCTGACTGCATCTGTGAAGGCCTCAACTGCGTGCTCTGCACCAGAGAGCATGACATGTCCGCCATGGATAGCGAAGTAGCGAGGTTGGTGGGTATCGGTTCGGTTTTGGCGGCGCTCCACAGAAAGGCAGACAGCCTCAAAATAATCGTGCCCCTCTGCATAGAGCAGTGCCACCTCCAGATCGCCGGTACTGCACAGCTGGGCATCACCGCGGTGGAGAACATCTGCCTCGAATCTCTGAACTGATGAAGGCAGACAGGTGTTGACGAGGTGGGATCCTTGGACAGCAAAGTACTCAATGGGGGTGGGAATGGGAAGAAGAGTAGGTGCGGCAACGGTGGCAGCCGTGGCAGTTGTGGCTGGGACCAGGCGAATGAACTCAGGCAAGTCATCCGGTATCCAGATTGTGGGGGAAGAGACATTGAGGGGAATACTATGGCCTAGAGAAATCCCTTTGACACGCTGGAATGCTCCACATCGCTGCGGGGTCCCGGGGCTTTTCCCCCTTTTGGAGGGACTGACGAGCGGCGGAGGCTCATCACCATCTGTGTCAGACTCGCTGGTGGAAGAACCTAGGGCTGAGAGGCCATGGCCATGGTCACCCGCCTCGCATCGGGCATGCCATGCAGGAAGACATTCGGCATAGGTGGAATATTTTTTGCTACCGCCATTGCTGCCACTAATGCCTTCTGCAGCATGCTTACAGCTGTCCCTGAAGAAGAAAAGCTTAGGGCTAGAAGGTGTAAGAATAAAATGGCACGCACCATGAAACATAAGCCCCAGGGCCTGGTGCACAACAGCTCTGACTGGTCGCCAGCCATACAGCGCCGCTCAGCTTGGTCGTCTTAGTGCCAGGATCCAGATGCAGGGGGGGATCGCAGTGTGTCTTGGTGGCCGTCATGAGCATGTTGTGTAGAACCGTGCGGCGAAACGTGTTTGCAAGAAGAAAAAGTAGCAACCCCATGTGACATCAAACGGCCACACATCACACAAGGCGGACTGCACAAGGCAGACTGCCACCGTTGCCGCAACATCAGAATGCACCTGCCATGCCTGCCACAATGGCAAAACCACAGAATCTCATTTTGAAATCGATATATATGGTCAGCAAACTATTCTCTCGGAGTCCACCAAGTCC
Source organism: Mycena rebaudengoi (assembly GCA_029282285.1). NCBI lineage: Eukaryota > Fungi > Basidiomycota > Agaricomycetes > Agaricales > Mycenaceae > Mycena > Mycena rebaudengoi. The sequence goes on along the minus strand of JARJCX010000044.1, from coordinate 1,003,148 downwards.
TGCCATGGAATTCCATGCTCTCAAGGCTCTCGCCAGCAAAGCGGGCCTGGAGTTCTTGTGAACCTTCATCCTGTTGTCGCAACCTCATACCCCCAGATGGGGCACATCCAGCCGGTGGCGAATTGGGTGCCCTCAACGACACCATATTTTTTCGATACCATTATAAACCTAGGTTAAAAACTGGCCGGCGCGATCTGGTGGCTGCTTCGTTTGCGCGTTTGGCTTCAAGATAAAGCTCGTGTAGTTTCTTCCAAAATTCCGTTGGAACACCATTTATTCCGGCCGCAGTACCAGAGGCAGACTGTAGCAAAGCAGTGAGGACGTCAGCCTCAGTTAAGAGTTGTGAGAGGATTTGCATGTCAGGGTTGTCCTCGTGGGAGCTCATTCTTTCCATCGCCGCTGTAATGGCTGCATCTTTTACTTGAGGGTCAGCTTCTGTCTCATCGATTTGGAGATCATTGTGGTAATCCCTGGCAATTTCCGCCATTTTATCTGACCATTTGCTCCCTCGTGCAGGGTTTGTATCCGTCCGTTGTAGGTATTCAATTGTGTCTCACAGTTTGCTTTCTTTGCTCATCCGGACAGAAAATTTTGTTATTCGATCCAGTTCCATATGGCACCGAATACGGGTTTCTGTGCATTTTCGTTCGCGCTGTCGCTCGGTTATATCATTTATGGTGCGTTGAATGGCCGCGACTTTCTCTGCCGTTGATTCATCAGTGTCCGCTAGTTCCTCTTCCTCTGGGGGGTCAGGTTCTGGATCTACATCCGGTCCAGGTGAGTAGTTGTTATGGAATCCATTTTAGCCTGTAGGTTGTCGGTGGATGGGCGGGACTTTGGTTGCACATCACCGATGCATTCAATATGTCGGAACTCTTGCACCACTGGCTATTATTCACTACTCTGGTGGCAGAGAGAATCCCACTTCTCTATAACGAGAGTGTTCGACTTCGTTTTTAATCTTCTCATGCCAGATATACGAACATTTTGTCATTCCGATGTTCCAGGAGTTTTCATCAGGCTGGTCACAGGCCGTCGACCACGGCATCGCTTGAAGGCGAAACGGTTCTAGTCGAACTTCGGAATTTGCGTCGATTTACCGGTGGAATGCACGGTGAGCGCAAATTGATTCCCCTGTACTCCAGCTGCATTCACTGCGTTGAGGCCGTATGTAGTCACAGGGTATGGCTACGGGGGTAAACAAGGGCGTAGACACGAACCTATGTGTACATGGGCCTAATCATGTAGACACAGTATGTCTACTCCTGGTCTACCCTATCCAACCTGTGTCTACCTGTGTCTACCTTGGTAGACCCAGGGTAGACCCAGGTACACCAGGTTGGAGAATCTGTGAACTTCTGTTAACATTGGTAGGCTTGTAGCAGTATTTGCCAAGTATTTGTGCACTGATTCTCAGTCTAGATTTCGCTTAGATCCTGATATGGCCATGACTGCCGAAGTAGTTTTGACATGTTTGGCTCCTTGATGCGGCGCTAGCCATTTCAAACACTCTGCCTACAGAGTGTGATTCAATATCCTTACATCGACGGATATTGAATTGTTACATTGTATCCATATATGATGTGTCAACATCGGTCTACATTGGTCTACATAGCATAGACTAATGTAGTCATGCCTGTGACTACGTGTGACAACCTCGGTTGGACCAAGCTAAACCCAGGTAAAGTTCCAGTGTTTGCTGCCCGGCCTTGTCTCCTTCATTATATATAAGTTTCACTTTGCTGTGAAGCTGCGTTCGGGAGATACAGCCAAAACAGTTATCCCTATTTACCACATGGTGTACAGGCACTAACTAGCTTTTGTATTCATCATCTGAATCGATCTCAATCCCATCGTCATCAGGTCACCTATCCTCCTCTGCTTCTGCTTCAGCCTTGCTGTAGCCAGGTCCGCCATAAGGTCCGCCTCCGCATCAATCTCCGCCTGCGTCATCCGGTGTATGTGCACTTACATTGCCCCACCAAAGAGCTCCGCCAGCGTCTTTTGTTTCCACTTTGAACCTTGAAGCATCGGCGCTGGGGGGTCGTTTTCATCGTCGTCCGACTCAGAATCCTCCGCAGCCTGCGCATCAGCAACCCATTTTGACATCACACTCCTCCAACCTGATGCCGTCTTCACCACCGCAGGTCCCTTCTCGTTAGATTCATCATCTTGAACAGCATCCCGGTACTGCGGGACAAGGGCCGCCATTGATTTGTGAACTTATGGTAGTAGGGAAAGAGGAGGGATTGATCCACTTTGAATTGATCCGCTCGCACTTGCCTTGTGCGCAAGGTGCCTCTGGTATCTCTAATCCCTCACTCATTCCAGACGACATGCACGGGAAAATTTCGCGGACCGAAGGTCTTAAGGCTTAAGAATGGCGGAAAAATCCTGAATAATACTTAAGGGTTAAGTTAAGGGTTCTTAAGCCCTTAAGGCGAACACTGACCGGGTAAACACATATGTATGTCGATCCCCCTCGTCTACCGGGGGTAGACCAATGTAGATCTACGTAGCCTACCCTATGACTACATACGGCTTCAACACAGTGATTAGGGTCCTAGATCTCATGCGAAAATATGACTGCTGTAGAAATTCTGGCGATGCATAAACGACTCCGAGCATCAGGAAAATGGAAGTGATATTGTAGTCCTGGAGGCATGCTGATAATGACCGGCGTATATTTGACTTCATAAAACCGGCAGGCAAAGTTAAGATAGTTTAATTGGTGGCAAGTCTGCTGAACGTTGCGTAATTGGGACTAGTGGTTGGCCCGGGATGGGGATTGGTGTTTATAATTATAGCTCGGAGCTCCGCATTGCCAGTGAATCGCCGTTGATGGTGAAATTAATTATATGGCTACGGACATTACGTGCTCAATCGACTTATTTTAACAAACAAATTACATAGAATAAGGAAGTGGTTGAACAATTCAATTTTTTCATTCAAAGTATGGGTGAAAAACTTGATTTATTTTTTACACATTTCTCACTGGAAATGTTCTGAAACTTTTAAAACTTTTTCAGTCCTTTTGTGACTTTACTGGAAAACTTTTGGTTTTTTTGCCAAAATACTAGAAAAGTTATAAATTTTTCAGATACATTTTAGGTGAAAATGGGTGAAAAATAAATCAAGTTGTTCACTGATATGTTGACTGAAAAACTGGAATCGCTCAACCAGTGCAAGTCACTCAAGTTGACTTGCGTCGACTTGGCGGGGCCGAGTTGGAAGTCGCAGCAACATTAAATTCCAGGAATTATACTTCGGGTAGAACGACTTCAAACTGAGCCTATGTTAAATTGAGCTTTCAACAGTGCCTGCAATAGTAGCTACCTTTAAATACTTTTAACAAATAGTCAAAATTGTTAAGTAGGATGATTCTCAATTTATAGAACTCTTCACGTATTTTCCGAAGCAGCGGCAGGACCAGAATTTTCTAAGGTAGAATCCGAAGATTGATGGGCTTGTCGTGCTGATGGGATCATATTCACGATGATGCCAAGCATTTTGAGCGAGATGTAAACACACTGGAGAGGTTGTGACACGAAGATGCGTTGAAAACCCACTAAAAAGGTGTAAGTTGTATGTAAAAACCCCGTAAAATGCACATACTTATTGGACAGTATATCGCCCATACTGTGTCAATCGACTGCCCGTCGTCACTTCAACAAGATTCCTGCTTCAAAGCTCACTCACACCCCCCGATTTTGTTCACCTTCCTAGACCAATATCCTTTCCAAGGTACTGAGCTGGCATGAGGCATACCAACTCCGCTTTGAGCACGCGGTTCTAGCCTCATGAATCACAATGTCGACGTGCCCCCGCTGAGCCACGACGCGGTACACATGGCGCAACTTGAAGCTCCTTCATGCCGGGAACCTGTAGTATATTTATTCCTTGCTTCCATCCTGCTTCGTTTTACTGCTCAGAGGGCTCGGCTACTGGGCTGACTGCGGACTCTCGTGTATATACGCCGACGCAGCAAATGAATGGGACCAAAACTACGCCAACTTGACGCCGGTGGCTTCCAAATCTCAACAGAGAGTGCGATGAGAGTAAGAAAATTATAAACTCGGCAGGTAAGTAGGATTATTAAGCCATACTAAGGGACAGTACAATTAGACATGGACAGTTTTAATTTCCACAACTTTCGCCTTCTGGGTGTTCCCCGACGCACAATTGTAACTTCAAATGGGCAACATTCTCTGAAATCCTGGGAACGAATGACATGCGTGTTACACCCCGAAAAATAAATAATGACCATACCAAAAGTCTGAGAAATCACGTAGCGAAGAGATCCTGTTTCGTCTTAGACGAGTACGAAGCAGAACCGTTCACTGTCATCTCGACTTCGACGGCGGGACTATCATCAGGACGGCCCTGACCAGGCTAGAATTATTACCACGTCAGGGTCGCCGTGATAGAGGCTGAACGAGAGAAATATCTCACGTTGGTTTTGCATGGGCCCATGGAAAACTCCTGCGGAGTGTCGATACGAATCTTAGGAGGCAAAATCAGCGACGGATCTATTCAGAATCTGAAAATTCGAGTACCACAGCCGTCCGGTGAACATCTGGAGTACGCATTGCGTCAGCCTCAGCTGATGCAGAGCGCGAAACAGAAACCCACGAATGCCACCATAGTCGTCGCCGCCGTTGCCCTGCTCTTGATTTCCGCGCTCACCTCGAGTCCCGGGGTTCGCACCCGAAGACGTGCCCTTGCTTGTCCCGGTGTTTCCGGTTTTCCTGGCATTGAGATTCGCGAGCTTGAAGTTTTGTGAGCCACGACCAACGCAGAGATTTTTTTGTTAAAGTACGAACCATGGTCAAACAATAGACGCGGCCTAGGCAATAAGCGATGCCGGTGGGGACTGGGACATGTGGGCCCGGGATGGAAAGTGGATGGCCGAGAAACTCACCGTTACTTTCGTTGTTTACTAGAAACCTAAACGAACAGTTGTATGAGCTCAACAAATTCCGGACATTTCTGGAACCTACGCGACCAAGATAGCCAACGCTACGGTCGCCCCAGCGGCTCCGGTCTGGATGGTTTGTGCCACTAATCTATTGAGCAGACTACGAACGAGAATTAGATCCGGGCAGAGATGCTGACTCGCAAGCTCACCTCCTGGTCTCCTTGAACGAGGATTTGACATTCCTGAATTTCAACAGAAGGGCCAATGCAATTGAAACGTCCGTCACGGCTTCGGTGGTAAACCAGATTCTACGTTCACATGTTAGTTAAAGTTGAACAGACCTCAGAAGAGATGACGACACACGTGGCGGGGATTGTGACGTTCCTCCGATCCTTACATGCGGGGAATAGCGCGATCGTGACGGCACAGGTGAACGCGCCGCCGGTCTGTCAGCGGCAGTTGAAATCAGAGATTAAAAGTGTGGAGAGGGATAGGAGCTTACTGCGACCAGGATGAGGAAGAATAAAGTGAAGGTGACGGATCTGTTTTTGGTTCTAGAACGAGTTAGGAGCTGAGCCTCGACACAAGGAAATAAACGCGCACAGGAACCAGTATCTAGTGGTCAGGAAGCCTTGGTCCAAAGCGGCCACGACGCTGGTCGCAAAAATGTAGAGCGGGACAGGCTGTCGACAACATGCGTTCGATCATGTTTCTTCAAATAGGACCAAAATGACTTGCCCAATACTGGTTCTGCAGATATACCAAATCTCCTGAGAAAAAGAGAACTGAGTCAGTGACAATGGTAGATCAAGTGGAAAGACACACCCCAGTGAGTGATTGTGTACTGCACATAGCATTTATTAGGCCGTTCATGTGGCGGAAGAAAGGAGATACACACGAGATATACGGAGGCATAGTTTGCGATCATCGACAGGGAATCGATCGTGACGGCAGACGATACTAGCAACTACGAGGCAGGACGGAAGATCAGGAAATTAACACGGATACATGACTGAAGGATAAAACCTTCAACGTCCAATTGTCGTGTTTGAAGTGGCGGTAATAATAAGCTGCCTGGAGCCAGTTTAACATTTCTCCACCATGAAATTGGACCCACATACCTGAATAACTTCGACGGCGTAAAGAACCTAGAGTTCATAATTGTCTCAAAACGCGAAAAGTGCCATGACAAATGCTCACGGAATTTGCCCAAGTTCCAACAAGCAAAGCTAGATGAACTAAGTTAGGTCGTGTTTCAAAAATTCAATGAGAAGGAATGTACCCAAGACTGATGTCCAAATTTAAAGACATCGTAGAAGGAAGGGAAGAAACAGTTTGCAGGACGAAGGTGTCAATGGCTTTAATATTACTGAGACATGGACGATCGATCACCAATTGCCCTACACGGTTAGACTCGCAACCAAGTCTGCCTCCGAATGGGCAAAAATGTGGTAAGCATTTTGCCTGCCTAATAAGCGGCGCCTCCCTTAGACATCACCATCAACCCTGTAGTTCGCTTCCGGGGTGAGCTTGCTATTTTTGGCAAAAATAGCATATTTATCAGGGCAAAAAAAAATTGCCCTGATAAATATGAATATATGGAATCTGGCACCCTCTGATGGCGGCTGTATCTTCGGACGGGAATAGCATATGGAGGATTCGACGGCTATACTAAAGTTCCGAACTATAACCAGAGGGAGGGAGGTCAATAGAGTATATCCTCAGATGAAGTAGACCATGTGCATGTTATCAACGCCAAGCGTGCGCGTAAAGCACCCCGACGATTATCAAATTATCCTCATGTTTTAAATATTTATATTATATATGACTTCTTCACCTCGGTCCTTCAAGTTGCCATATTCAAATGACACGGCATTCTTAGACTCGTTACCAGTCTGTAACCAGAATCCAAAAAATGTTCGAAAGCGCTGTCGGCATTTCCCGAGTAGGATCATAAGTGTCGATGATGCTACGGAGTAGCTAAAGAAAAGTGTCGCACTTAAGTAAGAGTGATGTGTTGCAGGCAAGCAAGATCTGGATAAAATTAGAGCAGCTTTGAGGTGCACAGCGTGTCAAACGCACCGAGCTTCGAAAGTCCATCACGACGCGTGTCCAGAGGCTATCAATATAGTCCTGGTCGGCAGTGGAGTGCATGTAGGTGATGGAAGACATTGCGATGCGTTTTGACGCGTTTTTTTTCGGTGCAGGAGCCGAGCAATAGTGGGGAGATGGTGGTAGCTGAGAGAGTGTGTTATCACTTGTTTAGATTTGCACAGCGCAGACATGGCACTCGGCAAGTGAATATCTGGAACACCATAAGTGTGTCGCACTACTTAGCTAACCTGCGACACATGTGTCGCATATGAATGCGGTGTGTCGCACATCAAATGTGCTGTGTCAATTTCATCTGATACATCCTCCCGACCTGGCGGGCTGGCCTCAACTGAACCGCATTGTCTTGGTTACGCAGCTTGGTGACAGCGTTCTCTTTACCACGGCGGGTCGGGGTGCGTTGGAGCCAATCCCGGGCGCCTAAGTGGGTATGGAAATTGGCCCAAACCAAGGGGACGATGATCTGGAAATCGGCGACACAGATCAACACACGTGATGACCTCCCTCCCCCCAAATCGGGAAGCTGCCAGGAATTAGCCACTTGTCTGAACGCGCAACATCGACGCGACGCGTCTTATCTTTGCTCCTGCACACATACTGGTGCTAGTCTTAGTCTTAGATTGGGTCTTGTATATAATTCCCCAGCAATTAAAAACCAGTGTGTATATAAACGTGTTTACAAACAGCCCAGCTAAAATATGATTTTTTCGGCCGCAGCGTCCCAAACCTTCTCGCCCGCGGGTCTGGGCATCCAAAAGGAATTTACAGCGAGTGACTGACGACGACCGTGGTACGTCCAGTATCTTTCACCTCCTGCAGATCTGGCCATACTGTACTATTACAATCAGATCGACAGGGGGTGTGACGCGTGACCCGATTTTCGGATTCGACAATTCGACAACCGATTTTTTCTGCGTGACACCCGAAAAAAAATCGACAAATTCAACAAAAGTTTGGCTGAATTTGAGCTTTTTTGTGAGGGGACAATGATTTTTTGCATGACGAACCGCCTGGTAGATTCGACAACTGCCTGCGTGATGCACCATCGACAGGTACCCGCATGACGCGTGACTGTCGAATTGATTGTAACAGTACAGTATTGGAATGGTGTACGGCAAGGCCTCGAGGAGACACAGCAGATATTTGAGTTTCTCATCATAGAAGGTGACGGACATTGTGCGTCGTGACCTGATGGAGACAAGAGACAAGTGAAAATTTCCCAACCTGATTGCCGGTTGTCCACACCCGGGATAAGCCGGAATGTAATGAAAAACCGGGCATTTTGCCACGACCAATTAAAAACCTGTATATAAACACCGGTATATATACCGGTATACATACATGAATTAGATACAAGACCATACCTGCTGCTCCCTGGCATCTCAAAAGCGACACTAAACCCTTGTTTCAAGACTACCGTGACCGACTCGCAGTGTAATATTGGTGCATACAGCCTCATCCATGAGCCATGGTCAGGAGAGATCACTGGATTGGCTCCAACGCAGCCCGACCCGCCGCGGTAAAGAGAACGCTGTCACCAGGCCGCGTAACCAAGACAATGCGGTTCAGTTGAGGCCAGCCCGCCATGTCGGATGTACTCCATTGACCTCTCTCCCCTCTGGTTATAGTTCGGAACTTAAGTATAGCCGTCAAATCCTTCATATGCTATTCCCGTCCGAAGATACAGCCGCCATCAGAGTGTGCCAGATTCCGTATATTCATATTTATCAGGGCAAAAATAGCAAGCTCATCCCGGAAGCGAATTACAGGGTTGATGGTGATGTATAAGGGACTCGGAGGCGCCGCTTATTAGGCAGGCAAAATGCTTACCACATTTTTGCCCATTCGGAGGCAGACTTGGTTGCGAGTCTAACCGTGTAGGGCAATTGGTGATCGATCGTCCATGTCTCAGTAATATTAAAGCCATTGACACCTTCGTCCTGCAAACTGTTTCTTCCCTTCCTTCTACGATGTCTTTAAATTTGGACATCAGTCTTGAGATCTTGTTTTGGCTCAGAAAATTCATTCCTGTCCAGCAGCTCCATCAGAAAATATGTAAATGCTACTATAAGTTGAGACTTGGCATATTGAACAATGACTTCCATTCGTACGAGATATTTGATGGCAGCCGCTCTTGTAGGCACTGATCGAAGCTGAATTTAACATGGGCTCTGTTTTAAGTCACTCTACGCAAAGCATAATGTCCAGGCAGGTCTCGACACACCACAAAGGGATTAAAATGCTGTATCGGACCTCCGTGAGCCCTTCACGGTGTAACGAGAGCAAAAAAACGAATATAGACCTCGGCAAGTAGGTAGGTAGCATTACACGGCACGGTCCCGCTGAGGAACGCCGGTTCCCAGGGATTATCTAAGTATACATGCGCCAAAGTACACTATTGCCCCTGGATTCCTCCATAGCACCAGAGACGAGCTCACGGACACGCTATGCCGTCGCGGTAGATCTAAGGAACTATAAAGAAGCAAAGAAAAATCAATCAGCAGAGAATATGCGAGACCAATTATTTGTATCAGGAGCTGTCGACACAACACAGGAATTGAATTGAATTTTTGGAGGTCCGAGGATATCATGCCCCATTAGCTACGAGTGCAATAACGGGTTGCATGGGCTGGTTCGCATGGTCTGTGTAACGCAAACTTCCACGGGCACTTGGTTAGTTGGGAGCATTGCTGAGGTTAAAATTTAAACCTCGTGATGCCTGCCAAGTGTTCACCATAAATAGCCTGGGTCAGATTCAGACGCTGGCAATTCGGCCTTCCAACATTCAAATATTCTGTGAAGCAAGTACAACGTCTCTGATGACTCGACCGTGTCTTAAAAGCCATTTCTTTGGTCCACCAATTGTGCAGAGTTCTGAGCATCTTCGATCGAAGTTAGTGCATTTAGAACTATTAGGTTGGGGCAAGTGAATGGCCGTCTTGCAGCCGCAGTGAGTACTTCCGAGGCTCTGCACCTTCTCGGTGCCTTTGGCAGAGAGTTCCGGTGAGCTATTTAAAGCTGCACAGACGTGCCGATTATTAAGTCCAAGGAAAGTAACGAACTGCGAGGTGCCGCATGATCAAAATGAAGACGTCGAGCTCAAATTGGTGTTATCGCGGTCTCTGTGAATGAAGGCGCGGATGCTGCAGCCTCAGCTGCGTATTGATGTGTCGACATTGATATTGATCCGTTCGTTACGTTCCGTCTCTGACCGTTTTTGGAAGCTGCCTAGTTGCACGTGTGCTTGCTGACTAAGTGACAACGGCGTTGCTATGCTGCCGGCGTGGTGGTGTGCAGCAAGAGCCATGGCGAGGGAGACACACGGACATGGAGAGAATGGAACATGAAATTTGAGCCTCCAGAACTTCTGAGATATTTTGGGGAAAAAAGGAATGAAAAAGGGCAGAGGTGGAGGATGGATTCAGAGGTATACATCTGGATGACGCGGACAATCGCAATGCAAGCATTTCCTTCCTGGCAAGTAGACCGTCGCGAGCAGGTCGTGAGTCTCAAGGCGACCATGTGGGACTGACCATAAGGTGGATGGAATGGCCTCCGAAGAGGTGTAGTATTTTTATGCCCAGTCAATGATCATCGGCGTCCGCGCAATTTCTCTCGCTGTTGGTATAGGACAGTAGTGGTGTCTTTGAGACCCTTATTGTGTTCGCTATATCCAGCCAGGCGGAGAGTTTGAGCGTCGGTACGGAGTGTCTCGAGCTTTTGGGATTTTGATGGTGGAAGTTGGGTGGAAAGACAAATGCACCATCACTGTTGTCATCAATTGCATCAAAACTGCGCAATTTTTCGAAACACGGCAAAGTCTCAACAAGATGTAAACACCCTTGAGCAGTTGTATGCAGCAGATAAATTCAGTTGTAAATTGCAAGCAAAAGATGTAATCCACAGGTAAAGTTGTGCACAAGTCACCCAGATGTAGTTCAAAACCCTGGAAACAGCTTGAGTTGTGTGCCAAATAATTATTAGACAGTACAAGAAATGCCTGCGCTTCGCTCCGGCAAATTTGATTCAGAGAGCAACCACTCCAATGAACGTGCGGTGAGTCTGTGCAAAGAATTTCATGCACCGGTTTTGCACCAGTTCAACTGCGGCCTTAGCGAGATTGGCAAACTCGAATCTCGCTCGAATTTGTGGACTGATCCATGGTCCGAGGGCTCTGCGCAGACAACGCAGTGTATTTTAAAGGAAGACTACGGAGAAGCGAAGAGCTCCGCTTAGATGATCAGCTGGTATCATGAATGCTCACCCGACAAATATTCCCGCGGCAGTCATTAGATCCAGCTTGTTCCGGGGCCTGTCATGCAAGGTGAGTTGATCGCGTCCTCCGGCAAATTTGATTTAGACTCAGAGAGTGCGATGTTTAGAAATTTCTGACTCGGTGGTAGATTCCATGCCAAGAAGATCACGCAGCAGGTCAACTGCGGCCAATGAGATTGATTGGATATAACCTCCGGATTGACTTATGGTCCGATTGACTCATGGCTCGAGGGCTGGGCGAGAAAGTCGGAATGTATTTTCATTGAAGCCTACGGAGAAGCGAGGTGGTTCTTGAGGCAGTGAGGGGTCCGGGCTGTGAGATTGTCCCTCATTGAAGTGGTCAGTTGGTATCTACGTCTACGTAAGTTAGTCGTTTGAGAATATACCCGTGGCACAGCCATTAGATCCAGCTTGCTCCGATCATATAGTAGAAGTTGAATTCCTTGGGAGGACATATATGGTGGGTAGAGAAGTCTCACAGCTTTACACACAAAGAGAGGAGAATGGAACAGCATTGCAATAGAAGGGACAAAAGTATTAGTTACAGTACATGCGACATAATTTGTACTGATCATTTGTGCAAGTTGAGAACTGGTGGATGCCTGAAATATGTTAAGACGGAATTATCGCTGGATGCGAGCTTGGAATTCGATTATAGTTGAAGACGAAATGTCTGGCGCATTGTTTCAAAGCAGCTGGTGTCTTCAACGGGCTGGTTCAAAGTAAAGGATACCATGAGGATTCAGTGTTACGCAGGAGCATATAAGAGAACGGACTCACCGGCAGATGTTAGGAATTTTCAAACTTGCTGGAAGGTAATTGAGTATGGATATGGACCAGAAATCGTGAGGTCACCTGAGTTCTCCTGATCAGCGGCTGTCCTGTTGAATGCATAGTTAGAGGTGGACGGGGATGAAGCACGCACGGCTGCACATGTTTGAGCAGAGAAGAAGAAACGAGAAAGATTCGCAGTGTAGGACTGTTGGATTTAATCGGGGGTAATGCATACAATTGTAAATTGCAAAATACACACCGGGAAGTGGTCAGAGCAATGATGATTGAAAAGGCAGCGGCGATTTATCTACAGGTTTTCTGCGGATTGAATTGAGCGAATGAAGACCGTGCAAGGGATTAAATTCATCCCAATCCGTGCACCATCTTGCGGATGCGAGGATGAGGGAGAAATAAGGGCAGGCAGAGGAGGACCCCACTTCCCGTTGCTTTATAAATGGGTACTGCGGGAAAGAAGCCTCGGAGATTAGCGATTGTCGCAGTACTCAAGAAGGCAGAGGAAGCTGAATTGGGCCACAGAGGCAGTGCGACAGAAGCTGCGGATGCTGCGACAAAGAAGCTCCGGATCTTGAAAGACTCGCAGTAGCCGAGCATCAAGTGAATTTGGATTGGGAAAATCCGCAGTGTATAGTTGGACATAAAACAGGCACCTGACTGGTGGATTCTTGTGAGACGGGGATAGATGCGGACAGTGAGATCCAATCGAGTCTAGAAAGACGCGAAATGTGCAGGTCCGCAGGAGAATGGGCCACCGGAACTACAGGACTGCAGGAAACCGGAGCTCAGTGGAGGGAAATAGCCAAATGCAGTGGAATTACTCCAAAATCGCGAGAGTTTAAATTGCGTTGTGCAGAAAGCCGTAGATTTGATTTGATTTGATTTGATTTGAATTTCATGTATGTTACTGTATACGGCCTAGGTAGGCTACGACAGCAGTCCGGGTGTGGTATGTAAGGTATCATAGTGTGGGGTGGTTTCGTACAGTGTTTTATAAGCTAAATGGGAAAGCCGTAGAGGAGGTACCACAATGGAGATAGGACTGAAGTGGATGGGACAAACATACGGATGACTGCGGCACGGCGGGAGCTAGAATTGTGTTGTGCAAAGCACTTTGGAGGAAGAACCACGATGGGATACTTAATACTTATGGGGATGTTGGCAAAGAAATACAAGCTGATTCGAGACATCTCGTTAAGAGAACGAATAATATGTGCCATATCAGCGCTCAGCGCTCAACGCTCAGTGTTGGAAGACGCATCTTTCTGTCTGTATTTCTGCAATCGCGAACGAATGCGTGCGCTTGCGCGGCGACAGTAACAGCGTGAGCCCCATATGCGCGATTGACATTGGCGCGGACCGCGAGCAGAACGGGTGGATAGGTATTTGAGGAGAAAAGGAGAGGGAAAGGAGTGTGGTGCCGCCGCCGATGAAGCGCGCGAGGCATGATGCGTATTTGGGAGGGGGCGCGGAGTATCCCGCATACAATGCGCGGGTGCACGATGGGCTGCACCGCGGCCCTGCCCCCCGCGCGCTTGGTTCAAGTCCGCGCACCTAACGAGGTGATGATACTCGGTTCCTCTGCCTCCTTCCGAGTGCGGCGCATTTTACAGTCCTGGAGGGCTTGTACGGCGGCTGGCTGTGGTCGAAGGGCAGCGAGGCCGATGGCAAAGGGGGATGGGGAAACATACTCAGACGTACGTAGTTTTTTAATGCGATCAGCTCCAAATTTCGATAAACTTCTATGCTGGACTGTGAGGTCTAATCGGCGTCGAACGCCATTTGTATGCGACTGTGACGCGTCAAGGAGCGTGGAGGACGGTGGTGGTGATGGTGGGTAAAGAGAGAGGATGCGCATTGGCAGTCCGCATTTAGCAAGGCGACATCAGCGATCAACCGCGACACATAGAAAATAATGATGTGCTTCATTTGAGAATATGTGCCGCATCTCAGGGAATATGCTTCAGATCAAATGAATGTTTATTCTACATTTTGTATATCCTCCATCCCGAGCCTTTGTAATTTACTGCCAGTGTGTGTCTGCATCGTATATCATCTCCCCGAACTCCCCCCTCCTCCCTAGTCAAGGTCGTCTGGAATAAAGAAGACTGTGGCCGTCTCTCCCACATTTCCCGCCGCTGCCACATTCGCCTGCACATTCACGCCTAGAACAAAGGGCTTATTGAACGGGATACTCGTCGCATTCGCCCAGCTCGTGCCCACCGGCTCCTTGACTGTAGAGTTTCCTGCGCGCCAGAATGCCGGGCCCGCGCCGTCCCAGTAGAACGCGTAGCCCGCGTAGTTGAACGAAAAGCTGAGGAGGAAGTTCGTTGTGCCTTCGTTCGGGGTGGGGAGCATTCCCACGGCGCTCCCGCCGTTGCTGGCCGGCATGTAGGTCAGGTGGTGCAGATTTCCGGGGTCGCAGACGGTGACGATGGGGGCGATGCCCTGTCTATAAATCATGGCCATGGTTGGATTAAGAAGTGGTTTGCACTTGGTTTGAGGCTGTGATGCTGACGAAACTTTAACCAAAGGACGGGTCAGGTTTACCTAGGGAGAAACGTACCACTCCTGTTCAATAACTAGGAAAAGTAAGGATTCAGCCCGTCTCGTGTCCCTCCTATATCTTCCTGGGCGTTAAAGGCGAGTCGACATGTACAGGTTGAATGGTTGAAACTTGATGGAGTTGAAACCACTCTTCTTGCTCATAACCTTAGGCGCCAACCATGTCAACATGCAAGGAACGAGCAGGTCTAGTCTAAAATTCCAACTGTCGTCCATGTAGCATTGAGAGGAACCTGCGTTCCAAATGATATCTGGCGGATTTCATGCATAACACTTGTTCGCCCTCGGGAAAACTAATATTCAACATTCAGTCTGTGTCTGCAGCGCTCATCCTATGAGACTCCCTGCATTAAAGATCAGATATATTCACGCCGACGCCACATGTACTGAGACACGTGCAATGTTGCCATTGGTGGCACCTTTCTGCGAATAGCACGAAGCAGTATATTTAAAATTATCACATGAGAATTTCTGTGTGACATAGATCATTTATTGTGCCAGAACTTACAGCTTGGTACTCGAACGAGCAAGCGGATGCCGAAATGCCCTAGGAGTGCATGTCCGAGGTATCACCGTAGCCTAGTATGTTGCCCAGTCGTTTCGTACTGCAAAATGGTGGATGTGGGCCTGTGGCACAGGTGGCTGGGTCGCCGCCCCATGCGGGCCAGCTCCCATTTCGTAATACAAAACGGCTGGGCAATATAGTAGGACTTTCTGTGAAAACATCGGTGCAAAAGGGCAAGTCATTCAGTACTGGTCCGACTTATATAAGGCGAAGACGTAGGCTTCCGCTCCTTGGAACGGCTCGGTAACGGTGTTTGTGGGGTCTTAATAATAATTAATAAATAACCAAATAAGGAAAGAAGGAAAAGAAAGAAATCAGAGGGAGAACGGGAGATTTCAGTGTACTTGAGCTCAATATAAATAGTCCGAACACTATTGAAGTCATGAGGCATACAAAAAAAATCTGCCACTGTGCGGCGCAGATTCAGGGAACAAATGCTCTGATACTGCCTGTGCAAACCACAGCAGCGTATCAATATGCTCAATAGTCAGTTTATCGGGTCTGTTCCACAAAGCCGGCCCACCAAATTCTCGAGTCCTGCGTGGTGATTTGATAGTCATTGGAGTAGATTATCCCGTTGTACATATTCACAGCGTTGTAGACCTTCAAAAATCGGCTGAATTAATTTCTTACAGGTCGTTAGGCTTGTGTTAAGAGCCATGCTGACCGCCGCTTTGTCTCGCCGATGATAGATTTTGTGCTGGTTCAAATTTTAATATAAAAAATACTGTGAGAGGTAGTAGACACTGCAAGTCTCAAAATTTGAGAGCAGCAAATGGTCATCTACTTTATAAAAGACATGCGATGCAATCTATATTTTTCAACACCTGCATCCATTAATTTCAGTAGTGGGTGCTGTTATGGCCACAGTTTAATTAGTTGGCTAGATCTGGGATAGGAATGAAGGTCCAAGATCTGGATTTCATGTTCAGAAGATCCAGAAGTAATTCCATCCCAACATCTGCTTCCCTCACGGCTCTTCAACCTTTGATATGCAATTATTTCATTTTCTTCTCGGCGCCATTTACAGAGCCAGAAAAAATGTGGGTTTTCAGTATTGGAAGGGTTGGGAACCCAGAGACCACATATTCTTTTTTTGTGGCAATAGCCTCGATATTCATGGAGAACGAAGCGTGTTGAACACGCTGGCCTGTGCGGACATCAATTCGTCACGTGAAATATTACTCAATTAGTTTAATCAAAGTTCGGCGACTTCCGAATCACTGAGCTCAGCCAATCCCAAGGGTGTGATACAGTGTGATACATCCCTGATGTGGCAGTGCTCAACCCAATTGGGTTGAGCCCAATTCGGCCGTGGCAGTGCTCAACCCGATTGGGTTGAGCTCTTTATGGGAATTTGATGCCCACAAACACCGCTACCGAGCCCTTGGAACACCCATCCAGCGCCGGCATTCACCGTGTTGCTGACTAGTCTCGGAACCAGCCGTTGGGGCGACGGGCCTGACGGCCCGCCGGACCGGCGGAGTTGAAAAACAGAGTGCAGATGAGTCACCCCAATGTCTGGTGCACATGGTGTAGTGATAGCCCCCATCGAGTCACAAGAGTGACAGTAACTGATCATTCTCACGTACGCGCCTCTGCAATACCACACGCTCTGCCCTCTCCCCTTCCTGAAATACTCCATGGGGCACCCAAAAAAACTCAGCAGACCCACTATTCGTCGTTAGGACAATTAATACTCGAAAAGGCGCATAAAGCTGCCAAAGAAAATGACGGGTACGACTCCGCCAAAGCGCGCGCCGACATAGCAGCCAAGTTCTTGACGGATCATAGTCAGAGTTTTCTGAAGAGTCAGAGTGTGTTCCTGGATCATTGTTGTCTAGAAATGTTGCTTCCATGGACTCAGAGAGGAGTGGTATGGGATAGATATTGCTGCAGCAACCCCTAATAGGATTAGGGCCGAGCTGCCGGAATTGATTGATGGTCACTGTGTGACTCGATGGGGGCTGTTTCTATATGAACTACCCCAGATGTTCTGACCTGATCTCCGCACTTCATTTTTCGTGCGCTCATAACTTGCACCTGCTGTATTGCTTCCAGGACTTTCGGCACAAATGTGCGCCTTTCGTCGGCTAATTCCATTCAATCAAAATCAAAATCCAAGCGCCTTCGGCCCTTCGACCAGGAAGCAGGCCGTCAGACAAGGAAGCAAGCCGTCAGACAAGGAAGTAGGCCGTTCCGGTGGGTGCTGCCCGCTGTTAGCGGAGAGAACAGAAACACCGTCAGTTAACAGAAGCGGCAATTCCGACAATACCACGACAGGACTTAACCGCTCAAACGAACATAATAGAGAGGTTGCACAACAGCCATTGGAGCTACCTCGCAGCTTTTTTGACGTGCACACCAAATGGTAAGTAGACTCCAGCGGACGAGCGAGAAATATATTGCGGGAAAGCTATGCGGAAAGTCGAAAGATGTACGGAAGATCTCGCCGGATCAAATCGTTGTGAAAAACTTTTTTCATTCCATTTGGTGTTTGCATATGATATGATTTTTCACCGAGTAACTCCTTTTTTTACCCCGAGTACGACAATAAATGCAAATACATAGCCACTAAATTCAGCGTCTAAATTCATTAGACACAGCCACTAAAAGTCCCTCAACAAAATCGCTCTCAAATGAATTTGTTTTTCCATATTTTTGGCTCCCTCCGAGAGGTGAAAGGGACAATCCTTATTACATAAGTACTCTTAATTTGCTTCCAGCTAACCATAACAGCTGACTCTGCGGCTCAACACACTCAATAAGCCCGCTGACATGTTTTTCAACCTCACTGAATCGCCCTGGATCTGTGCGGGTAGGCAGTACTCCGTCCGGGTGCGTCTGCTTCCCTTTCTAGTTAGTTCAAGTTCTCTCGGGTTCACACCTGATACCTCGTGCCCTAGGACCTGTGGGCACACACGGACAACGGCACCGCCGTGCGCAACTTTACGGCGCGCAGTGTGCCCGCGCCCGGCGTCGTCTCACTACTCCTCAAGGACGCAGGCGACGAGCCCAGCGGCATATTCCCCCCATGCGCCGACTGGGTGTGGTGCACGGACCAGAACGGCACGCGTGTTGGTCCTGCCTTTGAATGAGTCGCTTTTTAGGCCGCTGAGATCTTTGGAATTTCAGGTATCTCTCACCCTGTCTTAGTTACGAAACTTGTGATACGTCTTCGTTCGTTCTCAAAATTCTTCTGTGTTGTAACCAAAGAGCCGCATTGTGAACCTTGTGGTTCAATTTACCCACGGATTTGAGTCAACCTCGTAGCGGCTCATTCATAGCTGCCGGTCCGGAAGGCTCCAACTCCTTGCTTCTCTTCGGGCACGTCTGTACGATGTTCGCAACTATGTTCATTTCCCCGCAGTCCGTCTTGCTGTGCGTACTGCGCCGGATGAGGTTTGCAAGAGTTTGTCTGACTCGCTAGAGGATCATTTCTTGAGGCCTTTGGACCTCACAGTACCCGCATGACGCTCTGTGGAGATCTTGCCTTCTTTACGGCTCAATACTCACGAGATGTTCATTCAGGTATACAAGGGGGGTACCCGGTATAGATTCGTAATAAATCCCTAGCAGGTTTGCTCAAACATTCGGCTTTGCATTGCCAAACGGGTTTCAAACTCTGTTCTGATTAAACAGTTAGGGAAGAGGCAGGGATCTTGTGTGGCTACTTAACAGGGCACAGTTTAAGTGGTGTTCAACTCGAACAGCTCGAACGGAGGTTTAAACGGAGATTTAACAGAGTTAAACATAACTTGAACAAGGCCCACAAAAAGCAACACTGGCCATGAGAATCGAACTCAAGACCTCTGGTTTCAGGATGATTTTCGGCAACCAGGGGTATAACCACTTGATTAACCAGACTTAGAAAGGTGCAACTGTCCATGTACTACTAGCGGCCCTCCGGATCATTGGGATTTTTTTTTACTTGCCTTACCATTCAGGATGGGTGTGAGCATTTACAGTGGGTGACTTCCCGTAAGCTTGTTATATTCCAGGAGATTATTTTCGCGATTTCCGCCGTGATGCCGACGACACCTGTCAGGACCCCATCACCTTAACGGGGTGAAATATATTCTGCCATCACTCGAATTTATTCAAATCTAGAGGAGGGGTCCCCCCCCCCTCGAATAGATTATTTGAGCTCCCATTATCCGTTTGGGACGAAAATGATTGATCATCACTGCCAAACCACCCCCGTCACAAACTCTCCGCTACCCAGTTGACGCCGAACGGCGTCAATTGCACACACTTGAGTCAGTACATTAAACTTGACAACATGGGAAACCGTCCTCCGCCCTCATTCACCTCTTTCCGGCATTTAACGGACCTCAAAATGATTTTTTTTACCATTGGATTCCTGCGAGAAGTCTGCAGGATGCGGCAGGAAGACACCTCACCTCTCTAACAGCTCACTGTGCACAACTCCCCCAGTCCATTGCAGCCTGAAGCACAGGATTTTTCTCAATCTAATCAACTAAATGTATTATTTTGCTTACGGGAAACATCTGCAGTGTGAATAAACGCGATTATAGTGCCCATCAATCCCATCACTGGCACCCCGAGAAATTGCGCCAGAATATTTTAGTCTTATGGGAAGTCACCCAGTATGGAATTAACAACACACACAGATGCATAGAATCATTCGATTTGGCCCAGCCAGTTACTCGGCAGGCATGTTGTGTTGTTGCTAGTTGGTGCACTACATTCTATTTAAATCTGCACTAAGACACGCATCTGCAACAACCTTGGTTTCTCTGGCCTGGTCCAACTCCACCCTACCAATGATACTGGCATTATCTTCCAGCAACTCTTGATAACCAACCAATGCAACAAAGTCTTGCGCCTGTTCAGCTCTTCTTCGATGCATTGCTGCCTTCTGCCTTGCGTATGCCTGGTGTCCAGGGAGATGATTTTTTGAAGCCAAAGCGGTCCATGTGGCTTCCATCCGTTTGAAACTTCGGTTGGATCTCAAAAGTTCGGCAATTTTCTGTTCCCCTTGCTTTTGCCATCTTTTCATCTCTGCTTCTGCCGGGAACCATTGGACTCGGTCACCTAATCAGGGGCATAAATCAGTGGCTCTTTGGCTAGTTCAAAAGAGATTACCTTCCCTCAACCATTCCTCCATCTTAGTATCGGTCATTTTCGTCAATTTACCAAGTTGCCACAGCCATCCTGCTGGCCGTTCATCAACAGGCAGCTTGACAGGTTTTGTTGGTTTGTTCTGTGGACCTAGGACCAAATTTGTCAAAGTAGAAAACAAGAGGATTGCAGTAGTACCTGATCTTCTTTTATCCATTTGTGTGCCGCTCATCACTGGTACCGGATCTGGTAACTTTGGATCTTTGCCTTCAGCATCTGGTTGTCCAATATGAAGAACTGGAGACATAGTGATATTCAACCCCTCACCTTCCATGTCAATGTCCTCCTCAACCGGCATGGGTGCAAACACTCACCACAAGGCCCCATCTGTATGTCTGGAATCCCCAACACGTCGTTTTTGTTGCACAGACTTCATGTACAAGTCTGGTTCAGTCAGTGGAGGGAATCCAGATCCAACATTTAATGCAATGAGTGCTGTTCGAGCGATTTCGTATGACACCATGTGTGCATCACGCAGTGTGATTGCCTCCCGAATATTGTCACTGGCTCGAGTGTTCTCCTTCTGTTTGCGTTCATCCCTCCCTTTGCAGTTGCGTACACCGCCAAAGTGGTCGCACATTGTCAACAGGTGGCATGATCGGCTGGTCGACAGCTTTCTGAAAATCTGGATACCATTCTGTGGCCAGCTGGTATCCAGCTGAACTGGTCGGATTTTCCCTCACCTGTAGGCCACCTGTCCAGACAACTGTCTGCCATATTTCCCAAAATCATGGAATCCAGCCTCAATTGTTTTGCAATATATGTCTAATCAGACTCAACGACATCCCTGTATTCTCCCCCATCCGATTCATTGTTCAGAGCTTCGTCACCTTCATCCTCCGTGCCCTCGTCACTCTCTTCGTCCATCTGCTTCGCTTTCTCGCTGCGGGTGATGTTTCGCCTCCCTCTACCTGCCACCATAGTTTCTCCGCCGGCAGAGGTAGTCGCTCTGCGTGTTTTGGCACGTTTTTTGGGACGGTTGCTCTCGCCGTCATCCTCGTCTCCAGCTTTGCGCTTTTTGGCCGCCGTTTCTGCGCATTTAGCGCGCTTGCTGTCAAGCGTAGCTCAAAACTCGCGTGCCAATATGTCATGCTTGGCTCGGCGGTCGTCAAATAGGGGTATCGGAGCGACGAGATCTCGAGGAAGGGTTGCGTGCAGGAGGTGTGCATTGTGAAAGGCATGCGTGTTTATGATGAAGCGGTCAAGATTATTGTGGACAATAAATTGCTCGGACTTGTTGGATTTTGTGCGTTCTTGAGTCTGCAATCTGACACCCGTTGCTTCACATTTTGCCGTGTAACAGTCATGCTGCACATTACACTTAAATTTCAGACTCTGCTTTTTGGGTCAATGTCACGAGTTAAAAGTTAAATTATAAGGAGGAGTACGAGCCTTGGCTGGAAGAATCCTGAAGGTAATCTCGGAGTTCTGGCGCACAAGTACTGGCATTCCGTAAATCGGATCCCGGGTGGAAAGGACTTGAAAAATCTCGACCACAACCAGAGTAGATTGGTCGGAGACATTAGATAAGATTTCTGAGATTCTCCCACATATTGTTGACTGCGAATCGGGTTTCAAACAAATTAAAGCACTTCACGGACCACTCACCTCATCATTAACTGACTGCGCAAAAACCCACGATCCCTCAAAACACTGATCCAACGACTCGCTCGCAACATGTTTGCACTTGTGCCAAAGAGATTCGGCCTTATAGTCGCCAAAATTAAGGGCTCTAGCTGCCGTTGTCGCTTGCAATTTATGCATGACTCGTTCTTTTGTGCCTCGAGGAATCGATAGAAGTTTAACCTCGCCTAGAAAGAGTAAGGTAAGTAATGACAAGCATGAGACGCACACTAGAGCATACCGTGGGTCAACTCCTTGTTCTCGCTCCACCCCAACAGTTTTTGGAGAATGGGGTGGTGTGCCATAAAATGGCGCACCCCCGGACCAGCGCAGTTCCAGGTACTGAGATCGTCTACAACGTTTTTCCACCACCCACCAGTTAGTCTATGCTTTAAGCTTTCCTGGTCCCCAAGCTGGATTGAGATGTCTCGACTGGGAGCAAGATGGTTGGATAGGATGGAGCAAAATCGAAATACTCCGTTGAAACATTCATAGATCTCTGTGATCATCCCAATAAGTGGCCCAAACTCGATGACGTCCCCCTCGATGTGCGGAAGCAGGTGATATTTGATTTTTGTGACAATCTTTGAGGGATCGATGGTGGAGAATATATCTAGGACATTAGCAACTGCGACCTTGAGATCACGCTACGAAACAACTTTTAGAAAAAACGGTAAGGATTCCATTATTGATTAAATACCCGATATTCCTCCATGTCACGGATCTCTGTGAACCAGAGTAGAGCAGAGAGCTCTCCAGCCGCCTTCCAAGCCATGAATTGGTGCTCTGTAACAAGACCATGCACGTGAAAAACATTTGTTTGAGCAATGGTCTTGAGCTGGCGTCCGATCAGAGAGCCCGCATATTGCATAATGTAGTTTGCTCGAATAGCGTGGATTGAGAGTCCGTCGGTCTCTGTGGCTTGGAGGCGATGAGAGTATGTCTTCTTCTTTTCGGAAGACCAAGGGGTATGCGAAACATGCCAGATGTACTTGATAATGCCGAGTAAGATTGTGTGAAGAAGTTCGATAGGGGTGTCTTTCGTAGGATCAAATCCTAGGGAAGCTGAGAAACAGACTCGGAAAATCTGGAGATGAGTCCATACCTTTCATTGTCAAAAAGGGACTATATATCTTATCCCGATTATCGAGCGTCCATTGGATAAGTTCCTTTGAAATATCTTTTTCCGCACGATCCGGAGCTGCCTTTTTGAGTTCCTTGAAGCGGGTAATCAGGTCGTCGATCCAGTACTGTGTGTACACATCTTTGATTCCTGTGTCCGTCTGCGAGTCCTTGACGTGTTTCGCAATCCCGTTACACGCCAATCTAACCTGTCTCTCAAGTTCTATCAGAATCTTTTCTTTCGTGCGCGGGACGCCTGCCTAAAATAAAGAGAAGTTAAATATATATTTTTCGGCATGGATAGTGGAAAAGCGTACTTCAAAGAGTGCATGATAACCCTCGTTTGTTGCTTTCTCCTTCTGTGTCCCCCCCGCATCACATTTTCGACACATATGATTACCTTCCCACCAATGTGTGACGAGATCTCGCTTTGCATCGGATTATCTGAAGGTCCTCCATTTACATGAATACAGACACGTGTGATTTGTCCCGTCTCATCTTCTACTTGTACAGGATCGATGTGGGTTTTCCTTGATCCCATGAGCCGAGGAAACACTAAGAAGATACCACTTACTCGACCGCAGCCTTGAAGTCTACAAACTGTTCCGAGATGCTGGCATTGGGTGAAGTTGAGATAAAATGCATATGGAATTCTTGTTGAAGCAGCCGTCGAGGCAAATTCCGGTGTGTAAGATAGGCATTCCAATGCTTGTTCCACGATTTTGTGCGATTTCCCGATACATCATCACCAAAATAATCAATGAAACTGCAGTATAAAGGATAACCGCCTGCAATCTTGCGCTTGGGGTTTGGCATACGATTGGGATATCCAGATTTAAGCGCTGCAGCTGAGGAATAAAGTGAACTACAAGAAAATCAAATTCCGGAACAAAATCTGACCTGACCAAATCGGGACACCGTCTGAATGCTGCAGAGCCAAATAATTGTCCTGAAAATCATCGGAACATACAAGCATTGTTTCTTCATCAAGTACAACTGCCTTTTTTTTTCCCTGTCATCCACGTCAGTTGTGGAAGCACCAGGATTAAACTTGAACGAACTTCATTATCAAACAAAACAGAGAATGCATCGGCATGGACTCGACCCCGGAACATGACCCAACGAATGGGAATTACGAAGTTCCAATTTTTGAGGCGTGTGAGTTCGTTGACATAATAGTGAGCTGCCCTGGCATCATACATGGGACTCAACACGTCGAGGTCCATTGTTTTGCGCCACTTCTGAGCATGCCAAATTTCACGGATTATGCCATCCTCCGGAATTTCTGGATAAACTTGGAGAAGCTTGCGGATCGTTGGATTTGACCAGTCCTGTTTAAGTTATATTACCCTCGTCACTTAGCTATAAGTGTACCCTTGAGCAAACTCACATTTGCGATAATTGCTCTCGGATCATTCATAAAGAAAATATTGCCTTGCACTGACTTGCAAGGGATTGATGGAATTCCGCACTCACCCCGAATTTTCTTTTGTACTAGGCGTAACCGGTCGAAAGAAGGAACATCCTTGCAACCAGCTTCCTTGAGAATCCAGAGAAACACTCGCATCAGTGAACTTGAGATACGCAGACGAGGTAGATTGTCGAGAGTGTCAAGGAGAAAAAGCTTCAAGGATCAGAGGAGGGGATTAATGGTTTGTTTCTCAAGTAGATGGGTACATACCAATCGAGATGGATAGGGGAACCACTCAGAAGAGGTGGAGTCGGAGTTGAATTCTCGTCCAGTTTGAACATTCTCAGGTTCTGGATCATCCAAACCTGGAAATATAATTATTATACTGCGGACGACATTGGCCTTGGCCAGAGAGTTGCATCGCAGGAGCTGTGCGCCTCGAATGGGTGACCGAAACCAAAGCGGAAGACGTTTCCGCTTTGGAAGCGCCCGTGTCATGTGACGCAAACGAACCTCGACCCGGCCTGAAGTCGACACTCACCTGCGTTGCGCATAATCTCGCTCAAGAAGTCCTCGTCCTCGTCCTCTGCAAGCATTTCGTCGGCCAAATCCACACCCCCGAAGCCGAGTTTCCTGGCCGCTGCCTCAGGATCCAAGAGACCAAAAGATTCGGCTTCGGCATGCAGGTGCTGGTGTCGGACTCGCTCATCGCCAGTATCATCTCCAGCAGTGAATTCTGCTCCGTTATACTCATAATCCCTCCACATCTCGGCTTCTAGTCCACCTGAAGCTCTGCTTGGGCCATCCAAATGTCGTGTTGTGATGTGGATGTTGCGCAACTCCGATGTGGAAGCTTCAGCTCTGCGCTCGTTCTCGAGTACTTCATATGCATGTCTTGCATCTTCGGCCACTTGTAGAGCTTTCAAATGCTCAACTGAAGTCAAATGTTGTTTCGCGTTCCTCGCCGCCAGCCACCTCGATTTACAAAGCTTGCAGTGAACTTGCAGTTTGTCCGTGCTGTACAGGAATTCTGATGGAGCCGTCAACGTCTGTTCAGAGACTTCCAAGCCTCCCAATTACCTTCCTCAAGAAGTTTCGCTTTCGGTGGCATTGGTCGAGTCTCAAGAGATGCAAGTTACTCAACCCTGTGTTACGAGTCGAAGCTAGACTGGTGTCAAGGATACGAAGTAGGTGCCAGGCAGCCAAGCCCTTCAAAGCTTAACTTGAAACCACTTCCATTCCATCGGCCCCTGCCAACATTCTCGATGCGGATAGTCTTCATGATATAACCCGAGGGCAATCTCTTCGACTCTCATCTGCTCCCCCATGTCTTCCCCCAGCCCCAAGAAATCTAGCAACGACACAATGGAGGATATCTGGGAGGCGATGCAACAAAGCTCCCCGGTTCGACCTGCAGCATCGAAGAAGAGAGCCCGTTCCAAAGCAGGATCCGACAACGAAGTCGACGGCGAACACGAGAAGGATGCCGACGACCACAAGAAGGATGCCGACAACGACCATCCCGCAACCGGATCGGTAAACCCAAACATTGCTGGAGTTCTCATGAACTACGCCCAACGCAAGCGCCTCCGCCCCGAGCAGAAGGAAGAGGTGAAGGATTTTCTAACGGTAAGTCTCTTCAAGGTCTGTCGGAGATCCTGACTAACCTTCCATCAGGACCCTCCTTCACTCCGAGAGGCCAAAGCCTTCGTGCAAACCTTCCACCTCACCAATATGATCAACAAAATCATCGTCGCCACTCCACCTTGGCCTTGATCTAGTGCCAGAAAAACATGTACAGCTATGCTGCGGCTATCTTGCTGTCAGCTAAACTTGCCGCGTACAAAGGAAGCATGCCCAAAACTATTCTCTATGTATGTGTTTTCTGCCTCCACATTCAGTCGCTCATTGTCATTTGTGCTATGTCCAGGCCATCTTGAAGAAGCACCGTTTCGATCTTCCCCCGGGGATTGAGCACAACCCTGCTGAATGGGGCAAAGTGATCAAGGCAGTACAGTATGTGTTCACGCAGTTGCGATCGACCTTCAAGAAGATGGTTTGTATTACATCTATGTCATCTTATCGTCTCTTGCTCACATTAAATATACAGATCGGCAAAAGTTACTACAGCAATGTGAAGAAGAAGACGATCTCCAAGAAATCTAAACGGAAGAGCATCTTCGAGCTCACACAGTCCCTCGTCGAA
Source organism: Mycena rebaudengoi (assembly GCA_029282285.1). NCBI lineage: Eukaryota > Fungi > Basidiomycota > Agaricomycetes > Agaricales > Mycenaceae > Mycena > Mycena rebaudengoi. The sequence goes on along the minus strand of JARJCX010000044.1, from coordinate 976,417 downwards.
GGTACCCAGTGCGAGGTAAATGTTGTTCTTTGTGCGCGTGTCGCTTTCATGGTGAGCAGCCAATCTTCTTCTCACATTTGATGGTGTTTTAACATTTGTGAATGGTCTGTAGCGTCGCTCTTTCATCGTGGATTCAAGCCCCACATTCTGGGACACCGTCGACAGAGACCTGGCGAAGATCCGCACTGAATCCAAAGGAGATGCAAACAAGATTCTAAGGTGCGGTTTTTTGTTTCATGTTCATTCACACCTCATGATCACTTCAGAGCCTTCCGCCACATCCTCAAGAAGGACCGCGCTGACCATGGCACCGACGACTACCAACTCGAGGAAACTGTCGATACCTTCCAGCAGGATGTCGACGAGGTGGTCGAGGCCACAGCTCTGGCGAAGAAAGAGGAAGACAACGAGAGCGAAGAAGAGGGAGAGGAAGACGAAGAGTAGATAACTAACGCATACTAGTACCGTACGGGCTAAATATCATTTGATTTCGAATTTTTATTCGTTTGATTCACCGAGCTTGAGAGAAAGTACACATAAGGTCAGGCTCATGGCTGACAGCACCAGGCCCATTCGGCTTCCAGCTGAAGGTGGCTACAGCGTGGCACTATTGCGGATTCAGCTGGCCACCACCTTTCAGACTGCTGGGATCCAGCCGCCACACATATATATCTGACACGTCGCGTCCAGCTGGTGACCACGTGTCCACCAATTGGCGGTGTAATGCTGTGATAGTCTTCACGATGTTCTGCAGGGAACGTAAGTGATCGAATGCTTCCCCTTCTCTCCATTTTGCCTCCTCGACTCCTAAACTGATTAGGTCCAGGGTTTGCCGTTCTTTTTCCAAACTGAAGTCCGATGGTAAAAACAAAGTTTCATCATGAACTGGGGGAGCGTTCAAGGTCTGTGCTGCAACAGTGTCTCCGACCAGCAGCATCAATTCGGTCTGGATTTTGCGCCAAGCTGTGAGTCGAACCTGGATCTTCAAGGTGCACTTTACAATCTCTTTTTGCCTGGAGACCAGAGTGTGTTCCTCTGTGTTATCAATAAGCTGCCTTAGTTTATGCCTGAGGACTCTATTCAACTTTGGTCCAACTGGTTAATGGAGGATACGTACTGGGCATCCTGGATCTTGAACCCTTCATCCAAAAATCGAGCAACCTTGCTTTTGGGAATCTTGGTGGAAGCAAAAGCGCTCTCATCGCTCAACATCTTTTGATAAATTGCAAGCTGAGACGGGACTGTCGTGTATGACCCAATGAGATCTCTGAATGTGGTCCTGTGGAAAGTCGAGAGCATACCTTTTGTACTGTTGTGCTTATAAACACTAACTGCCTCCTTTCCCTTCTTAGTAGATGTGCGTGGCATTTCTTTCCACTTTTTGACCCGGTCATGGAATGACACAGACAGCCCAATGAAATGATTCCACTTCTCCACATATTTGACTTTGGCCTCAGCAATATCCTCTGCCAACAATATGGCTGGTCCAATCAGTTGTGCACATAAGTGTGCAATAGGTTGTGTACTCACCCATGTTCATTGTCTTCTTGTGGTTCCAGTCACCATGGTGATTGATCATTGTATCTTGTCGGTGTCCATTATTCATCTGTCGCACATGAGGACCCAACTGGTTAGCCTCAGGCCAGTATTGCTCTGCTGTCTCACCATGAAAATGGCCCACACACTCCATGTATGCTGTTCCAAACAAGTACGTGCACGAGTCTTGATGTCCTTGAACATGAAGTGCAGGTACTCCCCATCACATCCGTTTAATGATGTGGATCAGGTCAGGGAAATTCTTTTGGAATCGCTCCTCCAAGTGAATGAAATATTCACAAGCAATATCATATGTGGAGACCTCGTCGATATCATCAACTTCTAGTTGCAATTTGACTTGAAAGGACTCATTTGGCTGGTGCTGTTTGAGGTCCATCGCAAGAGCCATATCTGAGTTCGCAAATCTGGTACACTCCATCAGTGGTTGAGACCATTAACAGTGGATGTACAACCTCTCGCCATGGTACAGATCAACACAAGAGAGAATGAAAACATGGCTGCATTGACAGTTGACTGTGCCAGTGATAGCCATATTCTTGAACTTTTTCTTGTCCTGTTTGTTTACAGCTTTCAAATAATTGCATGTTGATTTCTGGTTGAACACACCGTCAACGTCAATCTAAGATGTCAGAGATAAATCGACAAACCTCCTTGGAAACAGGCACTCGAGTCAAGTACTCGCGGTATTCAGAGTCGAGGGGGAAGTAGCCTTTACCAGCACAGAGTGAAACATCATCGGGATCAGTGATTTTGGTAAATTGGTTGCACTGGAAATTTCCATCCAGTGTTCGTTGACTCTGGTTCAAATGTCTGGAGTTATCAGGAATAAGTAATAATTCAATTGACTTGCAACTGATTCCCATACCTCAAATGATGTGGTGTCTTAGAGAAATAGGGGCCGGAGTTGAATCCAGGTTCTGGGCATGCAGGGCACCACACAATCAGGTTACCGCTGGGACGATGAGGTAGGAAAGTATCTATCCCATTCAGCTGTCCAGTCCGCTTCTTGAGTGTCAAATAATTAAACACGCGAACCACTCACAGAAAAGCAGCATAGGGATTCTGTCTGAGGTCAGATCATGATCAGAGTGATGGAGTGTGGAACACTGACAGGGACATCTGCGGTGAATGAATTATCTGTGAGGCGGCGGATTGCACCCAGATAATCGTAGGCTGCCTTCTTTGACTCCAGGTTGTGAAGTTGAAAACATTTTAGCATATTGATTGTGAATGCTGTTTGCGGTTCATGTGTGGATGCAGGGAAAAGTCGTGCCTGCATGAGTTGCTTGATTTTATTTGGGGGGAGCTCATGGCATCCACAGAACGCCAGGCGAGTCGAGTGGATACCATTATCATCAACCACAGTGAACAGGCGTTCCCCGCAAGGAGAAGGGCAGTGATTGCCATTGTGGCTGAGGTGTATGACATGGTCAAGTTTTGATATATCATGTCAAATGAAGAATCCATGCACAGTGTCCCAGACTTCAGCCCAATGGAACGGATTTCAGAGGTGAGCTTCAACAAAGCATACTTGGCATGGCAGTTTATAGCCTGTACAATCATGGCACTGCATGCTTGCAACCATGTCTTCTCGTCCACAGGGGCATGGGCAGCCCACCATTTCATCTGCCTCATATTCAAGCAAAAGGCGACCTAGTTCCTCGAAATGTTCCACAAAGTCATCAAGCAGCTGTGCATTCTGAACAAGGAATATAAATATCAAAACCCAAATTTTCCCACCAGAACACACCTGGGTCTGGGTCTTTTCTTTGGTACGAGGAGGAATCGCTAGTTCTGGGATGGTTGAGGTAGATAGACCTTGGGTTCTGGGCACTGTCATAAGCCTCCCAAGTACTGATGTACTCCTTGCCGATCCGAGGTCACTGGTGTTTGTATACTGCACTCACTTCACCGTTGGGTTGGCAAAGGTAATATGGTTGGTATCCGCGAGTTGATCTGCCTTCCGTTTGCTCCTAACTTTCCTTGAGTTGGACATGGAACAGAACAATCTGTCGAAGCGGAGGAGAGTACAAGGTGGGGGGAATGATGGTTGTTCCGGCAGTACCACAGGAATATAAGGATGTGGAGTTGTTGACAGATGTTTCACATTCAAACCCATTCAGTGTGCTCGTTTGCCTCCTTACGGCCACCTGCACAAATGGTACAATTTTTTGCCGGTTCAGGGTCATCCCAGGGACTGATAGATGGTTGTCAGGCATATTTTGACCCTTAGCACATGGTCCCCCAATATTTTTAATTGGAGAAGTTCCCAAAGTTGTTCCAAGTTGCGAAGGATCATAACTGCCAAGAGAATAATATTGTGGTTCGAGAAGGCCGGATCTACCATCTAAAATTGGGGAGGAAACATGATCTGGTATATTGGGGACAGTAAAGTGGCTGGTGTGCCCTTTTGAGATAGATCTAGGAGGTAGGTAAAGAATTAGTGCAGGCGCAACCACAAATACTTCGGCAGTTGAGCATGTCTTGCAACGCACCTTGCCGCAGCCAAAACACTGGTTAATCCGTGTTACTAGGTTAAGAAAAGAATTATGAGACTATTACTCACAGGTTGAACCCATGACCCGGCTACCTCATCACGACTGTTTGCTCCGGTATTCATAATCATGCCACCGAAGCGGTGGCCAAGGTGGTTGGTGGGGAGCTGTGATCACACCGGTGGACAAGGGCTATAGATCTCGAGCATTTCCCGCAATTTGCCCTGGACTGTACGGCGCTTGGCCTTTTTGTCCCCCTTTATGCCCAAACGAACAGTAATAGGATAGAGCTTGGCATGTTTTTTCTCGAGACGGGCTGAAGGCGAAAGAGGAGAAAGAGAGGAGCGGGTGCGGCGCATGGGTGATGTAGAAGAAGAGGAAGAGGACCGCGCTGGCAATGTGGAGGAGGAGAAATGGTGCGAAGTGGTAGATCGGGTACCACTGGGGTTGTCAAACGCCGCGAAATTCACGCACCCGGGTAGCGAATTCAATGATTCAACATATATGGGCGTGAAAATATTTTCATGTACTTCGGAATTCATGTACCCATTCATGGACCTTTGTAGACGTCACTTATTGAACATGAAATTCAGCATCTTTTTCAATGAATGAAACCATCGAAAATTATGTGAAATTAAGAAGTACTATATATTGGTAAGAAAACTATGCCTCCTCGGTGTCCCCTACTCCCATTGCGTCGGCACGCTCGGATAGCGCCCAGCGGCGAGGGCCCGTTTGGTGGTCTGGAACGCGAGCCACGAGGCAGCTGATGTCGTCGACATCGATGGCTTCAAAGGGCTTGAACTTCCCCTCTTGGTAGTACGGTGTGTTCGGGTTGCTTTTATAGTAAGATACGTGGACTGGGCGAATTATGGCGAGGAGGAGGTGACGAGGCGCCGCATGTGGGAAGTTGGCGGAAAAATCAATGATGTGCAACAGTTGCCCGTACGCAGTTTTGCGTTCGAGTGTGACCGGCATTCGGCGATGATTTTGATTCTTGTCGACGTCGTGGGAGTACTGGAATAATGTTGAAAAAATGAGAAGGTGCAGAAGGACAAGATTACCTTGAGAAATGAAGCATCCCGTGTCATGTTGCGTTCTGATTGTTGCACAAGGTTGGCAGCGCGAATGGTGTCGCCGCCGTCCAGAAACGTAATTTTTCCCCACTGGGAGACTTTCTCGGGAAGAAATCCATCGGCTTCATCAGCCGACACGTCGAACGAACGTAGGATAAAATTTTTGACCGCGTTTCGAACCTGGGGAACGACAGTGCCAACTATGTTCGGTTTGAGAACAGATATGTCGGGATCTGCACAAGTTGAGGGCAGGGACGAACCAAGTTTTAGCAACTCACATTCAGCGAAATGGCGCCCTCGCTGCAGCTCGTCGCGACGGTCCGACAGGTCAAGTTCCTGCTGCAGATGGTACTTGACTTTAATTGCAGTGTTTTGGGCGATATCACGAATCCGCCGAGCAAAGCTCGCATAGGGGTTCTTGCGACTCTTACTTGAGCGCACAATAAAGCCGACGTACCGCTCTGTTACGTAGTTCCAATAGCACCACATGGGACCGCTGTTGAGTATGTCATCTGGGATGTGGAGCATGGCGTGAAGTGTTAGGACACAAACGGGGAGACGAGAGGGCTCATATTTATAGTAGTACCTACGAAACGAGTCAGAATTTGTCTGCAGGAATAAATAGCATATACTTCTCGTAGAGCTGAACCCACTCTACAATTCGAGCACGGAGAACGGTGTCAACGTAATCATGGTCGATCGACATCTTGAGACAATCATTAAAAATGGAAACAAGCTCGAGGAAGTGCTGGTAATATTTTGGCTTCAAGAATCGGTTCCGAAGCAGGACGGGACCGAGCAGTGTGGTGAAAAGCGTGTATGACTCCGCGGTGTAATAATGCTGCTCAGTCGCCAGGTTGGGCACCCGCGCGCCGAAAGCGGCGGGTGTAGTGTTTCCCGCCACGACACAGGCATCCCCGATTGCGCTAATAACACCTGGTTGGAGCTTGTAGTCCTCGTCGCCGTCCTCGATCCCCTTGAAATCCCCAATCCAAAGAGTGATGAGGTTTTTCATAATGTTCTCCGGGACAAGATGCATGAGGTCATGGGCAAAAGAATCCGGGAAAGATAGGCTGGACAGGGTAGCGAGAATGGGAAGACCGTTAATACCAGTTGATTTAGAACGACGCTCAGCTTCGGCATCGGATGGAGCGGAAGCGACGTGGACTGCTTCCTGAATAAATTCGTCGTGTGTGCGGAGTGGCAGATCAAATCCGTCGTAGCCGTCGCCATCCTCGCGATAGAGCGGGACATATAACGTCTTCCCACCGCCCTCGACATCGCGAACACCCGCGATCTTGCACGCACGGCACGGGTAGACTGCGTTGGGACCCTTCATCCGCATCAGCTTGGCCATGGCCGGCATATCGCCGAACACACGGATTAGGTACGCGCGGAGCGAAAAGACACGTTCGTGCAGTGCATCCCACGCAGCAACACCACGCGAAAGCTCCCAGAACTCGTCACGAAGTGGAATCAAAAAAGAGTCGATGTCGCAAGGCTCGCGAGGACCAGGGATAACACCAAAGCAGAGCACATGGTCGAGAAGAAACCGGAGCTCTGGTTTGAGGTTATAAAGGACCCCAATTAGCGGCCAGCATGTCGACTTTCGATTCTTGAAGGGGCAGACACCGTCGGCACTGAGGCCAATAGCAATGTCCGTGTCCTGGTCAAAGAAGAGATGGTCAAAGACCACGTCCTCAATGCGGACGTTGCGATCACGAAGGCGCCGATAGTGGAGGGAGTCAAAAATATCTGAAATCTTCCCAGTCTTGGGCGTGTATCGACCGCGGTAGAGCAGCTCTTCGCAGACCTCCTTGTCCGCAAAGAGGGCTTTCAAGCGCGGAATGAGGGGTAAATAATCAAAAGTGGCGCGTGGACGGCCACGGGGATCGTATCGGGGCTCTTCGCAGTATGGGCATGCATCGAGCACCTCATACGGGCCAACGAAGCAGCAGCACGACCCCTTGCAGCAGTGGTACTTGATCGGTTTAATGCCAGAAAGGAAGGCAATACGTGTCTGCAGTTGATAAAGCGATGGGAGGCTGTGAAGCTGCGGAAATGCACGCTTCATCTTTTCATATGCGCGAGCCCCAAGGTCGATGTTGACCTTGAGGTTATGAGCGCGAATGGCGTCCATAGCGGATGCATTGAGTCTCTGTACTTTAAAGAATATTAAAAGCGGGATATTTGGAGAAAAGAGCAGGTAACACACCACGGTGCATTTCTTCGCGTTCAAATTCACCCTCGAGAATCTCAGCAGCGGTGAGCCGCGCCTTCTCGAGCTGCTCCGGGTCCAATTCCAGATCGGTTTCCGATTCGATATCGTCCTCAGAGGCGAGGGAAGACTCTACGATGTCGAAATCATCTTCCCCTTCATCTGCATCATGTTCATGGTTGTCGAGCACCATGCGATTACCTGTAGAGGTTTCTACCACGGACATGGAAGCTGGAGAATCCCCCACATCTACATTGGTAGTCCCGGGAGCCCGATCGATGTCGGGATCAGGGTCTACATCGGGTTCGGCGGGAGGTGGACTCGGAGAGTGCGGCCCCGGGTCGTCTGTATTGCGGGCGCTGAGCTTCAAATAAGATTTAATGTAATCAGTGCGCACCATGTCGGGCAGACTTTGCTGCTCTCTCCGCTCCGTCCCTTTCATCCCCGGCTTTACGCTTCTTCTTCTTCTTTAGTTTATCCAATAGACTGGAGGTAAGAGTAGTAGATTGTTGGCGGATTTTGACATATTGCGAGCCTCCACCGAGGAGATGGCGGAGTTTTGTTGCGGAAGAGACATTTGTGCGACAGCAGGGACAGAAAACCATGGTTCTGAGTAGGTGGGGATGACAACTTGGCGCGTACTGCAGTGGATCGTGACCGCGTGAAGTGACGTCATGTCAAGGCAGTGCCTTCGGAACGCTTTCCGATTTTTTGTTCCGACTTGCCAAGCTTCTTCCCCCCTTTCGCCCACCTTCAAGACCTCATCCTCGTCGTTGCTGCCCTACATAATCGACACCAGTTCTTGCCTCGAACACCGCCCATGTCTCTCGACCGCTGCCCACCTTTGTCAAATGCTTCGGAGCTGGTGGGGCCATTGTGGGGCCATATCCACCAGCTCCAAACTTTTTGCCGAACTGCAATATAATAGTACGTTGTCCTCCCTCGTCTCAATTTCCCACTCAAATATGTCCCCCAGGTCTACACACAACCCCAGAAAGGAGAAGGAGAACGATCGTTCTCGTCGCCGAGCCAAATCGCCGGAAACGCAACCCCAAGCTCGCCCCGTACTTCAAAGCTGCAATGGCAATGCTCCCAGCAACGCCGAGTCCGGAAATCCCCCAGTTCCCGATGCTGATCTCGAAGCCATGCAGCAGCGGATTCGGGAGCTCGAAGGTACGTGTATCAACATACTAATTTCATCCTACACGTTGGTCTGACGTATTCTGCTAGCCCAAATCGCACAGACGTCAACTTCACAGGCCGGAAATAGGCCTTCCATCCCCGACGAATCCATCAACCGCCCAAAAAATGCTTCAAAAATCACGATGCGGGCGATACGGGCGGAATTGGGCTATGATAAAACTCGATGGAATTCTTTTCGGGTGCGTGCTCTATTCGTCTTCATTGCCATACCTGTCCTTAGCGCTCTGTCTATGAAGTCCTATTGCCGCGACGCGGCGACCTCTGCTCGCCTCAATTGGGATGGGAACTGGAAGTTGCAACGGTCGGAAAAACTGTCGATGGCGTACAATGCAGTGCGTGTACTATGCTACTTTTAGCCTTTGTTATTAATATGGTCAGATTGAGGCAGCATTCCCCGAGACACGTCGCTTCGAAGGCCAATGGGCCATCGACCGCACTGTCAAGCAGTGCTGGAACAACCGCAAGAACTACCGGAACTGCGTCCACAATGATAAGACGTACCGTGGCAAGGAAGCTGCAGCCCGCCGAGCCCGCCACGCCGTGTCTCCCGGTACCACCCCCCGCACTTCTCCCACCCCGCAGCGCACCCCCGCCGCCGCTCGCTCCAACGGTTCGCCCACGCCGGGTCCGTCCCGTCCCCCCCGCGCTCGCCCTATTAACCGCCGCCGGATCAGTGATTCGGATGACGACGAGGACGAGTTCGTAGCCGCCTCCGATCCTGAAGCCCCACGCGACGAGGATGCCGAAGACGAAGGGGAAGAGGAGGATGATGGCAGGATGTCGAAAACGGCGAAGGGAAAGCGCAAAGCGAGCACACAGGGCGGGAAGAACTCGAAGCAGGCACGGCATGAGTAGGAGTAGTCCTTGACTGTAGTTTTCACGTAAAATTGTACCACATTTCATTACCTTTGAGTGTGATTCACTGTCAAATGGTCAATGAAATAATGTATTACCAATGCTCTTGTCATGCATAATTCACTGTGAAAGATGGTACTTTGTCATAGTGAAACCTTTCATTTTCTACGCGAAGTTCATGTTGTTTTTGTTGCACGAAATTAATGGAAATTAGGGGAAATTCACCAACTTTTATGGGGAAAAGGACCATAAAAGAGGGTGATCAAGCTACGTGAATTTCGCGGCGTTTGACAACCCCAGTGGTACGTGGTAAGGAGGGAGAAGAGGAGGATGACCGAGTGCGCATTTTTGGCGAGGATTTGGACCGCTTGAATCATTGCTCATTTATACAGCCAGTGGGTTTCCGCTACATCGGAGTGTGTCAGGGTCGGCCATGGTTGATTTTTCGGAGCTCGCACTCGGATAATGGAGGAAGGTACTGGCCAAGCAATAGTGGAGGATGACCCTGAGCACTGAACTGAATGGTAGCCGTGACGTTGCCATAAAACCTGGGAAACTGGATAGTGCTCATAACATGCTTTACTATTCCCAGTATGGAACCGACAATCCTCTAACCAATTTTGGTGGTCCTAGGGCACTAATAAGTGATGAAGGACGTGAGAAACCAAATAGCGCTCATATGTTATACTATTCCCAGTATGGAACGAACAATCCACTAACCAATTTTGGTGGTCCTAGGGCACTAATAAGCGATGGAGGTGAAATTCAGAGATGCTTACGAGCAACTGTGCTCCAGGGTCGGGTTTTGAAACACCATGATAAGGAGCTGAAACTAGCTGGCTTTGGAGCGTATTCAGTCCGCTTGTGGATTACCCGACGGAACAAAAAAGAAGACTCACCATATGTTTTATGATTCAAACGGAACACAGGTTGAACAGTAGTTAAATCCGGAATCATTAACAATACCCGAGAAAAAAAATTGCTCACCATATGTTCACAATTCAAATGGAACTGATTAGTGGGTAAACGTTTCGAGTGTGAAGGAAAAAACAGGGCCAAGCGAAGGAAGGGAAATTGCGTCATTGTGGTAGGAAAAGCAGGTTGAACACTAGCTAAATTCGACCAGAAAGAACATAAAAAATGCCTGGTGGTGGCAGAACATACAATTTCAGCATGGTAAGCAAAAGACCACTCAGGCACAATATTTTTCACGCTCAGGAGTATCCGATTTTAAGGAACATATCTATTGTTTCCACACACAGCATCATTCTTGTGTAGCAATCCCCAAATATTTTGGTCAACTCCGTTCAAATTACGACATGTGAAAAATTGGAATTGGACGAGGCCCAACCCTGGATTTATATTGGGGTTGACCCTGCACATCTATGATCGTTGTCTTCCTGGTTACTGAGTGCACTTCTTCCAAACAACCACAAAACAAACTTGATTTCTCCACGTTCACACTCACTCTTCTCTCTCACTCTTCTGACTTTGCACTCATTTCCTTCCTGCCATGGCCAAAGGACAATTCACTGCAGCTCAGATGGAACATCTAAATTCCTACCTTCCAGACTACATCGCAAAGTTGGATGCTGGTGTACGAGGAATCGAACTTACTCGATGGAAGCAAGCCACAGCAATAAAGGCTCTTGCTTCAACGGAATTCGAACAGTTGGATCTGTCAAAGAACTCTCGGACCCAATGGTTCAGGGTACGTATTCCGAACACTTAACCTCGTCATGTTCCTCATGACCCAATGCAACACAGATGATCGTTCGAAAATATACTAACTACCTGCATCACATATACAAAAAGGCTCATACTGAAACCCCATCTGCCTCTGAGATCATCAAGGCGAATCCATTGATCAAATTCAGCTCGACTCTCAGTGGACGTCAATTATTTGCACGAGAGATGCGCCCAGAGATACTTGCAGCTGTGAAGCAGCAGGTTGCCGATAAAGGCACCACAGAAGCGGGCGCATATCAGACCACCTTGAAGAAAATGTGGGACGCTTTGAACAAGGATGACAAGTTGGATTGGGAAGAAAAAGCAGAGGAAGAGTGTGGGGATGTAGCCTTGTAGGTTTGAAACTCGGTCACTGATCCCACTGCTGACGATTCACAGAAACCAGGAAGAGTTCGGGACAAATATTCACCAGGCATTAAGAGGCCTACGCCAAGGTGGTATCGTGGGTGATGCAGAGATGATCCTCTTCTACGCCTTTCGGGAACCTCAAACCGGCGACCTTCTGGCTGGCACGCAAGTATTTTGATCTTGCCAGATCTATTATAACTGAGCAGACATAATGAATGTATAGTATCCATGGCCACTCAAAGCACAACCAGAGAAACTTTGGAGGCGATGAGTTGCAGCAAACCTATGGTGTTCCTTGGTCGATATTTGCCAACAGTGTAATTCCCCGTGGGTAGAGGCAACTGTGCTATGCCAATACTATACTGAGACCATCTCCTAGGCCCACACATTCATGACGCACACAGTTATGACTCCGTCCTAATCTCCACGAATGCCGATGGGACTGTTATCTTCCCTTCACTCGACCTCGAAAAGAATCCAATTCCATTGCCAAACCTCCGCCAACTTCTCCGAGAACATTTTGAAAAGTGTTGGAGTATGTTGTGAATGGCTTTGACCCCGTGGGCATTATTGACCAAAATTCCAGTCCATAGAGATGCTTCGGGATCTGAATCTCTGCCCGTTCCATGGACAATGATCAGAGCGCATCCTTCAAAATTCTATGACATCCAGAAATTTGTCTTTCCAATTCCTTTGCAAAATCCGGAGTCATTAACTAGCCTCCAAACATTGGTTCTGGGGGAGTTCTTGAGCGGTTCTGAACCCTTCCATTTCAACGCCGTTGGACTGACCTCTTCCTCACCGGGATCTCCACCGACCACACCATCCCCTCTATGTTCTGCATCAAATACGAGATCAGCTGGACCACACGAGGAATTACCTGTTTCGTCGAAATCACCGCCATTGCGTGTCACTACTCCTACTCCACCTGCTGAACCACCTGTCGAACGACACACACTTACCCCTGTTGCTCCCTCCCCTCCCAAAAATAACAGGAAAGGTAAGACTACTGGGAAACGAGCGAGGTAACACAAATGTTTTTTTTTGCAATGAATATCATATCCTGACGGCTGGGATAATTATTACAGAGATGAGGAGGTCAACAAGGAGACCGCGGCAAAGGAGGACTCCGGGAGAAAGAAGAGGAGGGGTGCAGCAGTAGAGTATGCTGAAACTCATATCAAGTCCGTTTACATACTGACCACTCCTTGGTGCAGGGGTAAGGGTGTCGACGGGACTACTTCCGGATCGGATGCCCCTAGACGTTCTTCTAGGGGTACAAAATGTATACCAGCAGGTGCATCAACGTCCAAGTCCAAGCCAAAAACCATAAGCACGAAAAATGGCCCCAAGCCAAAGTACAAGTAGGAGTTTCCAGACCTGCATCTCATATCATATATATCTAAGTGGATTGCTAGGGGCTAGGTTGTGCTCAGTGAGGATGAATCTGACGGCGCTTCCACTTCTGATGCACACGTGTAAACGGCTGTTGAGCATCGGTTCAACACCGGTTCACGACTGAAACAGCTGAAAGATCTGTTGGGCGGTTCAACACAGTCTTTTGTGAAATGGTTCAACACTCTTCAATTGTTAAACGGCTAAAGTTCACTGTTAAACAGTTCAACACTGTTTATTTTTTTTGAATTAATTTTTCTTTTGGTTCACTGGCTGGAATACACCTTCATGATTGAACAGTGTGGTTTAAACCCCCATTTGCTGTTAGGTAAATTTGAACTTGTCCTCCCTGGATGTTGATCATTACACTGATTGAACATGGCTTCGATCTTTGACTTCATGAGTGTTCAAATGAACAGTGTTTAATCTCGACATTATGAATGTTCATCTGGCAGTTTAAACAATCACCACAGTTTTCTGCACACATATACAGTCCGCACCAGGCCAAGGTTTAACAGAACAAAATTCAAAACCTGTTTGGCATTTCAAAGCACATTGTTCAAACAAACCTGCTAGGGTTACTGATTCATATGGAAAATATTTCATTTGAGTCTACATGGTATGATACGTCTCACTCTGGTGCATAATGCCCTTGGAAACAACAAACGGAGATGCACAACTGGCAAATAAATCGTTTCATATCGGTGGGGGATTCATTGCCGCAGGGCTCCGAGGTGCGATCGGCATAATATGGACGATGAAGGATGCAGATCGTCCAGTTGTCGCGGAGACCGTGTACTCTCGCCTGTTTGGAAATGGTCAGCGCCCCGACGCAAGTGCAGCCGTGGAGACTCTACATCTTGCGATCCAAAGGCTGAATAATCAGGCGGTTCTCAATGAAGGATGGATCCCATTCATCCACATTGGAATCTGACACCGAGATACGTAGCTAGGAAAGTATGTTGAACGGTACACATTCGGTATCATTACGACCGTAAAGCAATCTCTAAGTGGCCATTGTAGCACAATGTGTGAAAATTAATTTCTTATGCACCACGAATACTTGGGCAAATTTAATTTGGATGACGCACGATTTTGTGGCAAAATTTAATCACAGCTGCTGCAACCATTGTGCAACGGCTTCGAGCCAGTTGAGGGACGTTCCATCCGATCTGGGATTTTTCCGACATGCTGTTTGAAGAGCAGATTGAGTAGCTGTTTGATCCAATGGTCGAACATTTTGCGCGAATTTCATTGGCAGAGGCTGATATTTTTTGCTGGGTGTTCCATCATCAATTACTTATTTTTATCCGTGGTGAAGAGAAAGAGTATCCTAAATTGGAATATTTAAAAAGCCTTTTGGCCAATTGGTTTTGGCATCTATCCCTGTGGTCCATTCACATGACACAAGTTGTTTTTTGTCGGGTTAAACACGATCCCGTGCACCATTTGTGTGTAGGTTGAGTTAAACACAGGTCTAGACAGAAGTTGTTTCAAAGCATACTCAGGCACCAGTGCAGTAACTGATAGAATCCTACTTCCAGTCCCAGTTCCAGTCTCTACAACATAGGAATTCTCCCCGAAGTTCTGAAACCTGTGGGAGAAGAGTTACTGCAAGAGACTAGGAAGTCGGCCACCCCTGGCTGCGAGGAATATTGCATCGGATATTGGTGTGTCGTTGTAATATGCTAGGATAAGGTCTTGAACATATATTGTGAGTTGCAGGCTAATCTAGCAAGATTTGTGGCGCATCAAATCCGGCCGCCTTCCCAGTAAAAAGACGTAAATCAAAACAATCGACCGCTTCTCCCTCAAAATAGATCGGAATATTATCCAAGCGCGCTCAAAAAATAGGGATTTTGTTTGAGAGCATCGCATACACCACCAAAAACTCGGACAATCTATGTGGCTTTCGATATAAGCTTAAACTTATGGTGCCTGAGTATCCAGTCTTTAGTACTATCCATTTATATCATGCCAACTCGCACGGAATCTGTGGCACTGACAATTTTCAAATTTAGTTGAGCTCAGTCTCTGATAATGGGGAATGGGCTCACCTGTCAGACTGTACAACAATATTCATTCTTGGTCAATCTTGGTCTCAACTGACGAAAAATTAGGGACCATTTTTTTTTTTGGTCCAAATGATGTGTTGGCATTAGGAAACCTTATGGGAACTTGGCCGAGGGTATAGGGCGCATTTGTTGAGGAATTAGAGGCAGAGCGCCAGCGCCGCGTCAATGACACAGCCACGCCGCGTCTGTGCCGCGTCGATGTCGCGTCAATGCGCGTCACTGCCGTGTCGGTGCGCGCCAGTCCGCGTCACTTTTACCGGGCCTGAACCTTTCGAGGATTGTTCTCTCGACCTCGCGCGAACTCGAGCCCTCCACTGGCTGCTGCGCTACGACAAGATTAATTCATGCCTGTTCACGAAGATCCGTTTTGCTTCCTGGGACCACTTTATCCCGCGGGTCTAGACCCTCAGTTAAACAGTTTTGCCGATTGGAAAGGCTTTCGACGCTGTTACGACTCACATTCGACAATTTCGAAGCTCTCTCCTTGCTTCCGTTTCTTCCTGGGACAACATTCCATTCTTCTGGTTCGAACCAAAAAACAGCGGTCTCTCACAACTTTGCCGCCAGCCCTGACGATGACCCTCTCCGAAGTTTTGATGGGCAGCTTCCGTCTGATGGATCTTGTCGATGGACACAGCGCGCGCAGGGAATAGCCAATTAGAGGCTCAGCGTTTCTCGCATTACGTCAATAGAGTTCCCAGTCACCCGCGCACTGCGAACTTCCCCGTTTAAAGATCCGGTTGTGAGGCTATGTCAAGGACTTCCTTCCGTTTGCGGTTATATCATGGCATTTGAAGTACATATAAATATGGCATAACATCGGGGCACCAAGGCTCGAGCCTCTCCTACTCAAACTTCAAAATCCTACTATGGGGGACCAACTCTTTCCGCTTGAGCGCAGCTGGTACGTCGGCAACAGTACGTTTTAATATTCAAATCGAAAATCCGAATTCCTGTCTAACATGATACTTGAGCCATCTTCGCTATCCTCTATGGTCTGTACTGGACGCGATTGCATTCACGAGCACAGTATACTAATTGGCATTGTTCTAAGGCATCCAAATGTGCATGTTCTTCATGTCCACCTATTTCCTGTAGACGAATCCCAAGACGGACAAGACCCGCTATGTATACATCGGCTACAGTGCGGCACTTCTCGTCCTCATTACCGTAGCTATGAGCGCCAATCTCTACTGTCCGTACTTGCTCTATCATTTTTTGCACCTTCCGTTGACCCACGCAAAAATTTAGACGGGGAACAAATGTGGATTAATCACAGGTAGGAGGATACGGTTGAGCTGTTGCAACCGACCAGACTGACAACCCTTCAGGGACTTCGAGGGAGGCCCCGCTGCATATTTTGGCACTCATATCTCCGACTGGTACAACACGTTCGGGACTGCCGCAGACGTCACAGCAAATGTCCTCGGCGATGGACTCATGGTATGACCTGTCCGTTACTTTGAGTTCTGCACAGCAGACCTGTCCGATAGCTATACCGATGTTACGTCTTTTGGGGGAGTATTAGCATCTGGACTGTCGCCTTCCCAGCCCTCCTTTTCCTTGGATCTGCCAGTGAGTCGCATCAACCCATTTACAGATCTACTTGCTGATGAACATCTGGCTATTAGCGATGGGCATTGTCATGACCATCCAGAGCGGTCTCCCTGGTGCGATCCAATCTTTTCCAGATGCTTCTGTGTATGACTAAAATCGGGAAATAGGCGGCGACATCTTCCATGGAACAGCGGTGAACTTTGGAATTCCGTGGCTTGTGCTTACTATCGTCTTCAATATTCTGGTCACTGGTGATTATTTTCTGCAGCTGCGACTTCAATCAATCCCTCCAGCCTTGCTAACGGATTTCCAGGCATGATCGGATTCCGTCTTATTTCGCTCAGCCGTAGCATGCGCAATGTCCTCTCCAAAGAGCGCGCAGATGTATATGTTGGCGTCACGGCGATACTCGTCGAATCTGCCGCACCATTTACGCTGCTCGGGATTGCATACCTTGTCACCTATATCAGAAATGACCCCGAGGTTTTGGCATTCGCTGACGTGTGGGGAATGTTCTGCGTAGGTTCACCGCTTCATTTTCGCTCGCCATCTAACGCCAGTCCGTCTGCCAGGCACTCTCTCCCCAGATGATCATTCTCCGGGTATATAGATATTGAAAAGCCGCTTCGGTGATGCTAATTCTACTTGCAGGTTGCGATGGGCTCCGCGTGGTCCAGCAGGACCATGACCCAATACGGGAGCAACTCCGGCACGGCGGTCGTATTCACAAACCCTGGGCGACGAACGATAGGCGCTCGGGAAACGGAGCTCAAGTCGATGGGTTCCGTCCACGGGAACAGCACTCTCGCGGTCACGGTCGAGTCGAAGCAATCCAGGTTCATTGACAATGTTTAGCCGCCACTAACATCTTGTACCTACCATGCTACACCGAGATATCTTTGCATTTTTGGGGCCAGGCTGGCTGGGGCCAACAACTGAATTCGTGCATATCATTTATTCAAATCCATCGAAAATCCACATTCATTCCATTAGGCTTTTTTTGTATTGCGTTGCTTTTGTATTGCTTTTGGGACTATGACCACCTGTATACCATTAGACTGCATTCGAATCTGTTAACCTGCGCCTTTCCGTTCTTGGGTACATATGAACCAAACCTATTTACCTGAGAGGTTTACTTCCAATTAAACTTGACAGCGATGCATTCTCCCTGCTTTCATACCTACTTAGTAACCTACCCACCAGCTCCGGCTGCAACTATTGTTTTTGCATGCTCAAGCAACGTAAAAGTAGTCCTGGGGTAATTAAGCCAAAATCTTCCAACAGGGAGTCAGCCAAGTCAAGTAGTTAGGGTACGTGTCTCATCTCAATTCTCTCTGCTGATCAGGAAGGAAATGGAAACGAAAAAGAAGAAAAAAACCTCATGGGAACTGGAGTCTTCGACTTCTTGTGATGGTTGGTGGCGCATGGCCAGATCCACGCTATTGATACACTATCACCTTCTCCGATTCGCCGAGGCTTGTCATCTTGTGGCGCATCTTGTGCTTTACTTCAATGCGTCAAGTATGTACCGAAGAGAACATGACCAAGTACTCACACGAGCGATGAGCCATATTTGCCCCTCCGCGATAGTAGTAAGAGCTGGCCTCTTTCCATGCACAGCAAGGCGCAGCCGGAGTCCTCGACTAGGACATTCATCTTGATAGTAACTTGAATCTGTTACTTATTGGGATGATAGGAAGGGCAGCATGCATAATGAGAGATTCGGCCCACCTGAAGAGAAGGCATCTGGGCAACGATGGGTTTCGAGTAATCTAAAATGTCAACCCGACTTCGACGCCAATCAACTTCTGCCGTCACAGGCTTGTCAGTTGCCGAGTTGGCGATGAGACTTTCACGGCCGCCAGCGAATGCAAGACGTGACGGGGGGGGGGGGGGGGGGGGGGGGGGGAACGGCGGATGCTGTCCTTGCATATGGTTCGAATAAGTATGGTGCAGAGGTCCGTGAATTCGGTAGAAGCAGGAACCGACTGGAAAGGGAAACGACATTGCTTCCGACGACCAGCGGCATTAGATAGCGAGACGACTCGGAGCCAAGGGAAAATAAGCAACCATTCCTGACTTAATCTCAAATATTCAGTGCGCTCAATGACAAAGTATAATGGGTACATGAATAGATGGAGTATTCTCAGACTCCACGGTTGCCTGTTTCGTCCCCGAGCGGCTTCCAAATGCCTCCGACTCCGTTATCGGATCGAAGAAACGTTGGTGGCTGGAATTGTGCCGTATCAGATGCATCTGCTTGGGAACTTTGAAAGAGCATCGGTGGTGCTCCGGCGACGAACCCAAGAGCCAATCTACCCCGGCATTGGTGGGTTGATTGTTGAAGGAATCCCACTGCTACGTTGATAGCCCATCCCTGTTGCCCTGGGTCTTGGGTGAACTTGATGGATAATCCCGCCTTGTGTTGGCAGGAAGAGAAAATAACCAAAGATTACCGAACGACGCTGATGTTTCAGCAGGGGATCAAATTTAACTGACCGACGTCAGTTCGCTGCTCCGTGGGTAGCCGCTGAGGTGTGAGGAGTAGTCTCAGCTTGGTGTCAGAATTCCCGCTCACAAAATTGTTCCTATCTCATGAAGACATTGGAGACACTTTTGTGAGTTTGCAGCGCAGGACTGAGCAGCCCTGGTGGAAGACAATGACTCTAAACCGGCATTTTCCGTCGTCGATCACTAGATATAGAAGTGCTGCTGCATAGCCTTTAGGGCCAGGTACAGCGAAAATAAAACTTCAGGTTCAGGTTCAGCTCATACTACGTCCATATCACCGACCTCAGTGAGAACATTTGTATAATACACCACCTTTCATGTATATCCAGCTGTGCGCTGCAATGAGCAGGTATTGAGACTGGCACCCACTATGAAAGATGTTCATAGTACATATATGGAGATGCCACAGTGCTAATTTTGGCGCTACAGCCGCTTTCCACGTGGTATTTATTTGTTTCGGTGACTTTCCTGTGTCTTCTGTCTTTGCTCCAATGTATTGACCCACAATGGTTCGTGGATGGCGTCTCTCTGACGACCTTCAATGGTCCCTCTTGAAGATGGCCAGAACACATGATATTATCACAATTTCAAAACTGACAGGAGTTGGCAAGCAGACCGTGGAATGCTTGATGTCGGATTATCATTGCCACAGAACCTCTGCATGGATAAAAAACTCATGGACTCTGAAGAATGCAAGGAAGAGGAAGCTGTCTACTGCAAATGTTGAGGCATGTCAAAGATCTTTCACTAACTGTGAGTCATTGCTCTAAATATTCACCAGTTTTTGAAAGGCTACCTCAGCTTCTACAATGATCCTTATCTTCAGGAACTGCGAGAAACCCTGGAGGAACGAGTTGGAATGGAAGTTTCAGACTCTAAAATATACTGAACACTCAAGCATGCCGGATACAGTATGAATAAGGTACGTCCTAAAGAATCAGTGTGAACTTGAAGAATAAAACTGACAATGAATAGATTACTCGCCAGGCCATCGAGAGGAATGAGGGAGACAGGAAAAGCTATCAATACAACTATGGTCTCACCTGTGTAGCAGAGAACACTGTCTTTGTTGATGAAAGTTCCTTTGACCGTCACACTGTTATCCACAACAGAGGCTGGGAAATATGAGGCAGAAGGGCTGAACGGAAGTGTTTCTTTATTCAGGGCAGAAAGTAAACATAAATTTGTGCCTGATATACTTACTCAAGTCTCGCTGGTTATCAGATACTCCTTGTTACTGGCCCTCACAATGAATGGGGTTATTTATAGGGCTGACGTGGTTGAATTTTTGGGTGAGGATCAAAGAACTGTATTCACCAATTTGAACTTGGGGTAAAGGGCCGTGGCGTCGCCCGGCATGCAACTCGTACTTACTTTTTTTTTTTTTTTGTTATATGTTCCAAGTACCAAATGATAAGATTAAGCATAAGAATAAAATAATATCAGAAGAAGAATGGCCTCACATCGCCTTCGGCATCCCGTCCCCGGGTTGATGCGCTGCGGTGGGCGGGAGGCGCAGCGCAGCGGGCCGACTTGTTGATGCGCTGCAGTGGGCGGGAGGTGCATGGCGATGTGGGATGCTCAGCGCAGCGGCGCAGGGCGGAGCGGGCCGGTGCGCGGGGGTGAAAGATTAGGGAGCGCTCGTTGATGCACTACGAGAGTCGGTGGAACAAAGCAGTGAAATCAAATAACAAACCAATGGACCGTTGACAATATTGGAAGATGGATTGTGCAGGGGTAGTGTTGAATCCAGTGCAGGTGTGGAACAATTCACCATTGGCTATTGTTCATATACTCTGAAACCGGGCCATAAACAAATGAGCGCGAGAAAATAAATGCGCATTTGATAGCAGTATGCGGGATCGGCTCGAACATGGTGGTGTAGTGTATTGGTATTTTCCCAAGGAATTCCCTGGAACGACACGTTCAAGGCAGTGTCACACCCCAGTTGTTGATGGATTTGGGAGCATAGGGGGTAGGTGGACTTAGGTTGCAAAGTGTCATCTAATCTGTATTGGGGTGGCCAGATTATATAAAAAGTGATAGGATCATTTAGGGTGAACGTATGTACTTCTAGCATATTTTATTGGCAGGGGATTCGGCTAGTAACGGGTGAGAGGGAGCGGATTGGGGGTGTGAGTGTGTAAGGGAGTTGGCGGGCGGTTAGGGGGCGGGAGCTGTTGCGAGGCGGGCCGGTGACACAGGAGGCGGTGCTGTGGGCGGGAGGCGCATCGGGGATGACGGGACGGAACATTGAGCGCAGGGCCGCATGTATTCAGCGCAGCGATGCAGGGGGCGGTGCGCGGAGGGAGCACTCGGTGATTTAATATGCAAGTACAGTAATACGAGTTGTCGGCACATCGGCAAATGTTGTTGAGTTACAGATCGCATCAAGTCAGCGTGCGCGCAGTCGACGTACGGGCAGTCTACCAGCCACAGATGCAATTAACCAAATGGCGACCAAGCTATTATTGTGTACTTACATCAACGGAACCAAACAAAACGCAGCCTCTGCTGCCAATCAAGGCCAAACACCATGCCCCGCGCCCCCATTTCCCGCGATAAATATTGCAGTCACAATTCTAAGTATATCATATGCCGTTATACGATATTGAGTACCAAAAACGGCATAAATATACCATACAAAAAAAGTTGCGCTCCATTGCAGTTAGACACGGTTCGTCGGAGGATCCCGTCCTGTTCTTATGGTTTTCATTTTCTTAAAGTCCGAAAGGGGGAGGGAGAATGCCGAAGAATGACGGTGATTGCAAAAAACTTTTTTGCCATTGTTTGTGCAAGTGATGATTTTTCACCGAGTAAGGGGTATTTTTCCCCGAGTATGTAAATACGAACAATTAACCAAATATGAGCAAAGGCACAGCCGCTATTTTTCATATGTTTTCGACTAATAGAAATAGGATAAAGACTAGACACAGCCACTAAAGGGGTCCCTCAACAAAATCGGAATCTAGTAAAAAAGTGATTGATTTTGGGTGCCCTGAGATTTGAAAGAAACGATAACATATGTAAACATAAGTACTCGTAAATAGCCAGTTAAGAGTGGTGAAGCGCAGGAAGCTGCCAACTGTTGGAATCATGAAGAGCGATGAGCTGAACGGTTTAATGCAGAATACACACCGAAACACCGTTTGGTAAGAGATTCGGCGTCGGTCCAGGGAGTTGTGGGGTGGCTAGAATGTGTGAGTGAATCCTTTCGAGGTCTGGAAACATAAAAACCGTTGAAGAACCGAGCGAAATCCACTCATCGGGACCCTGTGAGTGCTTGAATCTGGGGGGAAAGCAAAGATCCAAAGATGCCACGTTAATTTCAATTAGTCTATTTAAATGAAAACTGAGCATGCTGCGGTAAAGAAGCTCCGGATCTTGCAAGAAATCGCCGGAGCTGAGCAGGCAGATATAGCCGAACTGGGACTGCAAATGAAGATGGCGGGAACAATCCGCAGTGCGTAGTTCAACATGAGGCAGCACATCGCTGTGGATTTGGGCAAGATGGAGATAGCCTTATTGATGTGAGTTGGAAAAGGACGGAAAAGGGGCAGGAGAAGTTGCCTGAATAGAGATACAAGGAGACGACGAGCAGCGAAAGGAGCAGAGATTTATCGGGTAAAGGCCAAGCATGTACAACAAATCGCGCACCATCTCGTTAAAAGTATAGTTGCGGCCACGTATTTTTTGCATCGCCTCTACTGCGAAGAATTTAATTAATTAACCGTTCCTGCGGCATACTACGGTGTCAGACCTTGCGTCTTACGCGTCTGAGAGGGACAGGCAATGCATCATATTTTGCTGCGGCACAGCTGGTCTCGGGTCCAATTTGCTGTGCGATTCAACCACCTGGACTGCGATACGCAGTTTCGTCGAGGAGAATGGGGAAAGGCCATACGATTCCCGCGGTGCTGTGGGAGTTGAAATTGCGTTGCGCAAAGCACTTTGGAGGAAGCACCACGATGGGGATAATACTTAAGGGGATGTCGCCAAAGACATACAAACTGATTCGAGAGATTTCGTTAAGAGAACGGATAATATATATAGTTTGCTGTGGTGGGTCAATGAATAATTACTTTCTCAAGCCTCGATCCTGAGTTCAGCTATTAGTATCAGCTTATGCTATATGTGTCAGGCTTGCTTTATTTCTCTTCATAAGTTTGTCTGCACTTGGCCAGGAAAGCTTCGCTCTCACATAGCTAAGAAGTTGTCTATTTTGATACTTCTCCACGCTCAATGTGGCCAAGCTGTCGTACTTCTCTAAGGAAGATGTTCGACACGATTTGGGCGCCCATGAACACGATGAGAGCTTCAGAAAAATGTTAAACAGAAATAAGAAAAGGTTCTATTCTAAGCTCGCCTTCAGGTTGTAACACATTTATGGGCGAACAAATAAATATTAATTGCCTTGTGGTATAATTCCAGAAGGCAGCAGCACTCCAACTTTCCCAGAACCCGTCCCGACGACCTCCATACTCGCAGCAAGTGCCTTTTCATATCCTTCTGATGCCCACTCAACCGCTTTGTATGCACGTTCAAGCTGAACTTGACTTCCAGCATGACCATGCAAGAGGTAAAGTTGCTCCTCTGCGATGAGCTTCCTGTCAGATGCAGTGCGGAGCTTCTTGTTTTGGTTCTCGATGTGTGCATCCTGCTTTGAAAAGTCCTTGTGATGCTGGTTTGCTGCGAAATAAGACGTCAATCTGATGTATATCACAAAGTACATCGGTACAAAGCTGACCTTTACGTTTGAGACTTCGCGCTGTAGATTCAGAGATATGTCCGTGAGCGTAGGATGGTCTGATTCCTGTGCGCTCCCAGTTCTGGGCATGACTTAAAGAACAATTTTAGGAAAGAGCGCATGATGGAACTTACAACGAGGGTCTTCATCTTCAAACTATCGAGGTGGGGGCCCTTTTTGGCCCCACCAACCACCGTGCAGGAGACTCCTTCGAGGTTGGCGTCCGCATGGACTCCCTCGATTATATTGCTTGTGGAGTCACCTAGAGTCCGCGCCATTTTCGTCACTTAGTTACTTTGCTTAGCGCTGTGAAAGTTCGTGACATCAGCTGGATTTAGTGGAACTTCGTCACTTCCTCTGTACCCCGTGAAAGCTCGTAACTTAACATGTATCAATGATCTAGCTGATGCCAACTGTTCTGTATCCACCTGTAAACCCACTTCGAATGCGCTTGCCCTAACTGCGGGTATTCACCGGTTAGAGTTCGGGTTAGAGTTAGGGGTTAGAGGCTAAGGATAGGGTGTTAGGGTTAAAGGACACAAATTTCCACGGGAACGAGGCTTTAGTGTGCCAACCTGAGATTCCCCGGTTCGGGGGACCCCCCCAGCGCAGCGAGGGAGGGGAGGGGCATTGAATGGTTGGCTCTCTTCATGCAAATGAAGGAAAACTTTTGTGAAGCGGCCATCAGCGCATCAAAATAAGGCCGATGGCCACTCTGGCGGCTTGATGGCTCTGCTTCAAATTTGATTTAATGGAAGTGACGAGGTTTCCCGGAAATTACTTCAAATGACGAACTTTCACGCTTTCCCATCAAACTTACGAAGTTTCCCATTTCTAAGCGAAGTAACTAAGTGACGAGGATGGGTACGACTCGAGTCACCTACCTGCCAAATTGACTTCGGGATGAAACTCTTCGCCCAGCAAATCGCCGGGAATGCGAACTTGCTACGAATCTTATCGGAAACCCAGTCTGGACAGTTTAGAATCACATCCCACGTCGAAAAACAACACTCACTTGCTCCGGCAGTCCCACCCTCAATTTGAATACGTTGGAGAGTATTGTCCCAGTCAGGATGTTCGATACAAACCAGGCTTCGCATCAAGTTGCGGACGCTCTCTGAGACGTTTCACTTGGTAATGTTACGAAAGAAATGTGCAATACAGAGACGGACAACACGAGCGAGGTGCTCATATTCATTTAGGCTTGTTAATAGTCGATCCGGCTCGTGTAGATCGTGCTTTCCGATAAGCTTTTGAGCCTCAGACTGAAGATAGAGACCGAGACCTAAGTACATAGAATAAGGTAGCTTCTCAGAATACTGTTTTCTTTGCACTTACCTTTTGCTTGCCTTCCGTGTTGGTCTAGAACAAAGTGAAGAATGCCGACTTCACTGTGAATTGTTGCCGAGTGTAGGTGCCGCCATTGGAGATGCTCCCTGGTATCGGATAGAACTATCTCATGAATCTTCTGGAAGATAAGGCTGTGAGCCGCTGCCGTTTGGCGGTTAAGAAATATTCGGCAATAGACGATAGCTGTAATTAAAATTAGACAGGCTGATGAATCTAAAAATAAATGTACTTGTTTTGGAGTCGCGTTCAAGTCCACCAAGCTCGAATTCCTTGAAGCCAACGATTCGTCGAAAGGAAATATCACTCTGAAGGTATTTTGCCTTCAGCAAACGTCGACTCCCCTCCTTTGTCATGCAAACAGCAATTCTAAATGGAACACTGTGACTATTGCTGAGGTCGTCGTCGTCATCGTCTACCGGATCATAAGGAAGTCCCAGCGATGGAATTTCTTCCATATACCGAATATAAACCTCCTCTGAGGAGAGGTATTGATCTTGTTCTTGTTTCATGTGAAGTAGTTCTGTGGTTTTAATAGATTGAGTTGCAACATCAGCATACATTGAGCAGCACTGACCATCCCAGCCAGTTCCCACTGGGAATATGCTTTCCTGTGCCTGAAGAATATAAACACGGATGTGATCTCGGTTGCCCAGAGATGGATGGAGGTCTAGAAGGGTCGGATTAGGTATGCCAGGAAGTCGTTTATGGAGATATGTGTTTGTAGTCGGATGCCGAAGAAAACGGCGCGGGGTCAAGTCAGGGAGGTCATGATCAAGAGTTTTCAGGAGTTCGAAGATATCGTCCCTGATACTGGGTGGTGTTTTGATTGGAAGTGGAATGGGATGAGTGTGGGCGCCATGACAGACAACTAAAACTCATGGACATTCCTGGCGATGTTCTTCGAGAGGTTCGAAGATCCGAAAATTACTGCGACATTCAAGCCGCTGCATTTCCAGAATTGTAATTTCTCCGGCTTCATTGCGATGTTCTTTGGCTTTAAATTATACCGTAGTATCAGGCCAAAATTCAATGAGAAAGGTAACATGAAAGCTTACGACAATTAACCTTTATGGATGAGAAGTTGGCTACGGTGGAACAAACGGCAAACGGACCCGTGTTCGCACGGGCTAATCCGTCTTCCTCGAAGTCGGCAATGGCTTCCGAGTTGCCTGAAAACAGTGTCGTACAACCCCCGACCCGCATCCCAGTTGATCAAATGATCCATATTGGTCCTTTGATTATAGTGCTCGCATCTATTAAAATTAGGCTGAGAAGAATTCGAATGAAGGTTAACTTACCGAACGAATGTGTGTCCACGTTTATGGGGCAAATTTTCCTCCCTTGGCCTATAAAATATATGAGGAATGAGAAGAAGATATTATTATATTTGCCTATCTACGTACAAGTTGAATGTGATTCCTTGCAGGCTACCTTGTTACCTCGAGCGTCGACCAATACATCACAGAATACGAGTTTTCTCCCAGTAGATCCCTTGGGTTCACCTTGGGAGTAAACAAAGCTCCGAGCTGGATTGAACCAGGAAGAGCCAGGTTTCATACGGAACAGATGTCCGATGGAACCAGTTGCACTTGTATCCGGAAACTCGACCAGTGCATCCAAGTCGTAGGTATATAAAATCTCTAGAGTTGTTCTGCTGTCGATTTTAACATCACATCGAATATTCGGGGTCGGAACTGCAGCCATAGCCGTAGGCGGAGTATCAGGAGCAGGTGAGTCATGAAAATCGGAGAAATAAACTAGCGCAAGCTGCAGCGCATCATGGACCGCCGGTGGGGCAGGAAGACGGCTATGGTTGTTGGCCAATACCTCAAGTGCACGTATATGAGGGGTAACATCCTCCATAACTTCGGCCAGGGGCTGTGAGTCAGCCATGCGCAAAAGGGACTCACTGCGTTCAGCGGGTCCCTAAACGCGTAAAAGTGTAGAACCTGTGAGATGGGTCTAGATTGGTCTAGATGATGTTTATGTACGCCTATTTACCTAGACCTGTCAAGTCGAGGCCGCCTAGACCCGGCATCAGCCGAGATCATCTGAGACAGGTCTATGTCCGCTTGTCGAGGGCGAGTCGAGAGGTGGCTGAGGAGGTGGCTACAACTGCCTAGCCACCTGGAAACACTGCGTCTAGTTGGCTAGACACAATTGGCCGTCTAGGCGCCTAGACACGATCCAGTTCTAAGGGACCGCTGAACGCAGTGACTTAGACGAGACGAAGAAAGACAGAAAAAATCGGAGTACCCGCAGACAATCGGAGAAAAGTAAAACTCTGCAAAGGCGCCAAGCCAGGGCGCAATGTATAGTACATGAATGCCGCTTGCGTACCCTTTCTTAAGCGATATATTGACCATTCCACCTTCTCTGACTCGGGGAATGGCTCAGGGATTCACCCCATTCGGATGAAAATTGGCAGTGTTATCGCTGATAACACTGCCAATTTTCAATCGGGCGCAGCACAGAGGGGAAGAGCGGATAAAAAATGAAAAAAAATGTGGGCCAACTTCGCAGCAGGGTGGATAATTCATTTGAGCTACATAAGCCACAGCCAAAGCGCAGTTCCACAGATACAGGAAAGGTCAGTGAACAGTGTCCCGAGTCCCGATGCCCGAATATCAAGGATGGAAGATTAAAAAAATGGGCTTATTTGTATTTATTTTCCTGTGTCTTGATCAGGGGGAATGAACTCGAGCATGCTACAAGAAGAAAAATATATTCACTGCGTCTTACATAGACTGGTGCTGTCCAGCAACTGCTCCTAGGTACTGACCGGGGCCACAAATTTTGTCCGGCAATCGGACCTAGCATTTTCGACTCAGACCCCTAAATTTTGTCTGTCCCA
Source organism: Mycena rebaudengoi (assembly GCA_029282285.1). Classification (NCBI taxonomy): domain Eukaryota; kingdom Fungi; phylum Basidiomycota; class Agaricomycetes; order Agaricales; family Mycenaceae; genus Mycena; species Mycena rebaudengoi. The sequence continues at coordinate 948,427 of JARJCX010000044.1, read as the reverse complement.
AATTCCAATTTTTTTGTCCGGCACCGGATCTACCCTTCTCGGCTATAATCAGGGGGCCTTCGGCACACGGCGAGACACTACGCCCCACCTCCTTTCATTTTCCACCACTTCCCTGACCATGTCCATGACGGACATAGGAACTGGGAATCGGGATTGCAGCATGGTGATGTGGCTTCAATGTGGCTTCCACATTTTCCCCCGTTTCCGGTTTCTCGAGCGGGCAAAATCTCATTGCTGAAAACAGAATCTCTCAAAAAATCTTGTAGACATGTATTATACATTCATTGGCTCTTCCTGACCCTGCACCTTGATATTCTTTTCGCAGGTTACTTCATTTCGGGGTTACTTCCGGATTTATCGAGATGCTGTGTTTTGACAGCTGTCTGGACCTGTGGGCGCCATGCCAGCATCACCTGTCAAACACACCGCCAGATGCAAGTTTTCAGGTGGGCTGATGATGTAACTTAAATTTTTAATTTCAGAAACCAAATTCAGTATGCCTGAAGTTGCACCTTAAATTCTTATTTTCAGGATGCCTGAAGCTTTGAGTTTCAGCAATGATTTCTGCAAGGCTGAAATAGCACTTTAAATTATAAGTTTCAGTTCCAGATTCAGCACAGGTGAAATTGATAATTTAAGGGTGCCCAAAAACAATAGTATTGGGCAGTGTTTCAGTCTGCCCAAACATTAGGATTTGGGGACAGTTTCGGCCGGTGAACGCCGAAATGGTCTTGGTAATAGCAGTATGTTTGTGAGTATATCTTCACGATGGGGTACTCTGGGTTTCCTTAACATAGTTCTTGCATGACTCGGGATGAGTGGATTCAGAATTTCGATGGCTAACGCTATTGCAACCGAACAGTAAAATTTCCTGATCTCATTCCGGTATGCAGATGATATACTCCGAGATCATACCGTTCGCAAATTCAAGCCATCGTACGCTATCCTCACAAGAGAGGGGTCATAAACTACCCCGCACACATCACTTCCTCAACCCCCCATCAAAGCATTACACTGAACCCGTCCGTCGGATGCGGGAAGAGGTCGCCGGGATGAAGTGAGCCAGTTGAATGATATTTTCAGCATTGGAACAGATATGGAACTTTATCCGTGGACCATACCTGGGTCCGACCTTGGCTAAGTTACCGGAAGTTAATTTTGCACACTAAATGGATGTTGAGCACCAGCGAAGTCCAACTGAGGGTATATGCACGTATTCTAGCTGTTGACTCGCGAACTTACCAAGCTTAGAGATGCATGAAGGATGAATCTGTCAGACTGGAATACTTGTGGACCCGCCGCAAAAATAAAATGTTGGCATCAACGTCAGGCCGGAACTTGAATGGTGCATTTTGCCTCCCGCGTTTTAGGTTGCATCCAGGGACCAGGTCAAATATCGTCATCGCTGCTTCCAGCTCTTACTCTATGAAGGCGACTGTCTACTCCATGTTTTGACCAGTAAACCCTCGAAGCATTTACTACCATCCCAGCTATGCGCTCGTTCATCAATATCAACTTTCTCGCCATCGCGTCTGTGGCCTTCAACGTTCTCTGTTGCGGGGTCAAAAACCCTCTGTTCTCGAGTCCTCATCCTCACAATACTTTACTAGATTGACATGCCCGGCGATCACTGTGTCGCGATTTTCGAGGATCCACTCTGCAAGGCCCCGGTCACGGCTAAGTAAGTTCCTATCCAACTTCAAATACATCTCCGCTCGACGTAGTTGGTGCCGAGAGTACTTTTTACTTTGTAGAAGACAGAAAACTCGCAGAAAACCTGACTGTAATCTTTGTGGGTGTCACATACCGTTTTGTTGACAACGTCGATGATTCAAGTCAATTTTTGAATCCGCTGAGCTCACAAACCGGCCACAGTAAGCAGCCATTATTTCCCACCCTTGAGTTCAAGACCCAATCCAGAACATGCATTTCCCCGCGCCACACCTCGGAAGTCGCTGTAGCCTTTAAATTTCAATCTAGATCTGTAAGGTGTACTCAATAACTGCGAACTGTGAACTCGCAAACTTTTCATTTGACTTCGTTACCCGCCCAATTAAACCCGGCAGCGCATGCTGGACTCATCACACACAGCAATTTAAAGCATATTCTGCGTGATAGGCTATCTGATTCCTCTCAACCTAATTGCACATTGCCACAGCCATACCGCCGTCGCCAAGTTCACACCATCCGCGCGTGCCGGGCGCGCAAGAACACGCAGCACGCGCGCCGGGCTCATCGCGTCTCGAAGCACACGCAGGTCGCCAGCGACGCGGTGCCAGCACCGGAACCAGAACCAGAACAAAGAATAAGAGTTGGCGCTGCAAGCCCAGCCGCGATGGCGGGCAGATCGCGCTTCCGCGTCGAGCAGAGGAGGGCGAACTCTGGGAGGGCTAGCGCGCGCCCCCGAAGCGCACGCAGCGCGCGAAGGTCGCGTCGAGGGCAAGCTCCGTGACGCCGAAATGGCCAACTCACGGATGGCGCCTGGGAGACGCAGCACCACGGGAGGGAGGTGGCACAGCGCTGGTCAAAAACAAGCCCGATGCAGAGCACATCATCTCCCGCCTCTGTGTCCACGCCGATGAGAAAGAGGCTCCATGCGCGCTGCAAAGATGCAGCGCCCGCGCATCCGGAATCGCCGAGAGGGGGTACTTCACCCGTCCGGGGAACCAGCCAGCCTGGAAGGTCGAGGCATCCCCGCGGGCATCGAAAGACCAAAAGACATTGGGTGCGTGCAGAAGGACGAAAGAAAAGAAAATGATAAAATGACGAACCGCGCGGCTGTGTAATAAGCTGGCAGGCGTGCGCGTTCAGCTCGCGGCTCCACACGACGCCCGCGCGGCGCGTGGAGCCCTTGCCGGTGAAAGCAGAAAACATTTTTTTAACAAAAAAAAGAGAGAGAAACCGATCCCACCTACGCAACTCAAGTGGCACGCGGTGCGAGGCAAAAAAAAAACCCATCCCCCGAAGAAAAAGACAGAGGACACGACGGGACGGCGTCACGCTCGCGCCGACGAACGAAACTCGCCCCAGAAAACAACCTGATGATAAGAGAAAAAAGAAGAAAAAAAAGGCAAAGGCCCACCTCCTGCTTCACCACGGCCCGCCCCGCCCACGCCCACCCTTCCCACCGCTTCCGCCAGCAGGCTCGCTCTGCCACCCCGTGTCGCTCGCCCACCCCTTGTGCGCGCCCACGCACGGTAGCGCCAGCATCGGTGAAGGCGGCCACCACCACTTCCTGCCAGTGCCGCTGAAGGCCGAGCTGTGCTTGCAGTGCAGCGACGCCGGCCCGCCGTACGAGCGCGCGTTGCTGGGGGGTATGACGCGGCGGACGACGTGCTCGGATGGGACGACGCGGTCGAGTGCGGCGAGCTCGACGACAAAAAGCTTAAGTCCGACTGGTGGGCGAGTGCCCGCCGAGCGCGGTGGGGGGAATAGTGGAGGGAACGACGAGGGACGGCGGGAGGACGGAGGGCGACACCAAGTCGCGGATGGGCTCGAAGCGGCGCGCGCAGTACGTGCACCACACGAGTAGAAGTGTGTGTAGAACACCGCGTGAGCAGGAGCCGTGGGGCCGCCGGTGGGTGTCGAGTTCGCATTAGTGTTCCTCTCGCCTTTGCCTAGGTAATGCCCGTGCCCATGCAGTCGCCTAGGGTGCGCCTCGACAACCCACATACGCTCCTCGTCTGCCCGGCCTCACCTGGGCATCTCACGCGCCAGCAGCTGGATGTGCGCGGGCGAGCGGTCCGCAGCATCGCGGTCGAGGAGGTAGCGCACCGCCTTGTCGAGCAGCGACGTCTTGCTCCTGCCGACATACACCACCAACCAGCCAAAACCTTGTTTTGATATTTGATGAGATTGCTGTCGGCAGATTAGAGGTTACGAGTCCTTAGTTTACTAAGACTCGTTTTAGCAATCCATGCCTCACTTTTACTTTGACTAGCCGTGGGATTACCGTTGTACCGGGCCACTGATCGCTGACTCATCTGCCGTGGGTTAGATCTTTCGGCTAGCATGCGCGAGGAGCGCTAGGTAGGTAGGTAGGTAGGTAGGTAGGTAGGTAGGTAGGTACTAGGTAGGTATTTGCACACGAGCCTGCGCTCCGCCAGCCCCGCGATGTAGTAGTGAGGATATCTTGGGACGGTCGTGGTCTAGGCGTAGTTGACACTGTTTGTTCATGCTGCATCTTTGCCATTCACGTGTCATAGCTAGCGCACAACGAGCCTCATCCCAGATCTGCTAGGGGTTGGTCAGGGTGGACCACTCTAGCGAAGATCTTCTCGCAGCCGGCCCAATTGTGGGTCCCAAAGAGCACGCCGAGGTTGGAGCACCCCGGCCTTGACGTCCACTGCGACCGTGTTGAGTAGCACCTCCGCCCACGCGTCGTATTCCGCGTCCGTGTCCGCCTTGCACGCGCCCACACGGGCGGCTGAACCTCGGGCAAGATCGACGGCATCTGGCTCTCGTAGCTGGCGATGCGGGGTGCGCGGCGCTCTCATGCGTGTGGTATGCGCCGCGCACGAGCTTCACGCCGAGCACGTAGGTGCATCTGTGCGTCGCGCAGCGCGCGCACAAGGTGCACGGGCGTGCGGCGGAGGTACGCCGGGGGCGTCGCGTAGACGAGCGGCGGCGGGCCGCGGCGGTTGAGCGCGTTGAAGCGGCGTATGGAGGATGTATTCGAGGTCGCGCCGCATTGCACTCCCTCGGTCAGCGGCGAAGTTGAAGTCGTAGGATAAATTTATAGCCTAGCTAGGCAGGAATCACTCCCGTCGCCTTCGCTGATAGAGCTGAGTATCATTGTTCAGTTATCAAGGTGATATATAAACCGGCACCTATTTATATCAAAATGACGTGATAAATCAAATCCTTGTCATTGGTTCCGCCGATTTGGGCGTTGTTGATGATATGATTGATGTCTAGGACATTCGTCTATATAACTCGGCCGCTAATAGGTGGTGTGCAGTAAGATTTCGGGATGCCAGTGAAGAGTTCAAGGTATGAATCTAGCATCCTGAGTCGCTGATAGGTGTATTGACCATGTATTGCAGACGCAAGCGTGTGGCGTCTGCGGGCACTTGGAGTCTATTGCAGGCGCAGGCTTGACTATATGCGGGCGCAGGGTTGGATGGTGCCCTTGCGTGGCTTGGCGTCCGGAGACTTCGGATTGGGGTTGGCAAGGGCAAGGGTGGTGGCAGCGGGGGTGGCCATAGCAAGTAAGGGTGAATGAAGCGGTGTCAGAGCCGAGCACGCGTGCATACAGGTCAATGAGCGGCTGGCCGTACTGCTTTCTCGTGCCAAATTGTGCACCGGAGTACTAGGAGGTGGAGGAGGAGTGCGGGGGCACGGTCCCAAATTGAAGTTTAAATCATTTTTCGGCACGGGGAGATGTCCTCAATTTGCGTGCCATTATCCAGTCAATTTTGCGACCTACCAGTGGCTGCCAGTGATAGTATGATATGATGATACATTCTCTTGATGATTGACTGTCACTCTCCAGTCAATTCATATTGCGAGTGGTGATAGTATGATATCCTGATACATACTAGTCATTTAATAACACTTGTTTTGGGGCTCGACATGGAATATAAGGAGCCTGTCCATAACAATAGCGAAAACAAGGCCCATCCCGCTGCAGTTCTGACTCGGGTGTGGGGCCACCGCAGTCCGAGCCGTGCGTTAGACTTGTCATATGGGCATGGACGAACACTGATTGGGCGAGTCCACCGAAGATCTGCGCATGCAGCGGCGACATTTAACCATGCAAGTATATCCAGTCCGAGTGCGGTTTTGTCTGATTATGAAGTCAAGGGTTGGCGAGGGTTGCGCCCCCGGCGCGCGCCGCCAATCTACTGTGCGCACCAACGCCACGCGATGTGTGGAGCGCAGCATCGCGCGCAGGGCTAAATCCGGGCGGTTGGCAGTGCATCCGGTGCGCAGGGCATACGACGCGATTTGCGTTCAACACAGCACTTGCCCCCCGTCCGCAGCGAGTTAAATCACCACAGAGCGGGGCGGCGTCCTCTCCAGACCTGCGATGTCGCTTGCAGCAGCGGTCGCCGAATCGTGCGTAGCAGTGATGGGTAGCGTCTTCAATAGTGCGTTTGATAGCCAGGAAATAGATGAGATATTTTCGAGACTCCAGAGCTTGACAATATAACACCGGCCAGGATTTGCTTCAAGTCTGGCCTAGGCTCTTGGCATTAGAGCCCTAGAAAGTCGCAGTAGGAGCAATTCTCCTAGAAGGTCTTAAAGGCTATAGCTTGAAGAGAGACTGCCGATGCTGAGTCACACTATCAGTGAGGTGCGTTCAAACTCCGATCAGCTCCGATTGAACGGCACTTTCGGCATGCACCGTTTGCTCTCAACTCCTGAATCTCAACCTCTGGGCCGGATATTTCTTGCGACATTGTATAACACTTCTCCTCTTCAGACCTTGCTACATCTCGTACATGTGGATAAAACTCTAGGGAAGCTGCAATAATGTGCCTACCGCGAATTCTGCCGAAACACGACTTGGAGTCCTCGATGACGCAGACGCACAATGTTGTGCTATTAGGCGCATTGAATACCTTCATTAAAAGGCAGTGAGCGACTTGCATTTTTGTCACGATCACCGGTGTCGTGCGGCGGGAATCGGGCAGCCACTCAATGAAGAAGACATCAAATAATGCTCCATTAATTAATCAAACCATTCTCATCAACGCTCAAGTTCGTCATACACATGTGTCCTCGGCAAATAAAACAAAGTTCATTGACAGATAAGCAATGCGGCTACCCCAAGTCGACCGGGACCCGCATCCGCACATAATGATAAAAGGAGCCCCATTAATAAAGGATCCGCCGAGGCGGGGTGCTCGCTTCGAATACAGAGCGGCTACTTCCGACATCAAAAGCTGATATAAGCTTTCCTAATTAGGACGAGATTTATCTCGCTGTCATTCCACAGTTGTCCGGCACCATTCGAATGAGGCGAGAAAATCCATTCTAATGATGCAAACCCCATTGTAATACCTTCAAAACTTAATGTGTTTGAGCGTGTTCTTTCCGACAGAATCGGTCAGCCGCCGATATAAGTGTTTGTTCTTGTTTCTCTCCCCACCTATCCCCCAGCTGATCACGTGTGGAGGGTAAATTGCTCGCTTCGCTCGCAATAACCACGGAGGCTCCCTTCTGCGGGCTTTTTTAATGTAATTACCATATTCGGCCTCGGGCGTTGCTTTTGATGGAAAGTAACAAGTGAAAACAAACGCTCGAATGTCCTAGAATCCCCTTCCAAGACAGGAGATCGGGCCTTCTTCGCATTTTCCACCATTTAACAAGTTCACGGGGTCTAATGGGTGTCAATGGGCTGCGAAACATAGTAGGAAACTCATGTATTGAATTTGTCCCACGGTTCGTTCACAAGGACCCGCATGTGATGGAAGTTAACCCGGTGTAGCTGGAAAAGAAGGAGATGAGTATAGGACAAACTAAACTAAGGCCCTGACCAATTTAAATTCCTTGTTGCACATAGCGGAGAATTTTTACGGTTGAGATTTTTTGTTTCAGGAGTGAGCACTTTCTGGGTGGACTGTTTCCTTCTTTCCCACATGCTACAAACCCACAGAACTTTTTATTATTACTTTAAAAACCACCTGAATGATGAGAAATTATCCTCGAAGCGGTGGCCAGGCAGGTTATATCTATTTCGGTCACCTCACCCACTGTGAGTATGAAGTTGATCAGCACATTCGACTTCTGGGTGATATAATAATGGGAGACTCGGGGAAAAGAGATACTACACATCAGGACCCCCTTTCACTTGCTCTTCGGAAACTTGGCAGACTTTGCTCTGCTCACAACTGGCGCTTTTCGTTTGGAGGGAATGGTACTCGATGATGTCGCTTCAGCACCATCACCATTGCCCTTTGATCAAAGGTGAGTATTTTATAAGTATAGAGAATACCATGCATACTGATGTCAAATTGTCACTAGGCAACCGCGGCCGCAGCTGCTGCCTATAAAATGGTACAAGTTAGATAGTCTAATAATATTCATAAGAACGTGCAGTCACCTTGCGCTGCTCAGTCAATGTTTCGCCAGAGTGTTCATCCCAAGGGGGATTGATATGATTTCATCACCCACCGCATTCCGTTTTGCGAGATGACTTCTGAGTGCCTCCAATTCGCCTCTGGAGACTTTGAATTGATGCTCGTTTCGGTCTCAATCCATTCCGGGATTTCTCGAAAGCGCTCCCAGAATTTCCGTGACTGGAATAAGCTAGCCTGATGCGATCTAAGTCAAATGGCTTCTTCCCCGTAGACCGCCATTTAGCCTTGAAGTATTGTTCGACAAGTCGCAGGGGCGGCTTCTGTCCCGGAATTGGCCCTTCTGTGGCTTCACCTACACTCCACGCCTTCCAGACTTCAGTGAAAGTCATCTCATTTAGAGACTTCGAGGGCTTCCATACACCGAACAATGACTGAGGATCGTGGATGAGTGAGAAGATTTCGGGCCATGCAACATATTTCTGGCCGAAAATCGGTGGCCAGACAAGATTTGCAGCTCCTATTGACCCTCAGAGTTATCAAAATTTGGCAGCCAAAAAATGTCGCAGTAAAACAACGAACCAAGTTTGTGAAAGGCTGCCAGCGGAGGAAGCACTAAATCCAGTTGAGTTCGTGGTCTAGGAGCATCCTTTCGGGCAGGTGAGGCACAGACAAAGGCCCGGAGAGAGCAGTCGTCAGCTTCATAGAATCCCTGTCTTCACAAGCGCGCGTTTCTGCATCAATAGTTGAGGGGGGGTCCAGGATTTGTGCATGGGTGTGAACAACGAATGGATTGTCATCAGATTGTAAGAAGGAAAGTGTTTGAGCGTTTGAGATTTTGGCTGGTGGATATAAGATTGAATCAATCAATATGAACAGGACTGGGCCACACCTGAACGCGCATAAGCCTCGTTGGAATAGCCTTTGGCTGGAGAAAAGACCGCGGTTCTTCGTTCAAACTTCTGCTTCATTCGCTCGAGGATCCGAGTTTGTTGTACTAGTTGAACCCGGACCTCTTCAAGGGATAAACGTAGCGCTTCGTTATGAATTCTTGCGAGATCAAGTGGCTCTTTTTCGCTGTCCTTCAGTCGTTTCAAGTCCACGGGAAATACTGAGGACATCCAGTTGCGCACATCGGGGTTTTGAAGCGCAGGAAGTTTGAATAATGCGGACTTGGGCTGGACTTGATATATTGCTGCGGCACATTGAAAATGAAACTATAAGAATGAGACCTAAAATGGAGAGGAAAGTCTACTTGAAACCTGTATGGACGAAGCTCAATAACCATTTGCCATTAGTTTGACGCCCCAGTGAGGTTTTTTGTACCTTGAATAAAGAGTGCTAGTTCAATTCCAACCACACAATGGTTAAATATTGCTTACCTTCGATCTTTTCAAGAATGCTCTCTGCATTCGGACACTTGCGAGAGAGGAAGGATTCCGGATCACGGACATGACACCAGATGGGATCATAATTTTTGTGTACCTTGTAGCCATGTGTTCAGAGGATTGCCTGCCGAAACAGTTAAATGAAATATTGCAGACGTGGTAAAATAAATCCATCTTACATTTTTCGGAAGCGCAGGAGCATAAGTGTCCATGTACGTCCCTCGAGACCAGCCCAGTTTGGCTGTGTCGGATCTGTCAACCCTTGAAATTCATTAGGTCAATACGGAAGGGCTGGATGGCGATGAAGCTAACCCCATTTTTCTTGAAGATAGCCGAGCATGTGGCGGGGAAGATACTGTTTTATTTTCAACTCGAAATTGGACTTTTTGTAGGCCATACAATACAGACTATAAAGGCTGTTCTCATTGTACAGGACAACGGGATCGGCACCGAACAGAAGACGAATCTATATTCATTGGGCAGAATGTTCAGGAAGGACAGAACGGGACACATACATTCTGCCAGCTCTTATTGCTCTCCCAATCGATAGACATTTTCTTGGGCAACACGTAAAGATCATGAAGCCAATGGAAATACAAAGCCATTGTGCCGAGAGGGCAAACTTCGGGGTTCCGGTGTGCAATAAACGTGGTGTAGCTTGGGTTCACAATCTGTAGAAGCAAAAACTGGGTTAGGGTTAGGGGCTAGGAGAGACTAGGGATGCCATGCGTCAGGTTAATCATCGAGGTCACAAGTCGCTGGTGACCGGCCTCCCAATTTGGCAGGCCGGTCACAATCGAGTTGTGACCTGACCCTAAGGAGTCGCATGAGCTCTACAGAGACGCCCGGCATCTATTGGGTACTACCGCGTGAGCCGGGGATCTATCACACACGGCTGGCATCTATCACCTCAAAACGCATTTCCAGATGTACTCAGCCTTCTAACTATGTTAGATTGTCATGCGCTCCTGATTTTATCCTGCCCCTCACGCAGGTTTTTTTAAACAAGTTGTTCACTTATCGCCGTTGGTCGTCTCGGTTGAGTGGCCAAGGATCCGCAGCACACATATTTTTTATTGCGCTCATTCTCATCAACACCTACTCAAGTTCCAACGGATGGATAAAAAAAGGTCAACGGAGGAGCTGAAAGTTCGATTCCTGCTGGTGGCATTCCAGAGAATATTCTTTTTTGCCTCTTTCTTCTATCCACACCTAAATCACAGACGGAGTATTCCCCCAAACTGCTACAAACCCCTGCCCAGAAGAACTGAATTTATTGTTCGTAGTTATATGCAGTTGATGGGAACCCATGAATGATGCCACAGATTCACTCAGGACGACTGGAACAAATGTTGATATACCTAATCGCAGGCAATAAGGACTCGTACTGCCATGCGTAGCAATGGCCCTAAAGCCAAGTCGATGTCGAGAATATGTGATTGTAGGGTCGTGTTAGCATCGAAAGCTTTGAGGCTGAGGTAATATGGCACCAATCTCGTACAGAGATCCTCCTCTCCTTTCGGCTCAATGTCTAGCCCCAAGCTCTGTGCGGTGTCGGCTCCAACAACAGGCACATATACCTTGCCCGAGGTTCTACTGGCCCTGCATGCCGCCTTCTCTCAAGATCCTTGGGCTGTCTCTCCGTCACTGACATGTTGGTGCCGAATCCTCAACTTGCCTCTCTCTCCCAACACCAGCAGCCCCGTTGGCCAGCGTGTATAATGGAATCCTCTTACCCAACCCCGTCTCCCTCCTCTCATGCCTCCAGCATCTTACGCGCTGCTCTCGGGACACCGACTCCCAGTCCGCACCATTCACCCACTCCTACCCACGACACCGCTGCGAACACCGTCGACTCCTCAGTGGACAATAACAGTCCACCTCCGCAGCGCCCCGTGTACAATATGTTCGGTTTGGATTCTGGCGCGAGTGACTCGTCCTCGACCATTGGAGATTCGGAAGCAAATCAGCGCAGCATGGAACCACCGTACAAGCGCATTCAACCCCTCGTACTGCCCCCACACCGTCATATCATCACTGTCTCCCCCAATGTAAATCCCCGAGCCGCATCGCCCAGTGTGAGTAGTAATAACTGGCTCCCAGTCCGTCGCTAAACCCCACCAGGATATTTTTGGACCCTTGCGGTCTCCTTTCAACGAATATGGGCAACGACGTGTTGCCGCCACTCATGCTGTATCCCGCAAGCGTCGTCGAACGGCTGCCTGGGTTAACAAGCTGCGGATGGACATTGCGCGCGGCAGAATATAATGTATTAAATCTGTATCATGTCGTATTTAATTCAATATAGGGTCGCTTTTGCGGGCGCCCGTTGTCTTCTCCTTCACCTCCCTCCACATATCCCTGAGTCTCTGTCCCCGCATGAGCTGCCCTTGCGGCCTTCGCCAACTTGTTCTTCTCCCGAGTCGCCGCGGCCTTTTCTTGTGTGGCGGCACGCTTAGTTTTCGTCGATCAGCAAACAGTGGCCGTGGCTTGGTGAGCGCGACAGGCAGGATCTTGCGCAGGAGGCCGGCATTGTGAAATGCGTGAGTGTTAATCACGTATCGCGTGTCGTTCTTGTGGACAATGGAGCGGATGAGCGTGTCTGACTCCTGGCGCTCTTGCATTTGTCTGGTAACTCCACTTGCGTCACATCCGCACGCACGGCAGTCATGCTGAGCATTGAATGAGAATTGGAGTGCCTAGCAGGACTCACAATAAAAGATTATATTGAAATATAAAGAAATGCATGTACATCCGAGGGAACTACCATGCGTCCACTTTGTGTATCGGTAAGAAGCACGGGCATGTGCAGGTGTGGATGCAGTGCTTCACCAATATTGTATTTGTCAAATACCAGGAGTCCCTGGGACGACTTGCTTCCCTTGGGAAGTAAAATCATCTTCACACGCCCCATGACTGGTACCTATTCTCGGGGGCATGAGAACTGGCTGAATCTCGCATAAAACACTCACATCATTTATGCGGACCAGAGCCCATGAGTCGACTTTAATGCGGTCGCCCGACTGGGCGGTTACATCCACGCTGTTGGTCCATGTAGTTGTGGGATCAATATTTAATGCGCACGGATTGGTGGCCCCAGCGAGCGTCTCCTCAAAGGTCAAAGCAGTCATATTCTTCTGCTTCTTCTGCGAGACTGACTGGATAAGTCCTGGCGTCCAAACGGGGGGTGGAGCCCAACCAAGATGTCGCTGGATAATTGGGGTATTTCGAAGGATCCGGTGCACATCCTTCCCAGCACGGACCCAGGCCCCCTCTTGCAGCCAGTATCCACCACTCAGGATGTGTTTAACGCGGTCCAGATCGGCCAATTTTGCGGCGATGTCACGGCTCGGAGCTTGGTGATTACTGAGTACCGAGCACAATCGAAAAATAGCATTAAAACATTCGAAGACTTCTGTCGAAAAGCGGACAGCAGGGCCACGACGGCGAATGTCTTGAATGATGTGTAGGAGGACGTGAAGCTTCAGCTTAATCAAGATTTTGGTGGGATCCAAGTTCGCAAAGGCATCGAGAAGATTGTCGATTAATATCTGGAGATCTGCCTGAATTCAAGTACTTATCAGCTGAACACGGACTCTCACGAATATGCTTACCAGGTACTGATCCATATCATCAATGACGGGCATCCAAAGGATAGGCCCAAGTTCTCCAAGGGCCTGGACGAGCGTAAATTGATCAGGAGTCACAATGTCGTGGACGTGAAATATCATCGTTTGCATCAGAGTCTTGAAATGTTTCCCAATGAGCACGTTACGATACTGCATCATGGATGCTGCTCGAATAGGGGGTACACTCAGGCCATCTAAATTGGTGCTTTGAAGCCGGACCGTGAAAATATTCTGCTGCACCTCGGTCCAATTGTGATGCAGCTCGTACCAAGTATATTTTGCATCTCCGAGAAGAATTGTGTGCAAAATTTCGACAAGAGTATCTTGTGAGGGATCAAAGACTGTTGAAGGAAGAGACGAAATTAGAACTGGGGGAGATACAAGCATGAATGACCTACAGGGGAGATCGAGCAGCGGGTTATATGGCTGGTCCGTCTGCGTGCTTAACCACACCAACAGTTCGTTCGAGATGACATCGAGCGAGCGGCCCGGGTTTTCTGTCTGCATGGAACGGGCTTTTTGGATCAGGATTACGATCCAGTACGGCGCAATTTTGTCTTTTGTTCCGGTCGCTGTTTGGAGCTCTTCAACATGAGATGCGACCCCATACGAAGCACGCCGGAGCTGCTCAAGAACACAAGTGCGAATGTCATCCACGTTCCGCGGCTTCCCAGCCTGAAGTAAATAAATCAGCATCATACTACGCTCCCTCCGACTCAGACTAGCCTCGTAAAATGAATGATACCCGTCAGGGCATTCCTTCTCTTCGTTTGTTCCCCCAACCATACAACGCCGGCAGAAGTGACTGCCTTGGTGACCAATATGTGATGCCTCCTCGGCTTGCTGCGGATTGTCGGCGGGTCCATCTGGTACATTCAGCCTGAAGCTACATGGCCTGCCCGAATCAGCGTCATAGGTGCGAACTGGATTTTCGTGCGTTGATCTGTAAAATCAGCATCAATCCATGTATGTCTATTTCAAGATGTGCTCACTTCACTTGATTAACAACAACTTTTAATTGTTCCAGCGCAGCTGCATGCGGTGAGGTTGACACAAAGCGAACAAAGTATTCTTGCTGTAGCAGCCGGCCTGGTAAGTTTGCATTGGCAGTGTACACATTTATGTGTTTCTGATACTGCTTGCTTCGCGCGCCGGAGACGTCGTCTGCCCAGACCGGAATCCACACCGTAAACAAGTCATCACCGTTGTCAATTTGACGGAACCGATTGGGGATCTTGGCGGCGTACTCCTGGAATGCCGCTATAATAATGAAATCAGTATGCTAAATATCTTCTAGAAACTAGAGTTCATACGGGCAAAAACTACAGGACTGCGGAGACGCCGCAGAATATCTTCGTGATTTAAAATAAATTGATCCAAACGGACTCTGAGAAGCTTAGCATCCACTGAGGATATTTGTGTGCGCTCCAGCTGAATAAAATCAGATTACCACATACCAACCCAGGAGAAAGGCGCACATTTGTTCCGACAAGGTAACAATCCGCATATGTTTTTCCACGGCAGTTTATCCACAGTGCCGGTATAACCCACTGGCCATCAGAAAGTTCTGCAATCTCGTGAATATAATAGCGCTTATGCCCAATGAGAATTGACGGAGCAAGTTCATCGAGAGGAATGTCATGCCATCGTCCATCTTTGATTTGCCATATTTCTGAAATAGGACCACCAGCTACGTCTTCCGGGCATTTCTGAATATGTGGTGCCACCTCTGGGTTTGCGAAGTCCTGGCTCAAAAACTATCAACGACTGTTCTCGAATAATTAGAGACAGAGGACCTTTGCAATCAGATCCCGCACGTCGTTCACGTAAAAGAGGTTTCCCAAATCGGATTTGTGGGGTTCACTTCTCACACCCGTCATCTTGCGAATGTGCGCCTGCATGGAACGGAATGCATTGAACGACGGGACATCCTTGGCACCACACTCCTGCATTATCCACAAAATCATTCGCAGCTGACTGGAGGAGAGCCGAAGCCGAGACAGATTATCCAGTATATCAAGGAAACACATCTATGCGCTTCCAAGTCAGTTTCCGACAAGTCTCTGGCAGAATTACTTGCCGTCTTGTTTCCATATGGCGCATAATCATGGCTGGATGGAACACCTCCAAATTGCTCATTAATATCGTCCTCATCGGGCTCAGGAACTGCTCCTGTGAGGATCGTCAGGCCAGGTCACGCCACATTTTGAATTCGAAGACTTGCCATTATTCCTCAGCTCCTCTGCCAATTGCGGGACTGTTTCATCATCTGCACCTTCGAACTCCTCCTCCAGGTGTCTGAGCTTCAATAACTCAATTTCTCGGCGCAGGGTCTCAGTATAATCGACAATGGGAGTTGCTACTTGATTTCGATAGAAGTTGTCCGATTGCTGCATGATAATGTCGTCGAAATCCGATGTGCTGACTCCGTTCGAATCCTCGTCCAGAATGGGACGGAAGTGGGGCCGAGGTGGCGCAGAATTCGGTGCAACAGGGGGTGCTTGCAGGGAGGTGCTTGCCATTCGATAAAGATCATTATACTGATTATTGATGCGCAAAGCTGCCTGTGCAGCTTCCAGAGTGCGCTCTTTGGCTGCTTTGTGAGCTGGAGTATCGATGTGCTTCTTCCAAGAGCCACGAGAAATCCACGTACAGGCACCCGACCGAGTGCCATGGCAGATCTGACAAGAAACCTTTCCGGTCTGGGGATCCTCAACACAGTCTTTTCAAAGATCAGCAAGGCTCAATTCAGGAAATGGGTGAGTCTGACCTGGTCCCAATGGCTGCGCTCTGGCGCCTCGCTTCGGGATACTGGCCATCTTTGGTTTCAGACCTGCGCGAGGTTTTTCAGGAGGCTCGATCGGTGATGTCCGGATTTGGACCTTTAAAAGCATGAAAATCATCAGCGGAGTCCGAAAACCTCCTCGTCTCAACCTCCACCAGCATCCATGTCTGTTGAGGATCTTGAGTATACTGCAGGTCTTGAACGGCTCCATGCTGTCCTTGCTGCTGAACAGCTTCGTCATGGTGAACTCTTCCCACCGGCAGAGGAGGGCCCGGCCTCAGCACAAGGAACTCGCCGCACTCACGACGAGATGGAAGGCGAAGGCCCTGTCAACGCGTCTCTCCTGCCCAATGTCAGTGCACCATACACGCTGGAGGAGGGGAGGGCCTACAAGCGCTCCAGGAACCTTTCTCCACAAGCTGATGCTGAGGCAGAAGCCTTCCTGCAGGTAAGCTTCTCCCCGACGCGACTTTGACGTGTTTGACGCGTGAATTTAGTCGCCAAACCCCTTTCGCCAAGCATTTCAAATCCATGTCGCAGTCCTCGAGATCCGTGACTACATGGCGCGCATCGCCGCCGAAAATACCACGAGGTATCAGGTCCCAGATATCCTGGAGGTTCGTCAGTTGCAAGTTATCTACTGGATACATATTGATTATTGAAGTAGAAGACATGCCATGATATGGCACATCTGGCCATTGTCTCACCGAATGCCTTCAAGTACCGCGATAGCAGCGATGGGAATTCTATTGCTCATAATATCCTCGTAAGTGCGCTCGTTCACCGCGATCTTTAGATTGTTAATTGAATGTCAAGGCTGCTATGCGACTCCTCAATACTGCAGACCTCCCTCCCGCGAACGAAACTGGTCGTGTGGCAATGGTCATCACCTGCATTAATAAAGGGCTCACCGATTGGCGCTGTCATGTCAAATCAGCCGTAGGTTTTGCATTAAATCATTACCACTTATTCTGACCCAAACTTACCAGGTTTGGGCGACGCTGCCTGATGTCAGCAGTGCCGACAAGGAGAATAGAGGTGGTCGGGACATTGCTACTCTCACCCGTGCCTGCATCGCCAGTACACCGGCGAAGGCAACGGCCATCTTGTACCAACAAATTGCACTCATAGTGAGACTGACCCGCCACTGATTTTTATTATGTGCTAATTCATCTGTGTACAGCGTGAATGTGCACGTAAGTGTGTAGAAGGCAAAAAGAATGAGAAGAAATTTTGGCAACAAGTCGACATTGAGCTTGCCCTTCGTCGGAAGGTGGGCACAGCTCCTGAAACGGCGCAGATGTCAGTCATATCATTTGTTTTAACCATTCCATTGCTGAAAAAATTGGCAGCCTCGCTGAAGCCACCTACGAGAATGACAAGAAGATTTACGGCATCCCTGACGCTGCCATTCCCCTCACCACCTTGGTAAAGTTACATGCTTGGCTTGATCAAGTCGACAATTGCCTTGCAACGGCTTAATTCCTTTATTGACTGTCTATTAAAAAGTCTGCAATATTTTAGACACACATATATATACTTCAGACCTTGGTTATTCCTCACCGACAGCTAATATTACAATCATTTTTTTTGCGTCGACTTTTGTGCGCCAGTGTGACGAATGTGACAAAAACATGTGATCACAAACGAACCATCTTTCTTCGTCTCTCTCCCATCCACCCTTCCTGAAGGCAGCCTCAAAATCAGTGAGTTGCGCTGCAACACGACTTTGGCAATGGATAACTGTTATGTTTGACCAGACCTGCTGCCGGGCTCCGTTGTCTGCTCGGAAGGAAGGTGAGATTTCGACATTTCCTCACCTCCCTAAGTTTACTCTCTTCGCAGGCATGGATTCCTCATACGTACCTGTAAGCTACTTTATACCATCCTCATCCATGAACTGACTGTTCTTTCCACTTTTGTGTATACACTTTATGCAGGAAGGCGAGCTTATATTTTTCTGCCACGTGAATCACTAACGTCCTTCTCTCAGAGCCTATTTTTTGAGCCACCAATACTGCCCATGCCTGCAACCAACACAGCTCAGGCCCTCCGCCTGCACATTGCCTCGTCTCGACACTGAATAAGGTCGGGATGAGGGAGTGTCAGGGAGGCTCCCTCATGCGCTGGGTCACCGCCGAGCACATCTCATGCGAACCGCCCCGAAGAAGCAGAACATCGTTTCGCTCTTTGTCGACTAATTTCATACTCAACTTCAATCTTCGCAGCCCCTGCATGGACAGCAACGACGGCTGGCAGATGTTCATGGCAATTATGAAAATGTACGGGTATCAATTATTTCCTGGTCCTCAGACTGCTAACTTTCTCATCCTCTGATAGTGGTTTTCTGTGACCCTCCGCTCCGTGCTGCCCCGGCTCGTTTTGCGGTACGTTTTTGAAACCCGGTCTCATCCTGTACTTCTTACTATGTCTAGACCTACTGCGCATTTGCGCATCTTCTTGGTAAGAGCTACTCGCCCATCTGATACCCATGTGACTGACATCCATTGCTTAACAGTGCGGAGCTCTCGTTCCTGTTACGTGCATCTTCTCTTCTATACAGTCCTGCCCCGGCTCGTTATGCGGTACGTTTTTGACATCCTGTCTCATCCCTGTAGTGTCTAGATCTACCTCGCATTTGCGCGTCTTCTTGGTAAGAGCTACTCGCTCGTCTGATACCCATGTGACTGACATCCATTGCTTAACAGTGCGGAGCTCTCGTTCCCGTTGCGCCGCTCTTCACCATGGCTATTCCTGCACATTTCGGGGTTGCGGTCTGTCGTTGTATGTGGGTGGGAGGATGGGATTACCATATTATGTAGTCCTCGTTGTATTGTGCAATAATATATCACTTGCGGCGGCAAAACTGCAATATATTTCGAATTCTTTTCAGAGCATGTGTGGATCTCAATTAGCCCAGCCGAGAATATTGGCAGAATGCTTGTGGGATCACGGCCTAACAGTAGTAAGATGCCCCCACAATATGGGATATACGGGTCTGCAGATGTATCGGTGGATCTTGCTCAGACATCGCTTCAAATATCCTCCTGATTGAGGTCTCAAAAAGTGATCAATCAATTCTGGAATGACATCTCAGATCAACATCTGTGGGAGTTTGACTGAGACGTCAAAGTTGTTGGCTGGCAACAACGGTCTTGACCTCAACTCGACATCCGTTCAGTTTGGTGGTGTAGACGAGAAGAGAGTTGATTGCGCATGTGTGGCTGCGCCGCGTGGCGTTTGATTGATCGGCAATCCGTGCCTTGCTCCGAACCGTCCTCAATCTTGCTTGCAAAGATCTCGATTCTGCGTTTCACTCTGACTCTGCCTGCATTCTTGCCCTCAATCCATATTACCTGGCTTGTTCTCCAAAGAAATCCGGCTCTGAATTCGCGGCTGCGTAGTGGCGGTTAAACGTAAAATTTTGATACACCCATTTGGAAATTGTAGCCATCCCTCGGACAGACATTTTCCCTCCATAACCTCACCCATAACAAATGTACCCAGCCCCAACATCACCCAATACCTATTTCCCTGATCAGGAACCCATATTTCCGTTGCGTGGCAATTTCTCCGCACAGAACCAGCCCGCCACGCAGACCCCGATCAATACCACCCGTTGTTGTGGGCCAACTACGCAGCCACGAATTCAAAACCAAGGTTTTTTGGAGAATAATCTAGGTTTCGAACATGCACTTCCACCCCACTGTACCTGGTCACAATCTCCGCCATTCCAGCGGTATTGGCGCAAGTCGGTGTGCATTGCGGCAGCACCAGCGATGGTATGTAATTTCACGATGGGTTTATGACTGGTATTCTTAGAACTCGCCCATTATTGGTAGCAACCTTCTCCGACTGCCAGGCCCTGATTGATCCCACCACCTGGGACTCAGCCTGGGTGACTGACACCAACGTCTGCCACTATAGCAATGCGGACGATCTGTTCAGCGCACCAGCAGTCGCCTACAACACGGCATGCTACGGACACTGCTGTGTGTACTTTGCGTCCAAATTGGCTTTTTTTTTCGCCTTTTTGGGCACTTTTTGATCGTTTGGATCAGGACAGCCGCCCTGGCCTCAATTCTCGTCCATTCCCTTCGCCAATATGCTCAATCGATTCGCAGCCTAAATACACCGTGACAGTCGGGCCTTTTTTTTCAGTTCTAGGCTCAACCTCGTGCTTTGCTTCCAAAACTCTATGGGCTACTGTGTGTGATGTATATCGAGATGGGGGCCTCTGCTTCTCTAAGTTCTTGGGCGCCGAATTGAAGAGTTGGTTCAGCTTTTGGAATTGTGGTATGCACTGAACCCTGTGTGGGAGGTTCATCGATATTTGACATCTGAGTCCCTGGTCCTGAACATTACTTACATCCAACAAGAGGAGAGGAGAACATGCACCTTCGTGGAAACGGCAACCCAAGATCCTGCTGAATCACTGACATGCTTCGTGCGTTCATGGCAGTCATCTCTGAGGAATCGTTTCTAACAGCGTTTCTGGAAGTCGTTTCTGATTTATTTAATCGTGGGAGAAACGCCAAACACCAGAAATGACCCCAGAAACGCATCCAGAAACTCCTCCAGAGGAGCTTCTGCAGGTCGTTTCTAGGTCGTTTCCGTTTCTGAGTCGTTTATTCTACCTACCTACCTACTTATCTCGCATGTATTCTGATTATTGATTATGTTTCAGCTGAAAACAAATGCATCGGGAAACGCATCCAGGAACGACCCTAGAATCGCCCCCCAAATCCTACTTTGACTGTCCCTATTACATACCCAGTCGCTGAATTTTGAATGAGTTACGAGACAAGTTACGAAACAAATTATTGCCACTCGCACGGTCGATCTTTGCCATGAGAACCAACCGGGATAAATATGACACCGTCTGCCGTTTGACGGAATTCCACTGGAATAAGTATTTATAAAGCCAGAAGCCTCTCCGCATCTTCGTCATGGCACCCCTCGACATTCAAGGTGCGATTCTCTGCGCGAGCTTAGCATTCGGCGCTGTGTTCTATTATGCCCGTTCCCGGAGAAAGCGCTCCACATTACCGCTTCCCCCTGGACCCAGGAAGCTGTCTCTGGTGGGAAATCTGTTGGATATACCCACCGACCTCGCGTGGGAGAAGTACATGGAATGGAGCAAAGAATACAGTGCGCCAGACGTTTTACTTTTCTTCCTTTCTTGTTAATTGCTTAAGACTCCGATACCATTCACCTGAATCTGGCAGGGCAATCGGTGATTGTCCTATCCTCATTGGAGGCGACTGAGGCCCTGCTCGAGAAGCGCTCCGCCCTCTACTCAGACAGGCGAGTTTTTGGAACTCGAATCTGCTGTTTGTGGATAGTAATACTCTTTCAGATCGGATCTTCCTATGGTGAATGGGTTGATGGGTTGGGATTTCAATGTTGGTATGCACCGTTCTTTCTCCCCGTGCTTGCCTTTGAAGTCGTATGTGCTTCAGCACTCATGAAATATGGTATGGGTCCTACGTCAAATCAACACACTCGCCATTCATCGTTGCATATATAGGTGATACATGGTGCGCAGCCAAAACCTAGGACAATCATCTTTGATATTCATTAATTCCTCACCCTTCTAGGTGCACGAACCGCCGGCTCATGAGCAGGGATTTACCCCAGCGATTGACCAGCCTTTGGAACTGGCAGCCACTCGTACCCTCCTCGGGCGTCTGCTGGACTTCCCTGATGCGTTTTATGCTCATTTACGCCAGTAAGTGCATATCTGTCCCAACACCCAACCGCTCAGCCTTCCCTGCAAATAAATGATGGCGGGAGAGATCATAATGTCAATGGCATACGGAATTGATGTCCTGCCATCCGACGACCCGTATGTCGTCCTAGCTAACAAAGGCGTCCATTCGCTGGTAGTCGCCCTCGTAAACCGGTACCTCGTTGTGAGTTCAGTTTGCTGACAAACATAATCGCACTTACCGCGGCTTCCAGGACATGTTCCCGGCTTCGAAATACGTGCCGAAGTGGTTCCCGGGCGCGGAATTCCAGCGCAAGGCTGAGGAGTGGAGGAAGTTGGCGTGGGCCATGGTGGATGTTCCCTACGCTGAAACTAAACGACAGATGGTGCGTCCCCAATACTTTGAGCATTGTGTTATTCCCATGGCCATGATTAGGAATGCGGTATAGCGCCCCGCTCGTTCACTTCGGACGCCTTGCATACTCTTCATGAGTCCGACGGCGGCATCTATTATGGAGAAGAGGACATCAAAGCCAGTGCCGGGACCATGTTTCCGCGGGGGCAGGTACATATGCACCTTAAACACAACGCGCATTTGGTCGGAACTCAATGTTGAACAGACACCACGGTTTCGGCACTTTCCACGTTCTTCCTGGCCATTCTGGCCAACCCGGAGGCACAGAGAAAAGCTCAAACGGAAATTGATGCTGTCATCGGCGGGAAATATCTCCCTGACTTTGACGATGAGGCAGCTATGCCGTATGTCTCCGCGCTTGTTAAGGAGGTTCTTCGGTGGAAGAATGTGACACCCATCCGTATGTATTTTATTGGGATACCCTCTTCTAGTCATATATTCCGCCTCTCCAGGTGTCCCCCACTTCCTAGCGACAGAGGACGAATATCGCGGATATAGACTGCCTGCTGGCTCGATAGTGATTGGAAGCACTTGGTCAGTTATTTAGATCCCTCGTTTCTTCAGTATTTCCAATCTTTGTCCACCTGCAGGGCGATTCTATACGACGAAGTACTTTAACCTCTCCGTCCTAATTTCGGTTTTAGCTCAACATAATTTTCCGTAGCTCATGTATCCTGATCCATATGCCTTCAAACCCGAGCGTTTCTTGCTCGACGGGAAGCCTAATCCCGCTGTGAAGGATCCCGATTGCGCGGCCTTCCGTTTTGGACGGAGGTATGACTTACCAGGACAGGACTTTCCTTTGAGTTTTATCATTGACACAGAATCTGTCCCGGGAGGCACATGGGGCGGTCGTCCATCTGGATCACGGTGGCGTCCATACTCGCGACATTCAACATCGACAAGGCCAGCAGGCTACGTTATTGAGCCCACGTTCGAATATCTTACGGCGCTAGTAAGGTATGATTATATTTACGCCGTACCGACCCGTGGTTCTTATGCATGGCTTTGCAGCGCACCACTCCCGTTCAAGTGCTCCATCACTCCGCGGTCAAACGAGGCGGCGAAGTTGATTCGAGGCATAATGCGTTGAGGCATCGCGATGGAATGCGGATATGAAGAATGATGGTATCAGATATTTATTTAGTGTGGAACAGTGTTGAATACAGTCCTTAACCGGGAAGCGAAACGCTCAAGCGATCCGGGGATTTTCTCCGTGATGAAAAGCAATAGTAACCCAAACTTTTTTTCACTCAATGTATATACTAAATGGCTACCTGGATATCAAAGAGTTGGAGTGAATCCCTTCGGTATTGGTGGAGAACGGGCCCAATTATTGATACCATCAAATTGTGCCATAAACCACGAAGCGAAACACTACAGTAAGATCGGCGCGATGGAGGGTCTTTGAAGTCCTGCGGTGGCCATATTCTAATTCTACGACCCTGAAAACCCCCAATACATGCCATAACTGTGTAATTCCTGCACAGCAGTGAGGGACAGTGACTGTTCAATTGCAATATTGGTGACAAAACTGAGCCAAACAGTGATTCAAAAGTTTTCTTTTTCTTGAGCTCTTGAACCACTACCTGCACAATTCCTTTTGTGAATATGAATTTTGGATACTCTAGAATGCGCTCAAAAAAATCGGGCCCTGGGGGATGCTCACATGATGCAAAACACGTGGTGTTTCGCTTCACGGTTTGTTTCGCTTCCCAGTTAAGGACTGTATCACGTGAACGTGCTAACCTTGATCAAAGGGCCGCGATATTCTGTGTACATTACGACGCAGATTTAATTCCGAACATTTTTTTTTGGCCTCTATTAATAGAGTGTAGAAGTATATGAAATAATGTGGGGTCGGTTTGGTTCAGCTGGACTAGGTATGAGTTATCGAAATATTAATAAGTACATTAGCGGTACCCCCTGCACAGATTTCTAAAGATTCAAATGCATTCAAAATAAATCGTGTACGTTAAAAGTGATGGGTCCTGACAGCTGCTTCAGCGTTGCGGCGGAAACTGCGAGAATAATCCCCAGGAGTTTTATATCGTTATGGAAAGTCACCCATTTACCTACAGTTATTCGTGACCTCCGAACAGATTCCAATAGTCACAATATTTCCTGAACAACCCTGAGTGACTTGGATCAAGCCTTTACGCGTATGAATCGTTCAATGAGACCACGGGTTCAAAGCTACAAATGACAGAGTGCGTGGTTTCAGTCTCTTGTACATCTACCACGCGTTCATACACGTCCACTACGCGTCCGTTACGCGTCTCCGACGCGTCTTTTACGTGTTTTTTTTCGCGTACTTGCATGCATCAATGTCAAGACCAAGAAACTCTCAGTGATACTTTCTCAGCAGGTGATGTATAATATGGCGACGTGAGGATGCGGTTATTTTTGGCGCCCATGTGCACCGAACAGCAAGGCAATATATATGAAAAGTGGACCAGAATAATATTTCTCTGTTCCGTCTTTTCCACCAGAATTACCACTAACTATGTTAACCCCATCAATGGTACTCTTAAACAAGCTCGGAAATTGTGCAGGAGTATTTTATCGTCATGGAAAGTCACCCAATATCCTCCCTGTTGCTGACATGCGTCGTTGCATCTACCTGGCCTCTTACATATGTGCGTCATCGACACGACGGCTGGCAACCGTCAGTGCGACGCGGCTTTACAACAGTGCTACTCACCATCAATAGTGCGACTCGCTTAGCTATGGGCGGTGCAGCGGTGGGTTTTGGGGCGGGGGTTTGCCGGGTTGCCGGGTTTTGGACGAGGGTGCGGCGCGGTATGGGGGGAAGGGGGGCGGGAGGGGTAGCCCGAGACTCTCCGAGGTGAGCAAAATGCGTGGTGTCAAAAGGTTTTGAAGCATTAAAGCCCAATGACATCACTACCAAGAGGTTGTTGAAGCTATTTTTGGCAGATCACCGGTCCAAGCGCAAAATCTCCAGCTACATTCGGCATCTAGAGGTCTGCTGTCAACTCAGTTCTGACGATAAAAATATGGTTTTTGTCGCATCGTGCAGCCCCGAATGAGCGCTCTTATATGGTACCCATGGTATGTATACACAGCAATTTTATATATCGAGGTGCGGGGGATCTTTCTAGATTTCAGACTTTTCAGACTGCCGCCGTAAAATAATCATATCTCAATGAATATGTGTGCGCTTCGGATTTCTTGGGGAGGGAAACAATGCCAGATGTATACAAACAGATGTATGTACTCAGATTTGGGCTTGGGGGACGGGCAAGTGTCCTTTTTCGCTCACGGTCCGGCTGGTTTGCACTGAACAATGACCGAAACCTCGGTTTTGTTTCACCCACAGCTCAGGGAGGAGGGGGAGGGTGGCTAAAACCCAAATAGGCATATGGTGGTCTTTTGTGGCCCCCCACACAGCCTGATTTTTTTTAGGGACAATCGGTGAGGGGGTTCATATGAACCAAATATCCCAACGTGGTCAGACAGAATCCGGCCGATAATACTAGCCATCAATGCTATCAATTTGGGGCTGGTGTCAGCCCCCAGGTCTCCTATCCTATGGGTTAGGGTTTGAAGGTCATGCAATAAGAAGCAAAATGGCGCAATTTCGGAGTTTCGAATTTCGGACATTTCGGATTTCGGAACCTGCCATTGCCGCGTTGGTAACCGACGCCCGTCCGCCGTGAGCGTCAGCGAGCGGCGGGTACGTAAAGCTGGTAGAGACGCGGAATTGATTCCATGAAAGACTGGGCGCCTATCAAGAGGAGCACGGGGTGACACTCGCTATAAGATGCACGTACCCGTCCAACGATATGAACAACCGAACAGTTGTTAATCGGCGGGCACGCACCTTGACGGAATACCACGCCTTCTCGAGGAAAATACGGTATGCGAGCGCGAAGGACGAGCGTGCAGCCACGGGGTCGGGAGCGAGGGCGGAGTGAGATCGCGCTACGCGACTCGTATCGTGGGTCACGGATGGGCAGCCCGAGTCAGAGCTCGGACTTATGTTGAATTAATGCACCGTGAGACTGAGGACGGCGAGCGGGAGAGGAACACCGAGTACTAGTCACTATGGCGGGTGCTGGGCCACACATTAGCACGGTGCGCTGGGATGCAGCTGGGGATTTACGTACGTACGGATAGCAGTCCACCCGCCCATCTGCGTCCTGCCGAAGCTCGAACGCACAATGATATTAAGCGGCGCTTTGTGGGGGGGGGGATATATTATACTCGCGCAGTCCAACAAGTGAACAACGAGTTTACGGAAGACTAACAAGCAGTATTGTAAGGGTGGTTATCTGTCAAAGACACTACAAGAAACCAACCGAACACAACATCATTCAACCAGGGGTTAGATCACAAGACCCTGATAAACCTGAGACTGACCGACCGCTTGTATGGCAATACATCTGGTTAGAACCTCGTGGAACCTGACCACAAGCGGAGCACGTATGCAAATGACTCGCTGCCGGGGATGGTAGTAGTACGAAGACAACTGAAGAGGGAAGTGAGATCAATCTCGAGGTTTCACGGCAGAGTTGGAACTAAAATCTCAACCCTCATCTCCGAGTTCGATTCCAAGATATTACGCCTTGATTCTCATCAAGGTGGCTCGCGACAAACTAACGAACCGACTATGTACGAAGAGCAGTATGGTACAGCTGGATGATACATGGGGTATTAAAGCGAGGAATGCATGTATGTACACGGGAGGAAGATGTGATGTGCATGGGTTGATTATATGTACAAGTAGTGAACGGATGGATCAAAGGATCAATGGGAGAATGGTGAGAATGACGGGGATGGTGCGCATGTATGTACGAGTGAATGCAATGAGGAATGAAAGAATGACATCGTAGCAAGCGCAGTCCGAGGATTACAAAAAAGGCACGGAGTACAACAAAACAGACAGCAGGGCGAGGACGAGATGTGGCTCAAATTTCCGCGACCGTGGAGCTGGTCGTGACCCTGATCTCCCCCTGGGCGCACCTAGGGTCCCCGAGCGCCAATTCACCGACCTGAAAGGAGATGAGTGATCGAAGGAAGGATTACACGAGGACGAACAAGGAGTGAGGAAAGACGGAAGGATAATTCATCCCATCCGTAGAAAACGACAATCCAGAACAAACACACACCTTTTTCTCTTCCACACTCCGCGCATCCACATCCTCATCCACATCCGCACCCGCACGCGCCCCCGGGCCTATCACAAGCGACCCCGTGCGCACCACGCCCGAGCGGCGGTACGAAGTGCGATTAGTCGGCTGGTACTGGCCGTGCGAGGCGGTGCTGCTGCTGGAGATGGACATGTCGCCCGCACCGTACTTGTCGTGGAGCCCGGTGCGCGCGTTGAGCATTCCGACTGGGGGGAGGGGTTAGTGCATGCTGGTGAGAATATTGGTGAGGGGAAGGAGTTAGATGAATTGAATGGAAAGAAACGGAATTAACTAAGAGGGAGGGGGGGACGATCGACGTAGACATGACAATGAATTAAATGAAAGGCGGAATTAATTTAAGCGGAGAAGGATTGTGACATCCGTGAATACATGCACGCATGCGGTCAACGGATGGACGAAGGGATGGACGGGCAGAGCAATTATACCCGTGTCATCGGAGCCGTGCCTGGTCGAAGTACACGGAAATAAAACGAGGTTTGAAGTGAAGTGAAGTGATTGATGGAATGAATGGACGGAGGCGGAGACAGAAAAAGTGAGGCGACGGAGTGAATCGTGTAAGGAAATTTAGGCAAATGCAGTGTCCCGTCGTGGACACCGGAGTTGGATTGGAAAAAAACAACCCCCCAAAGCGGCAAAATATTGCTCCCCCCAAAAAACGCGATCGAAGACAGGGAAAAAAGAAGCACTCACAGAATGTATTAACATACAGCTTCGTTGTGTTGACGTGCAGCGCGAGCCAGTACAGGTGCCCTGAGGACGCGAAGAACGTGATGAGGAGGATGACCTGGCACGCGGTGACGAGGATGCCGCGGTTGATGACGAGGTGCATGAGGGACTTGAGGAGGGAGGAGGTTCTGCGTGGAGGTGTCAGCGATATGTATATATGTGTGAAGGTGGATGTATCGCGCATGGCAGCGATTTGGATGGCAGCGATATGCATGTATCGTGCATATCAGCGATAAGGTATGTATAGCGCTTCGAGCAACAGAAGTTTGGAAACTAGGGGAGGACAGAGAACGCACCGCGTAATTCCCGTCTCGGCGGACTTGAGGAACATGCACATGGCGACCGTGGCGACGATGTCGGCAGTGGCGCCGAAGCCCTTTGCCATCCCTGCGAGGATCTGAGTGGCGCAGAGCGACCATTGAGAATAGAATCAACAATTTAAGACAATCAATTGTGAATTAATTAGTTGTTGGATTTTGCCGAGTTTGGGAGGGGACGGAGCGAGCGACGTACAGAAAACGTATGGTTACGATTCATGAAGATGGCCTGCGGGTGCATGAACATGACGCCCACGCAGCCTAGCGCACCCAAGTTTTTTCATCAGTTGGAATCACATCACGTATACAGGCGCGATAAGCACCTGAGGCGGCGCCTGTAAAGTTGAAACAAATGAATAAACATCGTTAGCTTTTTTAAAGGCTGGAGGTGGGGCGTACCGAGTCCCCCTATGGCGAGTACGGCGACGACGGTGGTCATGATGCGGTGTAGGTGGCCGGGGCGTTTAACTGCCAGGACTCAGTAAACGAATCAGGAAACGAAGGGAAGGAGGACGTACCCATGTACAGCTGATAGACGAAATACATTTGCGAGCTGGGGTGGGCTTCAGTTGAGATTCCAGTAATATTAACAGTGGGACCTGCTCGCACGTGAAGGTGATTATGGCGGAGATGAAGCATTCGACGACGAGCTCCCTGTGCGCCAAAAAATTGTCAGAACGCGCCGTAATCAATTGACAAGGATATTTAAGGGCAATAACGTACTTGGTGACGGCCCCCAACGGCGCGAGCGACCCAAAGTGCGGGAGCTGCGATGGCCGTCAGAAAATAAATAAGTATATAGTGCATGCGGAGAGTAGTTCACCATGTAGTAGTATATCGACTGCGAGATGAGCGACATGGAGAGGAAGTCGAGGATCCTGTGTCGTAATACGCTGTCAGCCATGCCTGCATACGTCGCGTCGAGGGCTTACAGCATCATCGACGCCTGAATAACGTGTGAGCATTGGGTCAGATTACGGTGCGTAGCATCGGATGACACCGATCAGGGACTCACAAGCAGCTTGAGGAGGAGCTTGTCGTTGTAGCGCGTGAAGTAGAGGTAGCCCTGCAGGGCGGTGACGCCACATAGTCTATCGAGGTATTAGCGCGCACAAGGCCAAGTGGAATGGATGGCATGGCATGGCATGGAGAGGACGACGAGCGACACCTACATCAGTGCCACACAAAAGCCTGTCGGTGAAAATTAGGTAATCCCGACTGAGCTCTTCGGAGTTAGCGAAAAAAAAAGGAAGGAAGCGCACCCCAGAACACGGGCCCGAATATCTCCGCATACGTGGACCCCAGGGCGTCCGAGCCGGAGGGCAGTGTCGTGGGCATCTTCACCGTCGATAGGGGGAGGGATGAGGGGAGGAAGAGCTAGCATGGCAGCCGAGGAGTTTTATATGTATTGTGTATGTTCGTGCCGTCGACATGTCACGTTAACTCGCTGACACGGCGCTATTTAGCCAAGTCCGCAAAGTGGTAGGTAGGTAGGTAGCATTACACGGCACGGTCCGAATAACGAACGCCGGTTTCCAGGGATTATCCCGGCGTACAAGCAGGCTAATCAGACGTCAGTCGACCCCTTCGCCTCTGGGCCCCCATAAAGACTCGATCGAAGGACGTCACTGACAGAAGAAGTGTTAGATAATTAAGGCGAGATGGTGGCGTCAGCTTTTTTTCTTGGAACCGGCGTTCCTAAGCGGGACCGTGCCGTGCACGTGTAATACTACCTACCTACCTACCTACCTTGGGGCGGCAATGCGGCAAAGCGTGAAAGTTTTTCGCGTCAAGGCATCGAGCCGTTTTCTTGGTCCTCACCGAGTGGGTGGATATTGTGCTTGGCGCACGGAAATCGGAGGAACTAGAAGGATTGAAGCAAAGACTGTCTGCAGGGTCCCAAAACGTCGACGTGGGAACAGAAGGAAAAAAAAAGTCCGCGCTACCGCCGCTTCCGGAAAGCCCGATGTTTGTGCGAGTTTGACGAATAGGGACTGGAGTACGGTTGAATCGTGGGCAGTTGGATGTGTATTAGAGGGATGTTTGGGTTTTTTTCCGGGTAGCCGTGCATATCCCGCGTGATATTGCGTTTTGTTTTCATCTTCACCGTGACTCATGAGGAAGTACGCAGTTTTTCAAACCTACCAAGCCACCTACCAACCACTGGGAATCTACCACACGCTCCCCCATCAGCTCAACTCCACTTCGACTTGCTGGCGCTCTGAAGTCGACGGGCCTCGACTCTCGGCTGGTGCGCAGCACGCTAATTAGCGGTTTGGATGTCGCGATTTGTACTATCGTCCCCCACCGTCCCGGACAAACCTACATCAAGAAAAATTGGCTTCGCCATGTAGTACTCAGTAGGCTCAGTAGCTGTGGTAGTCTGGTAGCCAAGTCCCCATTTATGGAGTTCCTGGTAGCTATGCACCAACTGTCTGGTAGTTCCTGGTAGCTTTGGCAGGCAAATCTCGTAGCGACTGGTAGCAGCTAGTAGCATTGCGGTAGCCCTCCAGTAGATGTTGTAGCCACCAATAGTTATTGAAATACGGGAATTCTGCAGGTAAAAACAAATGTAATTCACATTACATACGACTACAGGACAAATAGAATATGGAAATGCGCAATGGGAAAACAGTATACCAGTGACTGCGAAGCTGGCAGCTGTTGCACAAAACGAAGTCGCTGAAACTCAGCGTGCGGATGGGCGATAAGCAACACATCTGTGGATTTGATTAGTTCATGTAAAAATAATCGTGTAGAATATCGGCTCACCAATGCAAAGCCGAAATACTTGAATTAGCACCCAAAGATTGAGGCAGCCACAGGTGGCGAGACGAGCGGGGGGTGAGACAGTGCGCAGATGGAGAATCATCCATTATTTCGATACGGCGAACCTGCAGGTGCCAAGGCGCAGAAACGCCGCATCGATGACTTGGAGGGGAATCTTGAGCGGAAAGAACTTGCATCGAAGACGGCATATCACAGTCAGATATTGGAGCAGGAAGGCTTGAGTCCAGGAACTCCATAGGGATTTGAAAGTCAGAGGCTTGAGGCCGGTACATTTGAGGCACCGTCGACAGCGATTGCTTGAACTTGAGAGGTGAAAGGGATCCACAGCCGTACTCTTGAATTGGGCTTTGAGGGTAGAATGCATGCCGACAGAGAACTCGGATGGACGGGACCACTGTAAAAAGTGGGGGGAAAGGACGTGGTGGGAAGAGGAAAGCGACAGAAAATGCCCATCACCAGCTTGTTTGGTGCAAACAAACACCACGTGGCAGGCGGACTTTGAAACGGACTTGGCAGATTTTTAAATGATGACTGCCCACCAATTTTCTCTCTCAATTAGTAGCATATTTGAGAGCTGAAAACGATGTAGATGAAGTTGGGGATGGCATTGGAGATGTTTCCGAGCATCTTACATTCTGTCAATATTTCGTCAGATACCGGCAGCTACTGATCTGGGACTGATGGCTACCGTGAGCTACTGATCTCGGCGGACACGCTACCGGAGCTATGGACAGCTACAGGATCGCGGCTAAGAGCTACCAGAGCTATCAACTCTCCAGACCTTGGCTTGCAGCTACAAGTCAATTCTTTTTTTCCTGATGTAGTACTCGGACAAAACAAACATTTCTCGTGCAAAGCTGAACCGTTTTCTGAGATTTTCAGCTTAACATAAGCGGTAGGATATGTCTTACAGATATAGGGTCAAAAACCTTTACAACCTCACCTCTTTCAGATATATATCACCACGGAGAGTTGACAACTTGAGCCATTTTGGCCGATTTAGCCTTTTTTAAGGCCTAAGGTCCTCTCCCTAGGTTCATATTATTTCCTGAATGCATCCCAAAGATACCTTTACATCGTAAGAGTGCCCATATAAAATTTCAGAGGCATAGCTGTCTTGTAGCCATCACAATGGACCGAAAGATCAAGGCATGCCTAGCAAATTGATTTCTCAACTGCCAACAATGATGGCAAGAAGTTAATGCTCCCTGCTGACCATCCAGGGCATGCCTCATCTTCTGCTTCATGGATATCATACTTTTGATTGAGAAGCTCCACCCTACAAGATTTGGAGGCGCTTCGACCGCAAGAGGATCAGATACGAGGCCGGCAATCCAAATTTGACGTGTTACCTAGTACTCAGACACGTGGCAACCTCGGAAAAAACGACGCCGTTCGAGCAATTCTCGCCCGTTTCTCATGAAGTAAAATTTGAATCTGGGGTAAAGGACAGATTCCTTTCTATCTACCTACTCACCCTGGCATAAAGACCACTGGATAAAATGCTATATTACGATTTTCCTTAAGTGTCCGAGATCTAGGGGGAGGATAGTACCACTGCCACGTATGTTGGCATGTACCTACCTACCTACCTACCGGCATGTGGAAGCGAACACGGATCGACGGCACGGAATTACCATAACATCCATCGACGTCAACGTCCCAAGAGTGAAGGAATAAACGCAAGTCATTGTCAACACTTATTTGCGCCTTGCGGCGGTGGCGTTGCGAGTTTCCGTGCCTGATCTGACGATTTCCTTTTGTTCAAAAAAGGCTTTCATTAATTTAAGTCTGCGGGTGAAGGGGGCACTGTGCAGTTGAATTACAGGAAGAAATCTAGGGGGCGGGGAGGTGAAGCATGAGAGTGAATAAAGGAGTAGTGAGGCAGAGTACTTGGGTGAGTATGTCGTGAGCAGTGGCAGGCGTGTTGAACGTGTGTTTTTTTCTCTCTCCAACTGTCACTCGAGAGCTATAATTCTCCCCCAAAAAATTGGCGGTATGAAGTGCGCCATTTGTTCAATCATACTCACTCGAAGTGGTCCCGGCACGCTAATTAACGTTGTGGATCACTCTGATTCATACCACGTATGTGTCATCGTCTAAGATCTGTAGGCTGGCGTCGCCTGCAATTTCGGATATGTTCGTGTAACTCTGAGACTGCAGCACGACATAACTTAAATGCAGCTCTGCCGCGGGGCGGCATGAACAGCCGCGGCATGGATATGATTGGGCATGTCGGGAATTATTCCATATACGCCAACAAAAAGTGGTCACCGAGAATTGACCTGAATTGACGCACAGCGGCGGCGCTGACAGGTGGTGTGAAAGAGGCTCTCGATCATGATACGATAGGATATTTGTACTCGTGAATATAAACCAAACTAAATTGAATTTCCATCTGTTACTGTTACTGTATCGTAGAGAAGTACTGGTACGTATCAACGATAAATAGACTGGTATATGGAGGGGTGAGTGGGTTTTAATATACATAACTGAGCCTCTCAAGATGCTGACACGGTGGTGTGAGAGTCTCCACGCCTGATCCGTCGAATATTAGTTGATTGCGTGTTTTTCCGTGGCACCGGAATGTTGCTGTTTCGGGGATAGGCTCCCTAGCCGTTCCAGGGTCTCATTCCATGGTGTGTTTCAGCCGTAGAGGCTGCTTCTAATTCACGCTGACACCGAGTGTGGCTGAAGTGAGTAGGTTGGTATGTCTATGCAATGGCTGGCATGGAGGACTAGATCCGTGCCGCGTTGGGCGTGTATCTATCAAATCATGCGGAAGGGAAGGATGGTTCGAATTTATTATTGTCATTGGAGTCTTGTGCATGTTGCATTTTTTTTATTCGGTGCCAAGATTTCGTACACAGTATGGCAGGTGGATGTATCAGCCCTTGCCAACCAGAAGAGGTGCGTGATGTATTAAACCCTCTGGTTGGGGGACCGGTTTTGATATATCAGCGCACCCAAAGTATCAGGATTGATGCAAACCATGAGGTGTCTGATTTGAGTCCCACCGCCGTGATGAACGATGAGCTCGCCTAGCCGCATTGGGAACATGTCGATCAAAGAGCTCTTGACGTCGTTTGGGACGACGAATACATAAAATGCTTGAATCAAATCAAATAAATTGCAGGTGTGTGACGGTGCGGAGGATACATGGGTGTACACGAACCCAGCACTGGCCACGCTCCCGGTGAGGAAGTATAGGGTTGTCCTTACGAGGACTGAGGATTGCCAAGGTCGTGCACTTAGAGTACGCTAAGCCGTGTACGAATACTTAGTTCGAATCGAACTAAATAAGCTTCTAAGGTTGAATTGTTAGACTCAGGATTATAATCAAGAACTTAGCTCTATTCTCGGGGATTTTGGACTTGATATAACTTGCTCACTCGTCTCAATGTAGGTTGGGGGAAGGAAAGGTTGGATGCCCCGGTAATAGGCCGAGCGATGAATAAATACAAGGGTGGGACGGCTGCTCGCATACTCATGCGACACCGGAGCCCTCGCGCGAGACGTGAAACAGATATCTAAATATAGTAAAGAGTCCGTGTTAATTCCTTCCGCTAGACCATCTCTTCTGCGAACTATGCACCGGGAGTTGGGCAAAGACGTATAGGGAGATACGCTGCTCCGCTCAGCGTCGACGGTGGGTGCCCAGGCCAGGTCGAGGTCTTCCCCAGCCCAATCCGAGTACACAGTCGCATCAGAAAGCGCCGTCACGTCGGGAATGTTACTAAAATAGGGAGAAAGTCCGGGATATTAAATGATCGGAGAGGTATAAAACAGGTACCAAGAATGCAGAGTTCCCCTGCGTGTGATGCGTTGCCAAATTATGTAGAGCCAATACCAAACTGCCAAGAACGACTTGCATAAGCGTGGGAACTCAATCGGAATTCCGTCGTGCTTGAGAAAGACTTGGCAGTGCGGTGCGGGATTATTCTGCTGTGCAGCTGCATCCGAATTATTGAAGTCCTATGTGTCTGACAAGGGGAGTATAGATAGAGAAGTTAATAAGTGCGTTGTGGAAGATGAAAATAGAATTGATTAAAGCGGAGTTACCGCTTTTGGTGTTGACGTGGTATGCGTGAGAACGCCGAAGTCGCCGTGCCGGGCAGGGCGTACTTCCACACCGGCACACCAGGAAGGAGCTTCCCTACGCCTCGTTCCCGCGCACGATCCGTCGACACAGCCGCACGTCCTCGTCACAGGTGCGCACTACGCTCTCCCGCTGCCATTATCGCCATGTTGTTTAACGGCTCGCCCTGCTCGCTCCCCAGCTCCGTGCCCATCCGCACTACGGCGGGGCTCCGGTGACGAACTTCGCACAGGCTGCTGCTGCGGCGGAATCATGGTGACTGAATTGGTTCTGCCCTCCGCAGCGCCCACTTGTCCCGCTCCTCGTTACCCCATGCCATGCTCTCTGGTGCGCCATGCGCGCAGCGCAGCCCTCCCCTTCCTCGCTACGAAACTGGTGCGGGTGCTGCAATAGGCACGCATGTAGTCGGGATAAGTGGCCTCAAAAACGGCTGAGAGTGCGCATGAGGCCTTGCACGGTTACACCGCACGTGGGTGACACGGTCTTGGGGCGCTACGGCCCGGCTACGTGCGCTTGAGGCCAGGAATAGCATCGCAAAAAGCCGGTGAAGCGCGGGGGGGAGGGGGCATAGGAACAGTGCAGACAGGGCCGGCTTCCCAAAGTCTTAAAGCGCAAGGATGCGCGAAGCGCCTTGCATCGCGGCTGATGCGCGAGCGGTGCGAGAAGGGCCCGTACGACATCCTCGAATTGGTACTGTGCAGCGAAGTACTTGTGCGCATTGAGGAGTTGCCGTGAGTACAGACCAGCGTCAAGAAAGAGTCGACACCACGGAGCAGCCAGTGTCGGCTGCCGTCGCCTGCGTACTGGGGGAGAAATCATAGTAAAGCAGCAAATAACGAGATTGAGGTACGAGAGAGAGCATATTGAAGTCTGTTCACATGTCCTCCGTGCAGAAAAAAATCAGGGAATTGAATTTGAGAGGCTTCAAAGCCATTTTTCGCCTGGACATGAGGGTGGGAAGCAAGAGGGTCACGTCGTGACATCATCACACATACGTATTTGGGGACGATCAGGAAAACCAGAATCGCCTTCGTTTGGAAGCCCAACGTACTTAAGCAGATTTTTGAACGGACAGAACATCCATAATTCTAACACCAAACTGCTGTGTATTGAAAACATGGCAAAATACAGGTGCTAAAAAATCAGGAAATTGGAAAACGGCGTCGATCAAGGCAAGGGAGTCTAGGCGTGTGGGGTTTAATATTAAAAAAGAGGTCAGGGGGGCTAACCAAATGGGCCATTCACAAGATTTATGCAATTCCGAGGTGTAATAAAAAAGTTGCACAAACGGTGCATATTGTGAAGCATAAACTCAATACATAACATGTGCAGAGTTCAACTAACGGTCGAGTCTCAGATAGAAATGCTGGGAGACCGGTCCCAATTGCGAAAATGGATACACAGGGTGTATAAATTTATATCGCGCGAGTTTCGGAGGCGCCGACAGCACTAAACAGATGCAACAACTAATATTTCTCCAGACCCGCAAATGGCCGGATCGGGAAATTTTTGAATACAGGCTGATTATTACAATGGGGGTGCTAAAGAAGATACAATTCACTCGTTTTGTAATGATATAGCGCAGGAAAAATACATTCAGGTTCTGTAACCAGAGTATTTGCGGGGTAGACACCGTTTGGTGGTGGGTGGGATATTCACCTGCAACAATGTGCAGGGACCGGAAGAGATCTAACGAGGTCGTTAATGAGTTCAAGATATCTCTGAAACATTTTATGCACGAGGAAGTAAGGAGAGAGGGGGAGGGAAGGGGCAGCATTCTGTTTTCTCGAAAAATGAGAAATATAGAGGTTGAGGTACCAGAATGACCCCAGAGGCGATAATTTCAGGATAAAAGATCGATACCTAACATTATCCGAATTCTAGCCCAATAAAAAGTCGCTCGAGTGACCGAGGAAAGAAGGAGACCACATTCTCCGTATATCAAGAATATAGTACGGCACGGCCACAGAGCGTAGAGAAAGGTGAGAAGATATATACCATCAAAATTATTCAGATAAGGTATTTGATTATTAAAGTTGAGAACTGCATGGATGGTGGGCAAGGAGCAGGCGCGATACCTATTAGGTATGAAGTGGAGCACAGGAACGAAAGAACACGCCCAGAATTTGATGGAAGGACAGTGATGGACTGAAGGTGGGTCCCAAACATGGTAACAGTATTTCGCTTCATTTTCTGAAGCGAGCAACGACGATCCAAGCGTGGCAGCCACGCATTTGAGGGATGGAACCGTGGCTTGAAAAGGACACAGGAGAGCGAGCAAGCTACCGGGGGGAGATTAGAGACCATCGTGTCCTAGGTTGGCGTGCTAAGCGGGTAGTCTGCAAGGAGAGAGTACGTACCGGTTGGGAGCCGGCGGCGCGGGCAGTGGTGGAAGCGAGGTGGGAAAGGGTGATGGGATCATGTCGCGTGTCAAGCCATCCGCATTAGGTGCCGCCAGATGCGCCCGAAATGCGCCATCAAAGGTGCGGGACAACGTCGCCGCCAAGTGGTGCTGGTGTGCGGAATCGGAATCACCCAAAGCTGATGGAAACCGCGCTGATGTGGTTACGGCATCCTCTCAGTGAGAAGGTTTAATACATCAGTGCTCTTCTCTGCGGGACGGGCCTCTGATACATCAGATCACCATATACGACTGAGATTTCTACCGCAAATTACCTGACGAGTCATCAGGTTGAGGCCCACCGCAGTCAGACAGACGTGTGTCTACGTTCGGTGTCGAGATCCACAGTCTTGCTCCTGGGTATGTTTTATCTGAGCCGCAGAGTCTCCTTGTAATACACGGTGAAGTATGTACAAGCCACGACTGGCTTTCATGTTCAAATGCCTACGGCGTTCGGCATCTTTCTATTTCTCTACCTGTCTATACGAGAGCGAATTCGAACTGAAGTTTCCATTTTATCTTGGCGTCCCGCGTCTGGAAGATTTTGCATTTTTTCTTACTTGGTGATAACACTGCTATAATGGCAGTTGCCTAGGCACCAGTTCTCCCATGGCCCGGGGATCTCATGCCAAACTGGCTGGTGGGATTCCCGGGCCATGACATGGGAGGACTGGTGCCTCAGCAAATGCCATTATGGAAGGGTCAGCGATATTGCCATGATGCTTGCCCATGGTGTAAGCAGATTCAGAGGTTCTACTGTAAATATTCGTGTCGCGGTGTTTCAGTTTAGAATTTGCTTCTAATTAGCACTGAAATGGGGTGTGGATGAAGTGAGAACTAGGGAACACCAGTTCCATCTTATTATTTTCGAGTGCCCGCAAGCGTCCCGCGTCTTGAGCAATTCGACGGTGCTGGGGAGGAGGACACCTCGAGGGATTACCGCACCGGTCGAGGGAGTTGAATTTGAAGTTGAAAGTTCAATAGTACGGCGTAAGTCCTCCAGCACCTCCAGAGCATGAATATTCGGGGAGTCCTGACAGTGGAGAGATATATGTAATAGAGTAGATCCCGAAGGCAAGATGCTGCTCTCGGAAAACGGCGAAAACGTGGGCGGCGATGGAGGACTATATCACATATAAGTATACGTGGAGAATTTGGATCCTCTATCTATCTTCCGAACAAGGGGATACGGACACCCATAATTGGGTGAAAGCCTCTGGTGTCAATGAAATTAATCGCAGATTAGCACACCGCTTGAGCAGAAAATGTCAAGCCGCAATATATACGCGAAGTCAAATTATAGTTATTCCTCGGGGGGGGATGGATGGGATGATACTGTCTTTGTGTTTTAGGTGAAATTGCTCGGGAACTCAAATTAGTCTGTACATAATGAGATAGCTAGATCTATGCATGTAATGAAGTCTGAGTTCCTCCCGAATATTGTTCGACATGAAGAATGAAGACGGAGTTAATCTTATTCTGGAGTTGCGATGAAATCGGCGCGAACGCAAGGACTGTACCGACATGTATGGGAATAACGAGCCAAGAGATCAGATATTCCGTTGCGACCCGCGCGCCGGCACCCGCGGGCCAGTGACCGAGACGGTTCATAAAATTGGCAACCAACTGTCATTTTTCATTCGTAGAACTCACTATAAGTGGGTGATTCTGAAGCCGTTGCTGAGTTCAAAGTAATCCTGGTGCTCTCACTTTTTAAAATGCAGCCTTACTATTCAGGATGAAACACGGATTTTTTTGGGTAGTGTCACAGTATTTTTAAAGCAACGACGTTCTCCGTGACGAGGACAGGTCAGGTTTTAGGAAATGCAACAGACCCTGTCGTGACATTGACCGTCGCTCCCATACATGTCGGTGCGGCAGTTCGCAATATGTTTGCGCCGGCGAAGGAAGAGCGCAGATACTTTCTTGCATCCCTCCTCAGGATATGCCCATTACTCCTCAGGAGGCAGAGACACCAAAGTGAGGTTGGATCAGTAGGCCTTACATAAGCGCTTCCGTCTGGACGAAAATGTCGAATTTTAGCCAGATCACGAAGGTTACACAGATGCATCTCTGTGGCCATGTGTAGGACACTTAGACTTAGTTAATTCTGGGAGGGGTTGGAACGCAGTGAGTATCTTGAAAGCAAGAAACGAGTCGTGAGATGGTTCAGCATCGATCATCTTGCGCTGATTCCAAGCTGGATGCGCGAAATCTCGGGATTACGAGCCCAAATAGCCATTGTACAATGCAATATCCAAGATTCGAGCTAAAACGAGCAAGACAACGGCAGAAAATCCTCCACTTTCTCTTCTACTTTAATTTCCAAACGACTAGAATTCCGGCACCGGAATAGGTATCAGGAGGATATTTATAGTCATCGATATCGCTCCTATGACCCAAAAAGCTGTGCCTGTGGCGGGCTGGAACCGCAAAATGAGCGCAAAGAATATTCCTCCCAGATTTCCGAAGGCCCCGACGATGCCGGTCATTACACCCTGTTAAATTTAATAAGTAGGAGTTGAATTCATGCAAGTGGATCTCAAATGGAGCTCACGTTATTGTAAGAGTTGCAGTGAGGTACAAGGCTAAAGTTCGCGCCATTGCCGATCTCTGAGAATATTGCGGCAACTCCGAATACACCCATTAGTGTTGCCACTAGACCGAGTCGTTAAAATGGTATCCGACTTTGAAGTTTGTGGAAAATCGCTCACATGCTGGGAGGTGAGGTGCCGCATGGTTGCTTTGGAGATACAGACCTCCGGCAAGGCAGCTGCCGCCCATGGCGAGTCCGCAAAAAAGGGTCAAGAGTTTCTTTCCCTTCGTACCATATTTTCGGTATACAATATCACCCAAGTAGCCGCCGAACGGACGGGTGATGAGGTTGAGAAATCCGCTGGCAAATACTCCTTAGCTGTTTGCTATGAATGAAAAACAGCACGTACAAGATCGAGGTATAATATCCAGCCTTATTTTGATCTAAT
Source organism: Mycena rebaudengoi (assembly GCA_029282285.1). NCBI lineage: Eukaryota > Fungi > Basidiomycota > Agaricomycetes > Agaricales > Mycenaceae > Mycena > Mycena rebaudengoi. Next base: position 907,985 of record JARJCX010000044.1, on the reverse strand, counting down.
CCGCTGATTGTTTTGTTGAAAAGACCGAACAGGAGACTTTCCATCTGAGCGTTGAGAGCGAGTTCCTGGAGGAAATTTAATTGGCATATTAAATCAGCCGTTTTTTCTGAATCTTACGAGTCCAAACGTAGTAAGATATGCCAGTGCAGGCAGCCAGGTTAACGGGCTTGCTAGGATCGCTATGCCAGTCTTGAGTGTCAAGGGCTGGTTCACAGCAAAATCGACGGTGGATGTAATGTCTGCAAAATTTTCGTCAGCCTCAATGGAGGACACTTGCACGTCCCCCTCCTCTAAGGCATGTTTGTCTTTGAGTTCCTGCTTTTTGTCTAGGTCGATGTGGACGTGATGACCATGGGCGATGGCGATGGCAGTAGCGGGCAAAGTATGGCGCTGAGACCAAGCACCGGCAGGGTGGTCTTGCCCGAAGACGAGAGTGAGTACTGCCACGGAGAGGAGAATCGGGACCCTACAAGCAAGCCCTACATCATGATCAAGCGCTTTATGGGCCGATAATGACATACGGTATGGCGGCGAATGCAACTCTCCAAGCTGAGCGCTGGGGTAGTCCGTCGGATCGCAAGCTAGTATATGTAGAGACCATGATTGCGAATGTGGCACCTCCCCTGTGAGGAGATCAACACGAGCGTCGCAAACAATACAGAGCAGAACATACCCCATATTTCCCCAACCAGCAACAAAGGCATTTGCCGTCCCAACAATATTCTTGTCGAAGAAACACGAGGTCCATGCTTGGCACGGGATAAATGTGCCGCCCAAAATTCCAATGAAGAACCTTATGGCATAGAGCGTTTGCGCATTGTGGACAGTACCAGCCAGCCCGGATGGAATCGCACCAAGTATAAGTAGGCCTTTCGGATTTTCAATTTTAACCAAGTCCAGATAAATGGTCTGTCTACCTGCCATGACTTTCCGGGGGCCATAACGATCAACGAGTGGACCGGATAAAAATCTGACGGCCAATGTTGCGACCAGAGCAACAATATTGGAGTTAGCGATTTCGACTTGACTGAGTTTCAAGTCGCTTTTGATGGCATCCGGGATGAGTGGCGGAAATGCGAACCACGACAGAAATGCGACGAAAAACCCAACTGAACTGAAGATATAAGTAATCTGATTTCTGCGACGCAGCGTTGAATAGTAATGAAACATACGCCAGGAGAGATAGAACGACCGCGAGTAGGGATTTGACAAGTTGAATATCGGGAGGGTGTATGATTTTCGATTGAGAGGATTTATCTGGATATGCATTAGAAATTTTTCTACTGTCACTGAAACTTGACGCTGACTCACAATCGGTGGTTTCCACAGATGAGACCACTGAAAGGCGGGTACACCGCCTCTCCTTGCATCCGTTCCAGGTGGAAGACTCCGAGATTCAGATAATCTCTTCTCTTCAGCAATTTGGTTTAAGTTTGCGATGGAACTTGTTGGAGCGGCCATCGTAGCTGACTGTAAGAGCGACGCGTTAAATTGCTACCAGGGACGACGAGATAACTTATCTCTTCGTCCCAGATAACGACAAGAGAACTTATCTCCTCGTCCCAGATAACGACGGAGTCAATATCCATACTGGGAGATCCTGGGTTAAGGAAGCAGCAGTCCATTGGGGTGGACAGTCTAGTCATGCCGTTAAGGCCTCGACCAGTAGGATCAAAGATAAGAAAAATAGGTATCACCTACAAAAGTTTTTTCTTTTGGAGGTTACCCATCTCCCCCGTGGAAAAATTTATTATATAGACCCAAATCAACCGATTTCGACGATTTTTTGATATGAGGGGCATCTGGGCATCTGCTGGATGTATTCCGAGCTTTATATGCGGAAAAAAGATGGCGGTCCAAATGCACTTTTATTCGACCGCAAGATACTTACGTGATTTCGAAGATTCCGCAATTCAGATAGCCGTTTTGACGCCTCCCGCGCCAAAAAGATAAGAGATTGTCATTACGTTTCTCTTGCGGGTAGGTAGCATTACACGGCACGGTCCCACTCAGGAAAACCATTGATTTCCACAAGATAAAGTCGTGACTTCCGTAATTTCCGCAAGATGAAGACGGAAGGGCTCCGCAACTATTAAATTGAATGTAAATAATACAAGAAAGGCTTGACAACGTGCAGATTGACAATGTAATCTAAAGTCCATAAATTAAAGCACTGAATCTCAACTCGGACTAATAATAAGCAGCTGTCACTGAAAATAGCTACTGAGTTCGCTTCTGGTATGTTGACGGCCAGCCAACAACTCCCGAGAGAGAATGAAAATGCTTCAGAAGGCTGGAAGTTGGTAGTAGAAGATTGGATCCAGTAGGTTCAATCTTCTTTATCCCCTTCGTGTCCTAAGTCGGATGCGCACAGTCAAGCGGCGTCTATGATGGCTGAATTACCAAAATACTCCACCACTTCCTGGCTGTATGATATATCACCTGCCTCTGATTACGGATCAGGCATGATATATCAAACCCTCTAATTCAGAGACGAGGATGATATATCGGCTCAGAGGTCAATCCCAAAGGGGTAGCCTCTCCCCATTTAGATTCCACAGCCACGGACCAGCAGCAGGGAGCTTGGTCACTGTGACAGACGGCAAGCAGCGCCGTCTAAGTTTGGGGTGGCGCTGACTCGGCTGCTCCATCATTTCCAGTCCGGCCCGCTATGTGTGTTTGGACGGACCCGACGCCTTCCGATTCAAACAATGCAATGGCAGCACACCGCAGATCTAAATGGCCGCAATGCAGCTTTGCGCAGCGTGCCGACGCTGCGCACTGTCTTCATATTCTTTAGGACCCATTTTCACATCAAAAGCCCTAGTTTGTCCGCTGTTACCTCCCTTACTGCGTTCGCAGTTAATCAAGCTGATTTTGCCCTCCTCAGGTAAGTTCTTGCTTTTTCTGTTTTGTTTGATTCCAGGATATGAGTTTAATCTATCCCTTGTATTTCACCCCGAGGCGTTGATTCCATGCTTCGACCATTCCTTGGCGCAAAGGAGCAGGGATGCAAAGGCAAGTCCTGTTCAACTTATCTCTATATCTCCCAGACACGGTCTAACTAGCCTGCATTTCTCTTTTCTAGCACGCAGCATGTCGTCCCCGGACCCGGAGCATGGCTCACCGGCGCGTTTGCTTATCGGCCTTATTCGAGTAGGTCAGCAAACAATTTTTTACTTTATTTGTCTTTGGAAAGTTGGGAGTTTTTTAGAACTGATCACACCTATTGAGATTTGCTCATCTGAGCTTTGCTCCATAGTTCTTTTAAAATATTGTTTATTGCTCTTGAAGCAGGTCAAACACTAAAAATAAATAAAGCTTGCAACCCAGCATCAAAGAAGCACGGCGGCCCTCTCACAAGTTGGGATGATCCACGATTATCCACGAATGGCAGTGAGACACCTTTCCAGTGACCTTCATTCATGTCCTAAGACAATTTTAGGGTAGTTGGGACATTGTAAAACCGTGAAATCCGCGTTGAGCTGCCCATACTTGTTCATTCCACTCGCTTGCACTTGTACCAATTAAGTTATCTTCCCCATTTATAAATGGCAGTTCTTACTGGTATACACATCTTAAATTGCAATTCCCTGCCTCATACCGCAGCTGTTGCAGCATGTATTTGACTCATTGATGTTAAAGATTTTATGCCAGATATCATCTCTCTGATGTGATTACACGCTTCCCCACCTTCTCCAGTTCATCGCTGATTCATTTCTGATTCTGTTCCGCTTAATTACTGCCTTAATGGTGCTTCTCCCGTTGAGATCAACGACATGCTACCGACTGCCGTTAGGTTTAATCTCCCGGGTCACCAACGATTCCCCATTTCGCTCCGGCTGAACCAGGCTCAACTGCGCCAAAAACACTGCTGCTATGTTGGTTGGCCAGCTTAATTTCCATTTACAAATCCAACAACTGTCTTCAGGGAGCTAAGTGGCCGGGAAACCAGCGATTTATTATTAAACTGATTATAAGTGGGCCCTCAAAGGAGAACTCGATATAAATCCACGGCGAAGTGCAGCTGCAACGATCTCTACCTTACATTTGTCTGTCTGGCCTGCATTTCTATTTGTCTCTGAGTCACAGCGATGCTTTTCCGGTTTCATTAAAGCGGGTCCCAGCCGACGAGTATGTTCAAGGCAGGTTTCATTTTTTTCCTGCTCCATTTTGGGTTCAATGGTGTGCCCAGTTGGTAAGTTGAGTGGAATAAATGGTAAAATGTTCTATCCTCTCTTGTGTTCCCGCAGTTGAATGAATGGTTTAATATCCCTCGTCGGTTTCACCATTCAACAACTTGAAGCTCATTGCCAGAATCCTTCATTACTGGCACACTGTTGAACCCTTGGTATGCATGGTTTAACCAGAGTGAGCTGGTTAATGATCAGAGACCCTGGTTCATCGACTAGTCGGCTGTGAAAGAGTTATTGATTTATCTCACCAGGAGCTGTCTATAAATGCCCGTTCGAACCTCAATTTCAAAATTTCATAATAAAGGAACAGAGTGCAGCGTGCAGATGTATATAGCAGACAACTAAATACACCAGAGTGCTTCCCGAGCCTGCATGGAAATTTCTCGCCCTACAAGTTTTCTTTTTGCTGTGTTACTTACTATTCAGGTCATAAGTAGGTTGGAACATAGCTGCATATATTATTGGAAAGGAGTCCGACACTTCGACTCAATTTCCTGATCCAAATATCGTGGTGTATTTTTCAGATGTTAGGACTCGATTTCACACGGTCCTGAATATACTTAGTCATGCCGTCAATGCCGCGTCAGCCGCGTCAAAATATCCTGACCCCCTTCATTTCAGGGCCCATAAACCCATATCTAGCCTACTCTGTGCGCTGGCTCGAGGCCAGAAATGCTAAAGTGGCCAGGTACCCGGTCTCTGATAATAACATATCAAAAGCCGTGACGCAGAGATAGGCGAACAGCTAAAAGAAGAGAATGTACGATAAGCTAAAAAAAGAACTTTGGTGATCTGGAGATAAGTTCCATAAAGAAAGAGCTTCTCATTTTGCCGATGCTACATCCGCCGATACTGTCAAGTAGATTTGCTTATCGTCCAATGCCGTGCCGGCGGCCACGAGAGAATATTGTCAATGCAGCGCCCTTCAGCGCGAAAACATGTCCGTGGAGCGACAAAGCCTGCCCGGCGGAAACGAGTTTTGGTATAACTTAGGGGCCTTGGCAAGCACGCGCAGACAGCCCTCACGACCGTCGATGGGGGCGATCGCCTCGAATTCCGGGTCGAGGGTTTGTCAAAATATCGCTCCCCTCCATGCCGTGCTCCGAGCCCGAGCTTCCTCTTGCTGTATGCTGGCATGGACAGCCTGAAGACAAAGAAACTTGTGAAAACGGAAGGGATGTGAGTGGAAGAGTCGGATAGCAAGAGTAGATAAGAATTAAAATATTAGGCAGCCGGAGAAAGATAAGGTTTACGTGAAAGCATGCAGTCAATGAGGAGAATACGAGCCAAGCCAGACCCTCCCCCAAAACACGACATGGACAGTCAGTGCGAGCCTCACACAGTGCTCAAAAGCCCACTTGAAACCGTTAAGGACTCGCCACGCACGTACCCTCTCCCCCCGAAGGCGAGGTCCAGCAGGGTGCTCCCCGAGGACCTCAAGACACCCGACAACCACGTCGAGCGCGACCCGCGCCTCATACGGCTGACGGGTACCCACCCCTTCAACGTCGAGGCCCCTCTGAGCGACCTGTTCGACGAAGGCTTCCTCACCACCAAGAACCTCCACTTTGTGAGAAACCATGGCCCCGTGCCTCGAGTCGAGGACGCCGACATCCTCGGCTGGGAGCTCACCGTGGAGGGAATGGTCCAAGTCCCCGTCAAAATGACCCTGCAGTCCCTCCTCCGGGACTACGCACAGGTCACCTACCCCATCACGCTCGTCTGTGCCGGCAACAGGCGCAAAGAGCAGAACGTCGTCCGGAAAACCAATGGCTTCTCGTGGGGCGCGGCGGGGGTTTCGACTGCACTCTGGACAGGCGTGCGCCTCTCGGACGTGCTCATGAGTGCCCGGCCCACGGGCGGCGCCCGTTACGTGTGCTTCGAGGGCGCAGACGCGCTGCCCAACGGGCACTACGGCACCTCAGTGAAGCTGAGCTGGGCCATGGACCCCAATCGCGGCATCATGCTGGCGCACAAGATGAACGGCGAGACGCTCCCGCCGGACCACGGCAGGCCGCTGCGCATCGTTATCCCGGGGCAGATCGGGGGGCGCAGCGTAAAGTGGCTCAAGAGGATCGTTGTCTCGGCCGCACCGAGCGACAACTGGTACCATATCTACGACAACCGGGTCCTGCCCACGATGGTCAGCCCAGAGGCGAGCGCCAACCTGCCGGACGTTTGGAGGGACGAGCGCTATGCCATCTACGACCTCAATACCAACAGCGCGACCGTCTACCCAGCGCACCATGAGAGTATATCTGTGTCTGATGCACTGGAGACGTACAAGTTTCGCGGCTACGGCTACGCCGGCGGCGGTAAGCGCGTCACTCGACTCGAAGTCACCCTGGACCAGGGCAAGACGTGGATGCTAGCCAACCTCACGTACCCCGAGGACGAGTATCGGCGTGCTCCCAAGAACGAGACGCTGTACGGCGGCTGCCTCGATATCTCGTGGAGGGAAGCCTGCTTCTGCTGGTGCTTCTGGGATCTCGATATTGCGCTCGAACAGCTCCAGCACGCCAGGGACGTCATGATCCGAGCCATGGACGACTCGATGATGGTGCAGCCGCGGGACATGTACTGGAGCGTCCTTGGCATGATGAACAACCCATGGTACCGTGTAGTTGTCCACCACGAAGGCCATCTGTTGCGATTTGAGCACCCCACGCAGCCAGCGCTGATGCCCGGCGGATGGATGGATCGGGTGAAGAAGGCGGGAGGGAACCTCACGAACGGGTTCTGGGGAGAAAAAGTCTCCGGTGAGGAAGAGTCGCTCGAGGTGGAAGGACCACCAGCTTTGGAAATCCGCATGGTCAACGAGACCACCAGCCGAACCGTCATGCTGGACGAGCTCCAGAGGCACGCGGGCGAGGAGCACCCTTGGTTTGTCGTGAACGGACACGTGTATGACGGGACCAAATTCCTCGAGAGCCATCCAGGGGGGCGTGCCTCCATCATGGGCACCGCCGGTCAGGATGTGACAGAGGAGTTTATGACAATTCGTACGTGTTCCCATTCGAACTGCCGGAGAGATATGGGCCCGCTTATCCACCCAAAGACAGCGAAAACGCCAAGGCCATGATGCCCGCCTACCACATCGGGCCACTCGATCCTGCATCCCTCAAACTCCTCAGCGACGTCGCCGACTCTCCCCGGATCAACAAGGAGGGACCGCAGCGGCCTGTCTTTCTCCAACCCAAGGCGTGGAGTAAGGCGCTACTGGCCTCCAAGACATTCGTCTCGGCCGATACCTCCATCCTCACCTTCACTCTCGACCACGCCGCCCAGCGCGTCGGGTTTCCCGTGGGGCAGCATCTCCTCCTCCGCCTGCGCGAGCCCGCGACGCGCGCGGCGCTCATCCGCGCGTACACTCCCATATCCGACAGCGCGATCGAGCAGGGACGCCTCCGTGTGCTGGTCAAGATCTACTACGCCACGCGTGAATGGCAGGGCGGGCGCATGACGCAGGCGCTCGCCGCGCTGCCGCTGGGCCACTGGGTGGACTTTAGAGGCCCCGTCGGCAGGTTCGAGTATCTGGGCCGCGGGGAGTGCCAGATTAGCGGACGACAGCGCCACGCCGGGAAGTTTGTCATGATATGTGGCGGGTCGGGTGTTACACCCATCTTCCAGGTCCTGCGCGCGGTGATGAAGGACGCAGAGGACCCGACGAGGTGTCTCGTGCTGGATGGGAACCACGAAGAGGGGGATATACTGTGCAGGGCGGAGCTGGATGCGATGGCGGAGGGGAATAGGAAGCGGTGCGAATTGGTGCACGCGCTGAGTCAACCGGGACCGGGATGGACGGGCCATAGGGGACGGGTGGGTCTGGAGTTGTTTGAGAAGTATGTGGGGAAACGGGGAGCCGATGAGGAGACACTGGTGCTGATATGTGGGCCGGAAGCAATGGAGAAGAGCGTACGGGAAATATTGATGGGGCTGGACTGGAGGGAGGAGGATCTCCTTTTCTTTTAGGGCATGGTGGCAGTCTGACTGGATGTAGAACGGGCGAGATACATTGGGATGGGTATCATTTTAAACGAGGACATACCAACCGATGAAAGGCGGCACATTTCCCATCATGTGTCGCGCTTGGCGCAAAAGGCGACACATTCCTTTTTAGAAATGTTCCGGCCGGTTTCCGATCCAATGGGGCATGATCACATGTATTACGAGTCCTAATTTATTAGGTACTCGTTTTTGGAGGACCCCGTTCCCAACTTTGATGTGAAACGTGACTTTGACGTTTACGTATTGATGGGCTTTCTTTTGGCGCTTTGTATAATGTTGCCTGCTCTTTTGTGTTTGGTTTAGTGCTCTAGGCCTTCCTATTGCTGGTCTCTAATTATTCCGAGGTTTTTATGTGCTGTTTTTTTTTGGGTACGGGGGTTTAAGAATATTTGCTGCCCATGATCGGCTCGTTGATCTTTGATGTAATCGGCAATCACATCTTCTATTCCCACGTGATACGTTTTTCTCGTTCTCTTGAGCTTTTTTTTGGAAACGTGACCTTGTTTCGGGTGCAGTCAGACTGACCGAAGTTCGGTCGTAGTACCGAGGAGCGAGGTTTATGTAAAATGATATTCAGGCTGGTTTAGGTGTGGAGGGCGGAGGCTTTTTTTTCCTTTTTAATTACATTCATAAAGTAGTGCTCTAGGCTTTCCTATTGTTGGTTGCTATTTATTCCGAGGTATTTATGCGTTGCTCTTTTTGGTACGGTAGTTTAAGAGCTGTTTGAGCCCTATGATCGGCTCGTTGTTGTTTGATGTAATCGGCAATCACATCTTCTATTCTCACGTGCTTAGCTTTTTCTCGTTCTCTTGAGCTTTTTTTTTGGAAACGTGACCTTGTTCGGGTGCACTCGGACTGACCGAAGTTCGGTCTTAGTACCGAGGAGCGAGGTTTATGTAATATGATATTCAGGCTCGGTCAAGTTACATTTATTGGGTTCAGGTGTAGAGGGCGGAGGCTGATTTCATATTTAATTACATTCATAAAGTAAGCCATTTAGGAGGCCACCATACAAGAGTTCCGTATCCTTAGACATAAGTATTCAGCTGCATGAAACGAAACTTTAAATAAAGCGTACCTGTGCATTTATAGATTCAGGGTGATAGACCTCGTGGTAAACCAGGCTATCAGTGCGGGGTCATAGTCACCGCTTCGTAAGGCAGTAACGGTGTCGAGCTGAGGGTAACCGAATATTTGCCTAGTATCCAGTAGTTCACGGATGCTGCATAAACTTACTCCCGAGGTTATGAGGTGCCTCAGTACAGGGCATGCGTTGTAGTTTGCAAATCCGGGGGCCCCAAGTCTGTTGGATGCTCTGAAGAAGGATGAAAAGAATTCTGTTTGAGCTTCCTGCATATTCAATACTTCAACTCTGAAACAAAATCGGAACAGATCCGGCATGCGCCCTTCTTCAGGATGAATTCCGAGCAGCACCAGTTCGCTGATGAACCCAAGAATGTTCGAACATCTAGCCAGACATTGGACATCCTCCTCCTCCACAAAATAAACCTTCAGTGTCGACAGTTGGGGAAATGGAATGTGCGCAATGACGTCGGCCATGGTTTGTAGTCCGCTAAAAGCCACGTCCAGCACTTGAACGTGCATTGGAGGGGCAGCCACCATGTCTCCCTCCGTAATGCGAAATTTAACGGAGTTGAGAACGAGGGTGTTGAGCTCATCGGATACGAGGAGAAGGCGTATGAGATCGCACCAATCGAGTGCGAATTCCATTGGGAGTTGTACCACAGAAAAGGGTTTCTGCATCGCGACGTGGGTGAATACAGGTTTCCGTACATCGTCGTGGACAATGGTTAAATGCACCAATGGGATAAATGGCTGACCAAACGGAGGAGGTTGTTGGAAATTGAAGCTTGTGAGGCAAGTCGGCTGGAAACGCCGAAAGTCCGCTGTTTCGGTGGGCATCACAACAGAAAATCGCGAAAGTATAAAGGGACTGGTGACGGCCAGTTCCTCGGTAGCTATGTCTAAAAGCTGTAGGTGGCCAGTTTCGATGATGAGGTCTTCGCACGAAGACATGGCGGAGACAAGCAGTTGTATGAGCCGTCGAAATTGTTGGTACATTGCGTGTCCATCGTGCTCGTCGGGAAAATATAGAAAGTTTGAAGGCGAACGAACGTGAACCTGGAGGGGATATTGCCGAGCGCGACTGAAGCAGAGGCGGGCGAATTCGAAATTTGTGTTGGGGGTGAGAAGAATACGCAACCAAAGGCATGGAATCGTTTCCACGAGATCGCGGAACACGAAACGCAGTGCACCGCGAAAGCTGAGGAACTCTCTGAGAGTTAAAGGCGGGTCGAAGTCGTCCGCGAAAGTCATGACATGAGATATTAATTCGGTGGGCATACGCGATACAGCCTATTTTAAAAGTTAAGACCTGTTTAAATGGCACGCTGCGAGTCTTACTGGGGTACGACGACCAAGCGGAAGCGCCATGGTAGGTAATTTGTAGTAGACCAAACGGAACGAGCAACTGTCCCTGTATTATATTTTATAGGTGAGAACAATCAGAAGCTGATGGCCCGTTTCCGAGTCGGACTATGAACACTGGCAGCCCATCTTGTTGCTGACAGAATCGATCTTCATCAATCTAGGGTGGACGCAAACCTCAACTTGAACATACTAAACTGTATTGAGCGCATAAGACGAACGGTAAAGGGAACGGTAGAGCGACGATGGTAAGCCAAGAGTTGTCTAAGAATAAACCAAAGCCCACGTGTATCCGTTTTGATCGGACTGAGGGCTCAAACTTTTTGTCTTCTACCCTACTTTCGTGGACCTTTTTTGGGCGACTGACTGGGGCGTCATGTAGTGCTATTTTCAAAGCAACTGTATATGTCTGTCGCCCATCCGGTCACCCTGCTTCCTGCTTCGGTATGCTTCTAGCCTTAAATGGTCTGCGGATCCTTGATCGTGCCTTGCTGCTTTTTCTTGCCACTCATGCCCGTTCTGATGGTTTCCACTGCTTTATTAATCACCAGACTGTTTCTTGTTTAATTAACACCCAGACTCTCATTTCTTTCCGACCGTTACATCTCCATTTACATGAATCGTCAGCTTGTTGTTCGTGGCAGAGCTTCCGCCGTATGTCCTTTTTTTCCCTCAGCTCTGGTGCTTTATGACTTATTTCTGTGTAGACCGCACCTCGGTTGCCTGTCGAAGTCCTCGCTCATGTGTTGTCTTTCATTGATGAATACGATCCGCCTTATTCTACACAGGACTACATCTCCTTTCGCGGCACTTTGCGACTCGTCTTTCGTCATCTGGTAGCATCTGTACCCTGCCTGTGGGCGCACATACTATTGACGCCTACCCTGCACTTCGAATTCGCCACCCTTTGTTTCCATTTGGCTCGCAACTATCCTACCCGCATTCACGTCCGCGCCGCCCCAAACTCGGCCTTTCATTCTTTTCGTCACAACGGTCTCACTGTCTATCAGCACTACCGTCGTCTTCTTCATCTAGCCGCATCTGCCATGTCCACTTGCGCAGAAATTACCGTTGAGACACACGGTCCACGTTATCTCGACATAACGATGGAGGCACTCACCTCGGGCGTTCCATCCATCCTGTCCCGTATTTCGGTCGTCTTAAGACAGGACCCTCCTGACTTCCGATTATTCCACCCTCCCTGTCTTACGGCTTTTGCTTTCCCCCAACCCCCGTCCTTTGGCCAACCTTTTCGACCGCTCGTAGACCTTTCCATCACCGTCGCCCAGGTCCTTCTCCCGGTTTTTACTCATGTGTCATCGTTGCATCCCTTCTCGTTGGTGCAGCTGCCTCCTGGGTTTCGCCTTCAATGGCAGGATCTCCTGCGTCTTCTTACGCAGTCTACCCACATTCACACACTTTTGCTGAACTCCGTTCACATCTGCAATCGCGATCCTAGTTCGATGATTGGAGCACCGCCCATTCCCGTCGAGAGACTGGACATCGCCTTCGGTGGACTTCGGTCCATGGCCGAGGTTGTCGCTCATATCCCTTTTCCCCGTTTGACGACTCTACGCGTTCGATTCGTGGAACTCGACGATATTCACTGCCTAGCTGTATGCGCTGGTATGCTCGCCAATATTACGGAATTGGTGCTGCTCGGCATCTATCCACGCGACCTGCGGGTATTCGACATATTTCGTTTCTGTTTTAATTTACAGGTCTTAGATGTGGCTGGGGCGGAGACACAGTTCTTTTCGTCCTTTTATCGTGCCTCGACTAGGATGCCGCCTCCTGGCCAAGTCAATTACAACGCTTGTCCTTTTTTGCGCCATCTCACGGTGTCCAATACACGCTTGTGGACGCTCCGAGAAATGCTGGAGTCCAGGGAGGCCGCTGGTTACCCTCAACTTCTGACTCTGAAGGCAACGAATTGTGGTGGAGTAGATCCTGGAATGCTTGCCTGGTTCAGTGCCAGGTCGATCGCATTGACTTTGTGAACTCATGGCAAGTACTATTATTATCTCGCCACGTGAATCTAGGCTGACTTGCTCTAAGACTTAATGACCCACGACTAAGCTGATTCCGTGTGCTATTACGATTTGAATTAATTTGTTTCGATAATGCTTTTCCGCTATCAGTCAGCGTCTGATATTCGGGAGTTTTGGGGTATTTGAAAATGCGTGCCATATGCTGATGGCGCTTGGCGGCTCATCAGATAATCCTGATATCATATGAGTGCTGTGGCGATCCAGCCCTCAAAACACGGGCCATACCCGAGATTTACTTGTATTTCCGTGCATCTCTCTATCCGCTGTTGACCGTCTCCCAACGGTTCGACCTTTATTTCTGTATACTATATCTGTTGGCTAATTTGAATTGCTACAGTTATGGATTTGTCTGGTATTATTTTTTATTATGTATAGAATGCAAATTAATTGACTTATTTTCTAGTGGGCGTGCTTGATCCTGCATCCGGATTCGAGGACGCAGAGGATTCATCCGATACTGACGCCGAGGCAGTCATCATTGCGCCTCGTGCACCCTCCTCATTTCCCGACCTCGACGTGGAGGATATCGATGAAGCGGCTTTACGCAGTGATCCGCTGTACGTCTTCTTCGAGCGTTTCCATGTCAAGAAGTGGCCTTTGAGGTGGTCCTTGGCCACTGAATTCTGGGCCATGATCTTCGGAGAATACTGCCTCTTGGATGGCTCGACGCCACGAGCTTACGTCGCTTCGCGCCGGGAATTGATCAGAAAACATCCTTTACTGGCTCGCTTCGTCGCAGGCACGCCCGGCCTTTGGTCTATGTTCGCCATGGACGCCTATACATCGTGTGCCGCAGTTGCGTTCGCCGTCGAACGTGTCCCGGCGCGCCCATTGGATGTAGATGTTTTTTTGTCGGCAATACTCGTTCCCCGTATCGACGAGACACAACTACTGTCTGCATACGTGTCTTTTTTAGACAATACACGGGAGGCCGTCAGCCTTTTGGGAACTACTGCTCACCGCTGGCGCCACGTGCGATTTGTAGCCACCAGCTCGCAACATGGTCGCATTTTGCACGAATTGCTCGAATCAGTCACTACCCCCTTCCTTTCCTCCTTCGAACTCGTTCTCCCCGGTTTTCCCCTCGAATTAGGCGATGGGACTGTGCCGACAACCCCTACTATGTTCACTGGTTCTGTCGCCGTGGTTCAGGAGCTGTCGCTCCATGGATACGCTCTGCCCTGGACCATCCCACATGTTTTCTCCCGACTCCAGAGTCTGACTCTGAGTCAGATACCACCGCGTCTCCATCCCACTATGTCCCAGTTTTCGCTTGTCTTGCGTAGTGCTCCATTATTGGAGACACTGATCCTGACCGGACCGTTTCACCTACAGAAGGAGGATAATTACTCCTATTCCCCCTTCTCCATGGATAACATGTCACAACTACACCTCTCTAGCATCGGCGAGTCGTCTGAGCTGGCCTTGGCTCGTTTCCTCTGTTCAGTGGAGATGCCCGCTATCCATCATCTTCGACTTTCCTACATGGGCCAAGGGTTTAGGGCCGCTATGGCTTTTGCTCCTTTGGTAGGCCGCGTTGTATGCCTGACTATGGTCGCAGATGAGCGGTTTGGTCAATTCGCCGACGACTTCCTGTTGGCTTTCAGTTGGGTGGAAGATGTGGATTTGCGTCTAGTGGGATCGCAATTTTTTGACGCGTTGGCGGCCAATCCTGACGCATGCGATTTTTTTGACGGCTTTGTCGCTAGGGCCCGTAGATCTCAGTCAATTGTGCCAGTATATGATTGCACATCCTTTGGACAACTTGACACTCAACCACGGCCTGGGTGTAGGGGACTATATGTCTTTGAATGACCGGGAACTGATGCGTCGTATTTATGCCCTTTTACCAACTACCATTACTGTTCCTTCTCTTAAACGATACGTAGATTGAACATGTATCACTTTATGCTATTATTATGTGGTCTTTTATTGGGAAAAGGAGTCGGTTCCCGAATTTATTTTCCGACAACGACATCCGAAGCTCGGTTATTTACCGACAACCGAGCTTCGGTTATTTACCGACAACCGAGCTTCGGTTATTTACCAACAACCGAGCTTCGGTTGTTTTCCGATTACCGAACACCGGTGGGTCCTAATTGACTGATCGCATCATTCATGTTACTATAAATTGTACATCGTATCTAATTAGATCTTTGCTTTGCCCCAATGCCTGTTGCTCGTACCGATGACGATATCACCCAAATTTATCTGTCCTTGCGCTCCTGGACTCCGGTGAGTCAGCACACCGACTACTTCAGCCTGCTTGTTGACACACACTACCTGTAGCCTTTTCCGTCCTTTCAGTATGGGTTTTTGTACGCCACAGACAGTGCAGAACGTCGCAACGTTGCTGTGCCATTACGCCACGGAGTCGAACGATTGACCGGCATAGACGACCTCATCATCAATATGTGGATTCCCCGTAGTCTTGCTCAATACTCGGACTGCCGCCATGTTCGCGTGACGGAATACCCACCCCAGTCTTCCCTACAGTTGGCAAATGACTACACCATACTCTTCGTGCCCCCTTCTCGCCGGCCTGGCACGCCTCTCAACGAAAATCCGGCTCTGCGCACCTCCGTTCCTTGGTTCGGTAATATCCTCGTATTAAAGCATGGGCAGCGCAAGCCTATCATCAACATGCTTAAATCTGAGGGAATGTTTATTGACAACATCGTTACTTGGTGCGTTCCTTCTTCGTTTATATTTTTTGCCGTGCCTCATTCCTGCTTTAGCTATATCGAAATGGGACTGCTGCGATAAAAGTCGGCTTTCTTTGCCTCTTACGGTGTATATTCCTAGCGTTTATCTTTCTGCTTGTGGTGTAAATACGGCGGTTGTACCTGCTCGACATGTCGTCTTCTTGCATCCCCTTTCACCAACAGTACCTATTTAATTTATTTGTTTATGAGCTACGACTTAAATTGCTGTAACGATGGTCTGCATCCTCCAGAACAAATCAACTCTATCGCATCAGAATGCTAAGTGAACAGATCAATTTACCCATCTGACGCGACAGCGGCAAAAATGCACACGGTTTCCGAACTCCAATTGTTCCAATTATAATGATATGGGCTTGTTCGATCAGACTATACCCGCAGTACGGGTTCATCGTTTATCAGGGACCTAGTGGATCAGATCAAGACCTCGCGTTTGATCTTTTATAAATATATTCCATTTGTGAGGCTCAGCTAAATTCTTTCAGAAATTCTACGATATACATATCAGGTCCGGAGCACGGAATGGAGGTCAGCTGCAGCTCAAAGCAACCGTTTAATTCAAATTCCCTTTGATCACAAGCCGAACGTCTTACGCGAGCTTTCTGATTAGGTTGCTACCAAAAGTAGGCGGCGTGTGATAGATGTCTATCAGAAAGCGCAGGCAATCGGGTACGTAATCTGATGGATTGGACACTGATTAAAACGAATCTATTTTGGAAGCATTGCTAACGAGTGATTTCTGTCTCCAGTTCTCGTGGTCCTCCCACGGCCCGTTCCTCCTCCCGTTGTCTAAGTCGCTTCTCATCTTACGTGAACTTTCCGATCAGGGGACCAAAAATCTCTCTGAGCTCGACTCTGATCACCAAGTGCTCTCAAATATCGAATTATAGGTCTCCATCTACCACATTCGATACAGGCGCGGACTTGCTTTGCATTCTCGCTAGTTCCGGTAATATTCCACAATTTGTCTTCGATGTATGACTAGATATTATCAGCTACTGGCGGTACACTGGATATCGACATCGATGTCGCCCGCTTCGCTTTCCCTAGATGGCGCGATAACCTCCCTCTCCGAGCTTCTGGCCTTTCTCACATTTGAAGCCCCTCGAGCTCTATGCAATGTCGCTTTCGGCTTGGACTTTCATCAACCATGTGTAGCAGGAGAAAGTTCCTTCTACCTCGACAGTGACGGGGATATTTTTCAAACTCTGATATTTGGCAAGGTTCTTCGGTCGGAGGTATGCAGCGCATAGGTCTCAGTGAACACCGTGACTTATAGATATCCATGCAGTGGATGAGCTCTAATTTTCTGCGACTGGTTTGTGAAGAGGATGCTGGACTCAATTTAGCTATTCTGTTCGGATCGCAGGTAGATAAGTTGATCGCAGCTCTGGAGGCTGATATGGAATCAGACATGGTCTGTTAGTGTTCCTTTATTGCTATCTGTACTTACTGTGTCTCCCCTAGTCGCTGCATGTGCATTTTTGCATATCCTCTGATCAGCCAATGACTCCGTTCGAATCCATTTTAGATGTGCACGTCGTCGATAATCTGACGCTATCATTTGACGACACCTCCCCTTCTTCTCCTGCTCTGCCCTTGCTTGCCACCGTGAACGGCGACTGGATTATTGCTGTCGTCTCACTACAACGGTCCTGTTTCCCTGCAGACAGGCGAAGGGTGGGTGTTTCAACGGTCAAAATTAACTCTTACACTGACATTTGAGGCATGAAGGAATACAATCTTGTTGCTACGAACATCCGTGTGCTGGATATTTATTAAACACGTCTGACTACATGCATTTGTTTCGCGTTCGTAATTTGATCGGATTTCGGCCTACCTTGAGTTTGTTTGTGTTTGCAATCTTCTTCCGCGCTGTCATGGCTCGTCGGTGAGCCCTCGTTGTGCCAGGTCGCTCGAGCTTCTGCACGATTTAATGATGTATTGAAGAGCCTCAAACAAGAAGTCCCAGGGTACAAGACGGCGTGTGAGTAGTCTTCTGCCTTGTCTTATTGTACGCTGACGTGACAATCGAGTCTAAACGGTTATCGCGAGATGCGTCCGACCCGTATGTAAATAGTTGACCATTCATTAACTTATTACAATTGCATTATATTCAGAGGAGTTGAAGCCCCCACCGACCCTCAACCATATTCTGAACAAGTCACTATCCTGCAGCATGTGAGCACTTCTAGATCTGGTTATGTACCTCTGATTAAACATTTTTGCATTTATAGACTCAACTGAGGAGTTCCAGTGATATATGCTTCCATGCGGATCGTTCGGACGCCTTATGGTTGCACTACACCACTTTTAAATTTGCCTGGTATTTGTCGAGCTGTTCGATGTTGCCTGCCATATGCAATATGGCTCCGACTACAGCTCTCGCCTTGTTTCGTCGCATTTATGAAGAGGCGCAGGCTTCTTTCGATAGGCTTGTCCTTATTCCGTCGCCTGACCATGCCGCCCGCGATGGCCTCAGCGTAGCTAAGATGCTGTCCGGACCGCCTCCATACACAGGTATTCGGTTATTTTCATGCTGGCACGCTCGCAAATATTTACTGTATATGTAGGCGGCGAACTAGTATTGGAAGCAGGCGAAATCATGCGCTCTACAAGTTTAGCGCTTTCAAGATTTGATCGTTCGCTCGATATCCGACTCCCACCAGATATAAAGCATAGGGTAACAATTACGAGGACATACTGTTTGAATATTGCAGAAGACACTACTCGCTTTCTAGTAGCTTGTTATGGACGGTGAATGTACAGTTGATCATTATTTGTATGTACATATTTGATTACTAATCAACCGAGGCCTCACCGAACACCGAGCCTCAACGCGATACTTCCGATGGACAGCACCACGACTGCCTCTGAAAACTTTGCAGCTCATTGTAAACGTTTACTCAAAGACAAGCAAGCGGCCGACAACTGGTTTGGAAGTGACCGCACGGTAGGTGACGATGTGTCGCATCGATTATCATTGATTGTTTTCAGCCATGTAAGAGGTGCACTACGGGTCGTGTCGACTGTGCGCAGGTCCTTGGTCGTCCTGACTGCGGGGCTTGCATCGCGCGACATGTAAAATGTTCGCACCAAGTCGACTTTTTGTTCGACAATTCCGCTGAGTATTTCGACGGCGACCGTCGACTTTTCGATGCTGAAATCGAAAAGAATAAAATCAAACGGACAAGGACTAATAATGTAAAGACGGAGGACATGACTATCACGCAGCATCAGCATCAGTTGACTGGCGATACATCCCTCACATTGGCATCCGCAAGCCCTACATCCCTCACAGTGGCATCCTCCATCGCTTCTCCGGCGCTTGTGCCTCTTCACCCTCTATCGCTGCATGATACATCAGCCGTAATATCAGCCCCAACCTCGCGTACCGCGGTCTCGCCTTCTATTTTAGACGAGGATGTAGTTATGACCTTGCCGGATGACGCGGGTAAGACGCTTTCGTCTCGGATGATTAAATACTGACTTTGGATGACAATTATCATGTGTTAGGAGAAAACCCCAGCCACTGCTTGCCCGATGCTCCGTCGTCCGCTGAATATACCGCAGTCGGCGTCCAGACTTCCTTTTTGCCACCCGGTATGTCATTTGAAAGCACGATGTTTATATATATTCAACAGCTGGCACTTTTAGATGCTCGAGAATCACCCGGCCACCGCTTGCCCAAGAATCCGTCGTCGGCTGAATATACATCTGTCGGGGTTCAGACTTCACTTTTCGCACCTGGTATGTTACTTGAATGTATGGTGTTTGATTAAATTCTACCACGCGCGATATTAGATGCTACTCTGGATTGGGAAGAAATGGATTCCGAATCTATGAGGGCTATGCTCTCTGCGTACAGGAGTGCCCTGCAAAAGCTTGAAGGTCTCGCTCCTTTTTCATTTCCTTGCTCGCTCGCTCAGCCCTTGCAGATATCACGATGGGTTATATTTCTTCAATGTCCGTCAACGCCGGATCTGATGTTCCTTCTTCTGGAGGTGCGTCGACGATCGTGATTTCAGAATCTTGCCCATTGCGAAATTTAGATATAGCCAACGCGGCCTTAGCTGCGACTCACCGCGCACATTTCGAAATGATGACTTGCATTTTTGTGGCTCGACACAGACTAGCCGCCCCGATGCCCTCTCGCTCCAGAGATCTGTCCGATGTGACAAACGCTCTCGACAAAATACAGCGCTTTCTTGGCCTCTTGGCATATAATCTAGACTTGTGTCGAGAAGCAGATCCTTTGCTGTTCACAATTCTGGATCCCACTGTTCCTGAAATGGGGTACGAGGTACGTACTGTCGTCATGTATAGTCATCTTCTATGCCTGATATATTTCAAGGATCTTCACGGACGCCCAGCGAAAAAACAGTCATAAGTACCGGATGGGGCGCGGGGGGATGTTGTCAGCTGTCTCCTTATCTTCTCCCATACCCTTTTGTCCAGTCTATCAGAATTGATGAGCCCATTGCCCCTCGTCATCCAGATCACCATCGGCGCGTGATATTTGTGATGCGCAGTTCCGAGCTTCAAATATATGTAACTATGGATTTTGCATCAGATATCATTGATGGAACATCCTGACGTTGTACGAGCTGAATGAGGCTGATCTACACCCTACAGACAGTTTTATTGCTCGCATCTTGATAATATTTCGGCCGATATCATTTGGGCCTGGTCGTCCAACATCCCTACTGGGGAACTCTTCCTCTTTTTGCCAGGTGTGCTGCCGTTGGCCCTGCAAATTCGACTACCGATAGCTTACAGTCAACGCGAAAAAAAAAAAATCCGCTGTCTTGTTTTATCGGGGTGGGATGCCTTTTTCATCTGCGAACTTGACCTCTGATAGCTTGTAGTCATTTATGTCGAGTCGCACGATAAACATGTTCCCCAATGAACTGTTAATTGTAGTCTTCAAATTGCTGCTCATTCGACCTTTTCGTTCCCACAAGGAATTCGCCCGCGCACGTCTTGATTTATGCTCGACCTACAGTCTATGGAAAAGGATAATATTCGGAGAGTCCGTATTTTGGACCTGGCTCAGAGTCGGATACTTCGACCCGGATGGCTTAGCCGCTCATCTCGCTCGAGCTGGATCACGCCCACTTCGAATTGGCCTCGATTTTCTCAACGTGGAAAAAGCCTTGTCTCTTGGTACCACAGCGGGTGCTGTGATATCGTCCCAACTGCAGTTGCTTCTACCGGAAGTCGACAGATGGCAGACCCTGCATATATCGGTCGACAGCAGCCATTGTTTAAATCATATCCGACACCTGCTCTTACCCCTCTCCCCCCGCCTCCTACAAGGCTTAACCGTCATTTACCGAAGAGACTACCTCGAGGCCGAGGGAATTATGCTGCCGGTGGTGTGGTTTCAGCATTCACTGCCTTCAATTGGCCTATCTCCGCGTCAATTCCGTCGGCTTTGCCTTTCATATGGCCAACATGTGTGCTCTGAAGCATTTGGAGCTCGACATGCTTCCCCGTTCAGCATTCCCGTCTTACTCCGACTACGCTCTTATCCTCGGCACGTGTACTCGGCTGACCCATCTGCAGTTGAGATGGGCGGGCTGCAGGGACTTTGACTACCTCACCGGTACAGAGGCCTATCCGGCTCTGCGCTCCACTTCGGTCACCAATCTCGTCCTCGCTTTCGACGTGAATCCTGGCCTCGGCCTTCTCGTGTCGTTGTTTCGATTCGTAAATTTGCGCCATGTGTTCATGGATATATCACACGTGAAAGGGTTGACGAGTGCATTATTGTGCGCCCCCATTTTCACAAACAGTTTTTTCTTCCAGTTTCGTAACCCCCAGCATCTCACAACGTTGTTACATAGTCTATTCGATCATCCGCGTCGATATGGAGAGGTTCAAGACTTCGACTTCGCTCATACTCAGCATCTACTTATTGAAAGCACCACGGGTCAATCGCTCATCCAGCAGTCTGCGTATTTGAATCCCGTTCGTCCAGGGAACCTACAACAACTCACCACTCACCATCGGACATCCACGATACCGTCGCGCTCTCTGATCTTCAAACTTCCTTCTCGCCGTGAAGTCATTACTGACTTCCAGAAACGCCAATTCTTCGATTGGCAGCCTTTGGAGATTCAGACGGCACCTTGGGACATAGATGAAGATCCGGTTTTGGACAAAGTATGGGTAGTGAAATGCCAATATTAAATTTTATGATGTGGTATGATGTGATTCTACGTTATATCTACTTTTCCCCCACCCCCTTTGTGTTGAATATTGACGGCCGAGAAAATGCGAGCCACATTCGCTATATATTCTATGCTACCTTCTACTATTACAGATCCTCCTATTGAAGACTTTTTGTAGTATATATATTCATTTCCCGGCTCTTCGCCCCCCCCAGAGAATAGGGAATATGTAAAATTGTAACGGAAATATTGATCATTTCTTTTCCGAACTTCGGTCGTAAACTCGGTGTAGGCATTATGTAACTTTGATGCGGCAAGCTCGGTGATCTTGTTACCGAGATTCGGTCTTTGTGAGAAAAATTGGTGTTAATTTATCCGAACTATAGCATACACTTTAGGTGGCTCCTGCAAATATCCGTGCTATTGACTATATAACCGCCGTTTCATATATAGTAACCCTGGAACTGACCAGACCTGTACCAAGGGCATAACATGTTGTTCCACCCCAGCAGTTGATTGGACCTGGTAGGCATGAGCCGCGTCGCCACTCCGCCTACGAAGTTCAGAGTGTACCAATCATCCGGAATAATACGGCCTATCCCAATCTCCTTGGCCCTCAACATATCAGCGGCCTCCTCGAATACTTGGAGCGACGCCTGAGCATCGAGGCCAGCATCTAGCAACGCTTCAGGTAAGTTCTTGCCGCGATGGACTTTGTGCTTACATTGGATCTGAGCCGCCGTAAGATCTTCTTCTCGGTTCCAGGTCGATGTGCGCAAGGTCTTGTCGAGTGTGGTGCCGAACAGGGTTTCTACGCAGGTCACCAACGCCAGCTCTCCTCCCCTGAATTCAGCATGCCGCTCCGGATCGCTGAGCTTAACCATGAGGCCCACATCAACAAGGCGATAAGTGTCGATTCCAAAGTCCTCGAAAAAGCGCATGCCATCGTTCCTCGCGCCTACGGTCCCTTTAGCGATCTTCTTACTGGTCAAAAGGCGCCTAAGTTCATCAGGAAAAGCTGGTAGGATGATCGGTAGATGATATCAAGTATTAATTTAATAAATACCTTTCATGCGCTTTAGATTCATCGTGAGCACTCGGCTCCCGAACGCGACTTGAACAGTGCATGTCCCGACAGCGTCCCAGTCAATCTCCTGACCATGATCATATCTGGTCCGCAAATATTCCAGTCGTTCCGCACGCGTGCCGGTTTGAACTATATTGAGCTCTTCTGGCGACAAAGTCCGGGGACACGCTTCCGTATCTAGACCAACTCTGCCAGCTTGGATTTCTCGTAGCCACTCGTTGGCCACATCTTCGTCTGTCGTATAGGCGAACACAAAAGTTGCTGGGTGCAAAGGCTGTTAGCGTGAGTGTCTATAGCACTTATTCAGATAAAATAAACCCACTGTAGTCTCCTCGGTTTCTGACCCTTCGGCTTCCAAAGCAATTATACCCCCAGCCTGTTAAATTCAGAAGCATTCTCTGTATAGTGTGAAATATTGACGTTTGCTTCTTCGATATTCGCTTCTGTCGCTTCCAGAGCGGTACTGGCGTCGTGGGTTGGGGACTACGTGCGTAAGTATATATATATTTAAAAAATACCCCGGCGACTGACCTCGGTTCCTGTGGCCATGATAATAATGGCATGCTCAGCTACTGGAGCCATGATAGGTACGGTGGGTGTGAGCGCGTCCGAGTCGGTAGACATGTTGTGGATTAGCAGCGTATTGAATAATTTGCTCTTGATATGCTGAGTTTTTATTGCCCGTCATCATGTGCTCCCTCTGCTTTGGGCAAACCGGCTTTGACACTCGGGTTTCTGATTTATGGCTTCTGTCTGATGGAATCGAGAAACTCTGATACGACTCGACCGTTACGATAACAATACAAACAAATATAAATCTCGGTGAATAGGTACGTCACACAGCACGTGGTTGGCTCGGTCTTCTCTCGGTGCTCGGTAGCACTCACGACTTTGTGCCTTCGCTGGCGTTCACAGCGAGGCTCTTGAATTTCTTCTGCGCTGCGGCCATGCCGTCGTCTGGTGCGTAGGGAGCCTTCCTCTTCATGCAGCTGGACTGAATAGCGTTGACTGGGCCTTCGCTGTTACGATCCGATAATAGATATAGCGGCCTGATTATCGCTTCAGCTGGATGGTAGGCAGGTAGGTGAAATATACCTTGGAGAAACTACCGTCTAACAACGTAACACTTTGAAGAGTCATATGCATTCTCATTTCTTTACCTTTCCGCGTTGTAAACGTCACCAACGACCCGTGCACTTCGACTATGTCGCCAACGCGGAACGATCCCGGGAATGCTCGCTCGTAGACGCTCTCCCTGCAAGCAATTAATACAAGTTAATCATCTTTCGAGTCGCTTACTGTGTTTTGGGATCCACGCCTTTTTTGAAATAGTCTACGACGTTGTCAGCCGTATGCACGAGATGCGTGCCCTCGAATTTCTTCAAGACCCCCAACAGGTCGGCACTTGAAGGTAGAGGGACTGCCACAGCGAGAGGATCGTCAAATGAGGATGTAAAGAAGCGCGTCCCCAGCTTCAATTTGGTGCCGTAGGTGTCGTCTTCCACGTCCCAACGGCTCATATTCGTACCAACGAAGTTACGAGCGTAGAAGTCGTGGATGGTTTTGGTGACGCCTATGCACTTCTCGAAATTTGCGCCTCCTAATCCCACTAGTTCTAGACTTTGGGTCATATTCACTGCGGACTTGGCGTCGATTCTTAATCAAGTTAGTTACGTCGACCTGAATAAACTCGACACTCACCTTGCGACGTTTCCCGGTTGCAAATCTAGTTTGGATATGACGCCCTGCATACGAAAGACCAACTCTTCCTGCTCATTCGGTCCTAGCCGCCATATTTTCTTCCTATTACCTGTGGTCTGTACAGTCATGCACTCAACCTAACGTCCAAACGGTGAGTAAGTCAACCGCTGCGATGGCGCGGCAACTGACGTCGATGTCCTTGAGATGCTGTAGCGCCAGGTCACTCTCCCCTCGAAGATAGAGGGAGCTCGCGGTGATGCAGTCTTCGACTACTTGTCCTACGAAACTTCGTCAGTTAATTGTTACTTTTCTCATCGATTTAATAAAACTTGCCTGCAGCTTTGATGTCGAAAAATTTATCCAATTTCGCCATTGAATGTTTTGAGCAGTATAAATCGAAGACTGCCCTTTTATATATATTTTGGAGTTACAAGTGTCCAGATCTGAATCGGGCGCATTGTTATCCCCTTGCGACCGAGTTGAGGCAGACAGCATGGGTAAGACTCCTGCACCTCGACCTTATACTTATTAAGACATCTTCAATATACAGGGCCCATATCAGAACATGCCCTCCGTTTTTGGCATTGGTAACCAACATCACTGATCGACGAGATTCAGCCTTATCGGCCTGCATCAGAAGCATGTGTCCATCGCCTACGTCTTACGCGTGATAATCGAGACCGAGGTCTCATGGTATGGCTGTTTATTTGTCCATGACCCCATTTGGTTCGCTGAAATTTATATAAAGGCTCTCTTGCAATTCGCCTTCAACCTATTCTCCACCTGCTACGCTATTTCAACCTATTTTTCCGCCCTTATATTCCCAAATGCCGAGGTCAGCTGTGTTGCTCTACATCGACTATAACCCGCCGCTAATAATGTGCTCATCTTATTCAGAACCCGATCCAAGGCCAATGACAACAGCGTAGATGTAGAGTGGGTTGTTTATTATATGACACCATGCAGCTCAACCAGCTTTTTTCTGTCTACAGGTCGCATTATTCTGAGAGCTCGGTCGATCCGAGTAACTTTATCGACGATGAAGCCAGCGAGGCGTAAATCATATTAGGTTGTTGATTATGTTCGGCTTACCTCGTTTATCAGTGGTGTCAATGAAGGAGCGGGTGATGCGTTAGTGCCTCAATTTCTCTCTGCAGTCATACCTTGGATTGACAACCTATCACCGCAGGTCTTCTGAAGACGAGACCTTATCAGCAAAAGAACTGTATGTGCACCTCGTCGTATCCCACCTTTTCCGCATCTGAGTTAATATGTTCAGTACTACCCTGAGCGACGACGAGATGCCTTTCCTCCTTACACCCACTGCCAACATGGTTCGGTGAGTACATGTTTGAAGACCACAAAATTCTCCGACCCTGCTCATCTACTATCCTAGCCACAAACGTGCTGTCTTATCCGACGAGAGTGATGATGAGTATGTCTGCTTCTATTAGCCTCTCCCTATGCTAACGCTGTTCAAGTGTCGTCATCGTTGACAAAAGTGATAGGTACGTGCGCGCCTCTAAATCGTACGCCGCCTAACCAACCTTTCCTAGTGCGTTCAACAACACCAGCGGTGTTAAGGCCAGGTCGGTTGGTCGCGTCTCCGCTATATCTTCTCTCACCTTACGCAGTACTCTGCCTCCTCCTATTGGTACAAGGAGGTGAGCCTACTCGTAAAGTGTACTTTCTTATTTAATATTCACCAGCAGTGCCAAACGCAAATCAACTCCGCTTGTTGATCCTGACCCTGTCACTCCACGTCCGGCTGGTAAGCGGGTACGATTGAAGAGCCAGAGTCCCAAGTACGTATTTGATGGCTTGGATTCCATGTCCTAACATGTTTTTCGTAGCTCTGACGTTGAGGAAACTGATAAGGAGTACGTCGTCCAGATCTCATAAAATCACAAGCTTATGATCCATTAGGCTGGTCGACTCACACTTTCCGCCTGACCGTGCTACAAATCTTGAGACTACTGGCTATCAGGATGTCCGGTATTATTTTAAAATATTTATGACCTGGTCATCGACTGACAAACAAATTATATCCAAGCCGCACAAGGCCTTCCACCAAGCCTGTATTATCGGATACAACAAGGTATACTACTGCAACGTCAACTCAAGCTCCAGCCGCCCAAGGATCCGGTTTTCATTCGAGATCCGCTCTCCCATTGCCGTCGAAGCCGGAACTCAATGAAATGTACGTTCCCGTAAAGTGATATTCTGACCCAATATTAATCGCTATCTGGTTAAGGATTAGGAATGAGATGAAAAGGTCAGTAGTCCCACCAAAAATATCTTCACCAGCCTAACGTGCTTCTATCAGCAGCCTAACGTCTTTGGAACTCGACGGTCTGGCCGAAAAAAGTCTCTCACGGCTTCAAACCAATTCGATGCCCTGGACAAGGTCCTTGGTTTCTGCTACCAACAATCTACCGAATGGATCCAATAATCAAGTTAACCCTTCCTTGACTGCCCCTTCAATTTTTACGCGCATAGAGTGAGTACCTTGCCTTTATATATATATATATATTACACCTAAGTTTACCGATTTGATAGATCAGCGTGCGTTGTATTAACGCTGAGCTACCTTACCTGATACGCCTTATATAGCCGTTCGAATCCATTCGGCTCTGACACAATCAATCCCGTCCGTTCCCTTTCCGGTGCTGTATATGGATCTAGCGAGACCAAGCCCTCTGAGTAAGTCGCATTTGTGTCCCACAAACGAATGAACTAATGGCTTGCAGCTCTCGTCCGTACAATTCTGATTTTAGTATCGCTCGAACTGACATGTCCCAGTCCCGGACACCGATGCTGCTGGCAAGGTCGTGCCGTCTATGCCGTGCGGTTGCCACCCATAATTACTCACCCTCAACTGACCAATCTTAAGCGCCTCGTTCGGAGCAATTTTTTCTTCTCGTCCGGCTCCTACGGCTCCTGCGGCTCCGGTCACTGACACTGGGTAAGCTACTTTATTTCTCCCTTGCGATCTGACATGTATACTGCTACTTTGCAGAAACGGTGCGAAATTTTCAAATTTAGCATTTACCTTCTGCTGATATTCGGCTAGTCGATTCCTCCGCCGGCAAAGTGTTCCTAGAAGATCTCGAGACTTACAAGACTAACTTGTACGTAGAATTCATTCGCATTAGCAACAGCGCTGATCATTGTACAGCGACCCAACTGCCGAGTGTGGTGTCTTTGATCTAGATTTACAAGACGAAGTTCTCCGGCCCCTTTATGTCGGACTACCTCCCTTGCCGTATGTCATGTTCTCTCTCTCTATTTCTGATCCTCACTTTTTTGCCCCCCAGCGCTGGACGATGGATCTCGCCTACCTATGATCCTAACGATACCTCTTCTCCAGATTCAGTCGGTGGACGGACGGTATTTTCGAGCTGGCCAGACTCCTGCTATAACTTGGACGCGTCGTATGTGTTTAAATTTATGCCCTTATGTCACTCAACCCGTCTGAAGCACGGCATGGAACATTATGACCTTTGTTCAGAGTGGACCTTACATCAATCCCTGTCGCATCTCACCCGCCCTCTGTTCAACGGAAAAGGCAGGTACAGGGGTCAATGCTAGGCGAATTGTCGTCGACGGAAAGACCGCTGTGTCCCTCATGGTCGGCATGTGCACCGGCTCGTATATCACAGAGCCTGTCGCTGGCAACGGGCCTGATCCCAGATCCAAACGCTATATGCTTCTACTGCAGCACAATCAAGAATGGGAGCGCTGGCAGTCCTTCCACTGTCTCGTGTTCGGCTATGAACTCCTTTACGCTCAGATTGAAGATAGAGCTATTCAACTAGGATCGATTCTGAGTCCGATGACCAAAGTAGTCAAGGGTATGAATGTCCACAAATATACTACTCGAACTGACATTTATTTCACTTCAGCGGGAAGCTCCAAATTCAGAGAGACCGTCAAATCCAACATGCTCTCGCCTATTAAACCCGCGAAGATACCTTCAACATCGAAGCAACCTCCCAAATCCTCGTACCATTATAACTTCAAACCCAAGAACAACGTTCGCTACACTCTCGCTCATGATGAGGATGGTGCGCCCAAAGTACATCGCTGTAGATTATACTGATATCATACCCCAGTGCCAACTTTCGACGCCCGTGGAGTTGCGTTCGACTTCAACAACGATATTGACAAATTAGCTGAAATACTGCCACCCTTCGACGGCGAGATCCCAACCGGTTCTTTCGTTGTCGCCGGCTACACTGCGTCCACCTTTCTCGGCCAAGTGGCTGCCCAGGATAAGAAACAATTGATGTGTGTGGGTTGCAATTTAGTCTGGGCGATTGTATGCGGTACTCCGAACGATTAAATAGTTAAATGTGTGTACTGGTCCAAATACTACTGTTCAGTTCTTCCTACGTTTGCGATGATGTCCTGCAGTCTGGTTATTTCGTTCAAGGCGGAGAGGAGAGCATCGTCGT
This sequence comes from Mycena rebaudengoi, assembly GCA_029282285.1. Lineage (NCBI taxonomy): Eukaryota > Fungi > Basidiomycota > Agaricomycetes > Agaricales > Mycenaceae > Mycena > Mycena rebaudengoi. The sequence continues at coordinate 879,138 of JARJCX010000044.1, read as the reverse complement.
CTGGATTGTGGATGGTTAATTCCCGAAAACAGTCGCCGAATGCCTGAACTAACTGGTGGGACTGTGAAGATGAGCCGCTCTTACTGTTTTCGATCGAACCGGAACAATAGCACGTTCCTTCACATCGTCTGTTGAAAGTCAGCAATTATGCTCTTCATATATACTACACGTACGGGTCGATAGAGCCGCCTGTCTTCTTTTGTTTGCAGTCTTTTTGAATCGCCGACAAAGTTTCTTGTCTTTTGCGTCGAAGATGCGTATAAACAAGTCGTACGACTTAAAAAATTCGTCCCGGGTGCTCTCGAAGATAAATCGCATCTTTCGGTCGCATAGGGTCTTCGACTGACGACACGGAACGCAGCTCGCTTGATCATCTTCTACTACACATTCTTTCGGCCGCCGGCTGAACGTGCATTTATCGCATGCCTGCAGAGGCGTTAGCTGTGCGCATTCACCTCGTGGTTGCGTACCATCATGTTTTCCAGATTCCACCGTAAAACTTCGTCGCTGCCAACCCACCGACCACCTTTCGCCCTTGTTCTTGACGTTAGATCTGCTACTCTGCGCCAAAAAGCCGTTGTAGTTTCTGCCGAGGGCTGCATAGTGTCCTGATTCCTAACAACAGGACTATTGCTCTGTATTGCTCTACGACGGTTCGACACACTAGGCATGAATCGGGTAGGTGGTGGTGTGAAAGACAGATCATTGATGGCTTTAGGAGTTGTCCTATTTCGGTCCCGGTACTCCCTCGGTGATTTCGTAATATCGGTGCTCGGTGTCTCAAACTCGGTGATCTGAAAATCTCGGTGCTCGGTGACTCAGTGATCTCCCTCGGTGCTCGGTCTTCAACCGCACTCGGATCAGTTACCATGGTAACTTGTGAAGGTGCTTTGCTATTTGCCAATGTATACAGCTTACTTGTCGACCAACACCCATGTTCTCAGACACGATACGCAATCGGTATGTACTCACCTGTCCTGGGATACGTAGATCTCACAATTTGCCAGTCTTTATATTCGGCGCTACTTGCCCGCTTTTACGGATGGGATGCACATCCTGGCACAAGTGGCCGTTTGCATTCATACTTTTCACAACCCGAGCTCCCTCAAGGGATACTATGAATTTATGAGCTTTTGCTTCGTCAAACGAAGATTGCGGATTATATCAAACGGAACACGTTTACGCTTCATAGGAGGAGGAACACATCGAGGGAAGATACCTTTCACTGAGATCAACGGATATATCTGTAATGCGAACGGTCACAATGACCTTGAGTCTTGCACTTTTTCTTTCGAATTCCAATGTCCTGATTACCAGATGGCAGCTTCTCTGGCCTCAAATCCTGTTTGGCTGGCCATCAACAAACCTATGAGTTCAATGATTGACCTATTGACTCGCACTGAAGTGTACCACACGGCAAAGGTCCACAACTTTAGAATATACACCCGTTTCAATGCTGAGGAAGCCAGGAATTCACTACGTACCCACGACTGCACTTTCTGCGATGACATGGTTTCCATTCTACGAGTCCATACAGCCCCCGCCCCATCTGCTCCCTCAAGAACCAAACCAACGACAGCGATATCCTCAGCTATGACAGAGTCCATAAACCGTTCACTCCGTTCAGACGCTGCTAAGTACAGGTATCAAAGAAAGGCTCTAATGGGAGCTCTTGATAAAAGCAGCTTTCCTCCGGAACCACTGGATGCGATCGAAACGCACCGTATTTTAACCAACTCTGCCCAGGCCTGTCAGCCTGACCGTTTTGAAGAAGCTGGGTGCGCAGTATGTGGTAGACTGACTCATAAATACGATCTGACGAAACTCAGCAACTTGACTTGTAGTCTATCGCCGTTGGAAGTTAAGGGCGTAACCCGCAAGGAGCGTTTTCACGTATCTGACCCCATTGAAGAACTTACAGGTCCCGTTTTAGCTGCCGGTTGTGACTCTATATGCGTTGAGTGTGAAGAGTATCTACACAAAGGAAACTTGCCCATCCACGCTTTGGCGAGACACGGCTGGATCGGAGAAATTCCACCCGTGCTTGAGAAATTATCATATGCGGAAGGCCTCTTGATAGCCAGAATACAACACAACAGATGCGTTATCCGTGTCAACTCTGGTCGAGTACGGATGAATGCTAACGCAATTATGTTTCAACAGCCTGTATTGAAAGTCTATCTCAAGCTGCCCCCAAGCCGAAAAGAAATGGAGGAAGTACTAGCGGTGGTGTTCACTGGTGCCTGTGATCCCACTCCCGAAGATTTTGAGAGAACACCTCTTCTGGTACGCAGAGAAAAAGTGGCTGCCGCATTGGAATGGCTGAAATTAAATCATGAATACTACTCAGATCTTGAAATTTCGGAAGAAAATCTGGCGACTTATGCGTTGAGAGATGTCATAGTACGTGTTGATTATCGGCGTACAGAGGGAGAGGTCGAGCATTCTGTTCCTGAATCCGCCAGAAGCGTATTCGACAACAACGAGGAACATGGCACTTCGAGTGGTCCCTGTCCCTTCGTTGTACACGGACTAACAGGAGCCGAATACTGGGATGCCCCCATGAGCACAATAACTGCGGTTGCGCTCCAACACCTGACAAGCAAAGGCAAAATGCTCGGAATAGGTCAGCTCGACAAACCCGAATCACTCTACAAAAACGTCGCAGCATATCCCAGCATGTTTCCTTGGCTCTTCCCTTACGGAAAGGGAGGAATTGGGCATGAAACACACAGATTCATACTCTCCGACAAAACCAGAAAACGTTCTCTCCTGTTGTACCATGACAAACGGTTTCAAACCGACACTTACTTTCCCATGATAGCTTTCAATCACGAGCAATTAAAAGGCTCCTCGAAGGGCAGTAGAATTATCGTAAAAAAATCGAAATTTGCTGATATCTCGAGAAGACTGCTCTCCATGGATCCGACCGTTGCTGGAGATATAGCCGACCGTATGGTGGCCGGTGAAACAGTCAAACCTCAAACAGACCAAGAAATCCAGTGTTTCGAGCTATTGCGAGACTTGGACGGAATTGGCGCCCATGTTCCAGCCCCAGCCACCTCCAAAAAACATATGAGAAATGAAATTTGGTCCATGACATCGTTTATGGGAGCCCCTACCTGGTTCATAACTATGGCCTGGTCAGATGTTACACATCCTATTTCGCTATATTACGCGCAGACCGATACCACCTTCCAGCCGAATTTGATGAGCGCCGAAGACAGAGGTCTTATGATGTCTAAAAACCCTGTAGCCGCAGCCAGATTTTTTGATTTCATGGTTCAGGTGTTTATTAAAGAAATTCTTTGCTGGGAAAATGTAGATCGTGGGCTCTTTGGTCATACAAAAGCTTATTACGCAACGGTGGAACAGCAAGGGAGACTAACGCTACACCTACATTCCTTACTCTGGATCACCAACAGTTTGTCGCCCCAAGTTATTAGAGACAAAATCATGGCCGAGGATTCTGTGTTCACGAAGCAGCTCGTAGATTATCTGGAATCCTCTCATCAAGGTGAATTTATTCACGGACCAGAAGAAGATGTTCACGACCGAGTTAACGCAGCTGTCAAAAACCAATCCATTCCTTATCGGAATCCCGTGCAGACCTTACCCGAAGTACCGCCAAAACGATGTGCTGCTGATAGCTGCGAAGTTGATTGCAAGGACTGTTCACGCTTGTCTGCTTGGATGCTTAAATATGAACACGAAGTAGACGACATCCTCATCCGCTCCAACATCCACGATTGTAGAGAATCTATTCAAGACAAAAACGATGAAGATATTAAAAAAAATTGGAGAATTAAACCCAAGGATCGGAAAAAAACAAACAAACAGCCATTCTTCGAGCGACGCGGATGTCTCGTGAACGGTGTCTGCAAATCTCGATTTCCTAGAGATACTTTTGAGGAAACCGGCATTACCGAAGATGGTCACATCAACCTAAAGAAACTGCAGGCAAACATGAACTCCATCGCCAGAGTACTCACCAGCTTCTCTCGGTGTAACACGGACGTCACCGGTCTAATGTCCGGAACGGCTGTGAAGGCAGTAATTTCCTACTGCTCTGACTACATCGCTAAACTGGGTCTAAAAACCTACCAAGCCTTTGCTTCCGTATTTGACGTCTTTGACAGACACAAAACGCAGACCGAGGCGCCTGCTGAGAAACCCGAGCCGACCATTGAACAAGAAGCGATAGGTGAACTTGAGACGCCCAGCAGCACAGAGACTGCGCGACATTTAGTGAGAAAAATGATAAACTCGATGTCAACCAAGATGGAAACTGGTAGCCCCATGGCAAGCATGTACTTACTGCAAAATCCAGATCACTACGCCAGTCACGACTTCGTGAACTTCCCATGGAGAACCTACGTCGCCTACGTGCAACGGCATTGGTACGCATCCGACCCAGAAATGCTTGTCGACCTCGGAATCCCGGAGGAAACAGTAGTCGTACGAAGAGAGGAGAAAGAATTTGTCGCCGCGTCAATAGTGGATGATTATATATATCGACCTAGATTTTATTCAAGACTGTCGCTGTACGAGTGGGTTCAATGCTCCGAAATAAAGCCACGAACCAAAAAAGAAATAGAACACTTTGCAGAAGAGCTAGCAGAGCATGACCTCTATCAGAAGCTTTTGGCTAAACGTGACGAAACCGAAGACGGCGATGACTTCATTGAGCATGACGAGAGCCAGCGGGACACCGACTCCGAGTATGACCCTGGAGAAGAAACGGACAGCGACAGCGACTGGGCATCCGACGGCGAAGATGACATCATAGTGGCCAAGGAGATCAAGGCAACCAAACGGAACAAGCGCGGCGCCTATTCCTTTATCTTCGGCCATAACATGTTTAAAACTCACTCCGTACAGTGTGACTTCAGCAAGATAAACCGCGTCATTCCCAATTTCATAGGAGGCGCCATTCCAAGAGCAGACAAAGGCGATCGAGACTACTATTGTGCGACAATACTCACTCTCTTTAAGCCGTGGAGGTCCCCTACCGATCTTAAACCCACGAATGCAAGCTGGGATGAGGCTTTCACTACCCACCACTTTCAGCCACGTGAAATGGCGCTAATCGAAAATTTTAACATTCGTTATGAATGCAACGATGCCCGAGACGATCATTATGCAGCTATGCGAGCTAAGATAGCGGCCACTAAACAAACCGGTTTTACACAGCATTTCGGTAACTCCTTCTTGGGCGAGAAAGATGAGTTTGCTAACGATCCAAGAGCAGTATACACTGGAATTGATGACGCGGACGCAGACTTGGATTACGACGATCATGATATGGGCCGCAGAACTTTGAAACTACACGAACAGCGGCTCCAAATTCACACGGTGCTATCGACCTCCAAATGGCTCAGCAAAATTCCCGCTCGTCTCGGGATTCAATCAAACACATTTCAAAGAATAGAGCTCCCATACAAAAACAGAAACACATGGGCCAACATATTGAAATCTGAGCGTAAAATCTTCACCTCAAACAAACTAAAAAATATGCCCCAGATATCCAACACTCACGACAGTAAAAAAACTACGACATCAGACAAAGTGGAGATATTAGATCACGATTACTTTCTTCCTAAACCGCCACCCGGCGCACCCACATCCAGTGATCTACAAACATCCATATGCAAAGAATTCACTCTTAACATGGAACAAGAGCGAGCTTTTAGAATAGTGGCTGAGCACGCTTCAGCTCCGAACAGGCGTTTCGACGCTGCAAGATGCAGTGTTCTCCCTTAAGCCCTTATTAAGGGTAAAATTTTTGTTTAAGCCCTTAAGTCTTATTAAGGGTACTTAAGTTAATGGTATGTTAAGGCCTTAAGTATCACGTGTCGTATATTATTCCATGATATAACCTCTCTATTTTATTTAATCTCTTCTTTACTTCTCATTACCCATGTGTCTATATGCATCCCTACGGACAATCAGCTATCCTACTGTTGCCAAATCCTGCTTGAATCAGGTGGATCATCGATCATAGCCGTCCCATTCCCCTCGGATAGGCTAAAGTATTTGACAAGGAAATCCACAGCCACTGTAGTTCACATGGGTTGAAGTTTCTTTTCATACACGGTAGAAATACCCTCAATGATTGGGTGTACAAGTAGGTCAAGAAAATTGTGCGATCAAAATATACAGTGATGCCATCATTAACCCTTAATTAAGACCTAAGAAATTCCGGCCCATTTGTTAAGCCCTTAAGTTAAGTGCATTTTAACCCTTAAGTGGACTTAACCCTTAAGTCTTAGGTAGAACACTGGCAAGATGCGCGTGTGCGAGTACGCACGTGCGGGGGGTTATGAGATGAACAAGAATGGTAGGAAGAATTGGGAAGAAGAGGCAAAAGACGCAGGACCGGGATGCGGCGCCGTCAGATACGGCGGGGGAAACGAGGGGGAGAGGGAGGTGACACAGGATGATACAGGCCCTGCAGAACGAGAGGGAAAAAAGGCATGTCCCGAAGAAGGGCAAGGCGCGAAGTTTTGCGCAGGGAAAGATGGTAAAAAGGGCGGGGGGAGACGATAAAACAGCTAAAAGGAAAACGCGGGGACTCACCCACACACCCCAAGCGCCCAGATCAAGATCCGGTGTCGAGACGACCAAATGAACGAAGCGCTGGACGTAGAGCAGGAAGACGCATACAGCACCCCATGCAACGCCGTCTAGTGCGCAGGCGGCGCGTGCAGACAATAACTGCGACTGCGCAGGCACTCCACACCACTGCGTCGCGTTTGCGTCGCCCGTCCTTTGCAATCGGCACATAGTTGCGGTGGCAGTACTGCGCGTCGTCGTCCTTGTTCTTCGCCCTCACACAGCTTGAACCCTCCATCCGCAGAGCAGACCTGAACGCACGTAGCTCGAATAGACCCGTATATCCGACGTGGAAGAGTCCCGGTGGCGCGTGCGCACGGAACCACGCGGACCCCACCCAACGCGTTCGCGCCCCCAGCTCCCCCGCGCGCGCCGGCACCTCGCCTCCACCCGCGCGGCATACGTCCAACGCGGAAGCACCCCCGCCTCCAGAAGCGCGCAAAGTCGGGATCGCACCCTGCCCTGCCTCTACACGCGCGCCACGCGCACAAATGAACGCCCGCATGGGCCGTATTCGTAACGGCGAACAAGACGACCCCACAGAAATTGTGTGGGGAAGAAGAAAGGGGTCGTACGCAAAGGTAGGAGTAGAATGCGAGGCGGAGGGGTGGTAGTAGGAGGCAAAAACGGGGTAATGGAGCAAGGCTAGGTGGGAAAGAGAGGAGCAAGAACGAAAGGAAAGAAAGTGGGGATCTGAGCGCGCTACGAGATGAGAATAAGAGAAAAGAACGCAAGGAAGGGAAGGGCGGTGGGCAAGCGCATGCGGGTATTCACCGGTTAGAGTTCGGGTTAGAGGTTAGGGATAGGGTGTTAGGGTTAAAGGACAAAAATTTCCGCGGGAACGAGGCTTTAGTGTGCCAACCTGAGATGCCCCGGTTCGGGGGACCCCCCGAGCGCAGCAAGGGAGGGGAGGGGCATCGAATGGTTGGCCCTCTTCACGCAAATGAAGGAAAACTTTTGTGAAGCGGCCATCAGCGCATCAAAATAAGGCTGATGGCCATTCTGGCGGCTTGATGGCTCTGCTTCAAATTTGATTTAATGGAAGTGACGAGGTTTCCCGGAAATTACTTCAAATGACGAACTTTCACGCTTTCCCATCAAACTTACGAAATTTCCCATTTCTAAGCGAAGTAACTAAGTGACGAGGATGGGTACGACTCTCGTCGAACCGAAACCTTTGGTTTCGTGGTTTTGTACGTAGAGGATGTCATCTTGCTGGGCTACATCGCCACTAGTTTCGGAGAGTTTTGGGAAATTAACCGTTCTTTAAGCAAATGCCTCGTCGGCGGAGCAATTGCCCCATGTAGTTTATCTCCATGTTGTCGGCCTCCTCAAAATGATAGTTTTCTTCCCCATTTGCATCCAAAATTTTCCCACTGCGGAGCCTTTGCCACGGTTCTCTAATTCAAAGCCAGCTGAACATTATTTCCCCACTCGTACTACCGGATCTCGCCAAACATCGCTTTATATTACTGCGACTTGTGCAAATGTCTCCGGAACGGAGCCAAAACCATTCAGCTGACCTACCCGCACTGCCAGTCACACAGTTTGTCGCAGTAGGTGATTACTGCGTGGCAATTTCAACTGCCTACTTATCTTAGGCTCAGTTCTGTGGGCAGACTGGTGGCTGTACACTCTGGAGAAAGCCGGGTGGCATGTACAGCCACCGATCTGCCCACAGAACTGAGCCCCAAGATAAATAGGATTCGACACATCCAGATGTAGCCGAGCAGGGCCATAGGTATCTCACTATGCTTAATCACATGAAGGAAGCTGCCTGTATCATGAAAAAGAGTGGATGGACTAGACCTTTCTCGTTCATGAAGTGTGATATTACTCAATTTAAACCATCTAAACGTTTGAGTGGGACCCAGTGGAAAGCCCAGATCAAAATTGAACGCGACAAGCTGCTCAGTTTGAAATTTAAAAATGCACCCGATGACAGATGCAAGAAGTCCAAGCCGAAAGTGCCAAAACTCGAGACAGGTGTCAAACTTCTAGATGCACAGCACTTCACCAATATTACAAGGCTAAGTCCAAGTCAGTTCAGAAAATTATTGATAAAACCGCATCTGACTTTAATCTGAACGAAGAACAATCGCGTGCGTCCCGGATCGTCGCAAACCATGCAACCTGTCCAGACCCTGATCAACTGAAGATGTATTTAGGGGGGATAGGAGGAACCGGAAAGTCCCGTGTGATTAATGCGCTCAGTAGTTTCTTCCATCACAGAGGGGAAGCACATCGATTTATTGTGCCGGCACCTACTGGAACGGCAGCTGCACTCTTATATGGATCCACATATCACTCCGTTCTTGGAATCGTAGACACTGACAACGGCGAGCGAAGTGAAGGCACTAGCATTAGGAAAGTGAGAGAACGGCTTAAAGGAGTGGAATACATTTTTCTAGATGAGGTGTCTATGGTTTCTTGCAAGAATATGTATCAAATCAGCGCGCGGTTGGCAAAGACGTTGAGTGAACCTAATGAGCCTTTTGGGGGTATGAACATGATATTTGCGGGTGATTTTTCTCAGTTGCCTCCGGTCGGTGGGCAGCCATTATTTGCACCAGAATGGAATGTGTCGTCTGTACGTCACCGTAAAATGTCCGTTGGCGACCAAGAAAACACCATAGGAAAAATAATCTGGAAGCAGGTAAACACCGTGGTTATACTGAAGACAAATATGCGGATGCAAGAAATGACGGCTTCAGACATTAAATATAGGACTGCATTGGAAAACATGCGGTATGCGGCTTGCACTCCAGATGACCTCGCTAGGACAAAGGACCCGCCCAGATAGTCTCCTGCATGTGGCACTACTTAATACTTGTGAAGACTCAGAAACACAGGGAGGCTCTGACCTCCCTGTTGCTTTCAACTCACTTGTTAGCCGTGGAGATCTTGCGCTACGTCGATCACGCATTACCAAAAGTACCCCGCGCAGATCGGGTGTGTAGATTATGTAAATCTGAAGTTGAAACCCCTGAACATGCGCTGATCACCTATGCCTCTTCGGACGCACTCCTAGATCTCCACACAGCTTTTCTGGACAAACTCTTCAATGATTTACCTAATTTACGACACCAGATGGCCGAACTGTCCAACACGGAGTTCCTAAAAGCCATCATCTATCCCCGATCTACCATTGCGCTGGTTGCTAAATTTGTGTTTGATGTCCTTCAGATTTATTACGCCGTTCCTGTGTACCGTTTGAGTGAAGGCTAACCTGATTAATTTTTGCTTCTTTGTATTCGTCTAGTCTTACCTTGGCGTGTGGAAACATAGCGACCGGGAGCTTTGGCTAGCAGGGTGCGGAGAGGTCCAGGGACGATAGTATACTTAGTGCCTGTATGCTGGGATACTTCCTGGAAACCGGCGTTCATGAGTTGGACCGTGCCGTGTAATACTACCTACCTACCTACCTACCTTAAGATACGTGTAGTGGGTGTTAAACCAGGTCAGCCTAGTTTTGATGACCCAAACTTTCGCTCAGTACCGGTCATAACAGCCTGGAATTCTCAGAAAGATAAATTGAATCAATTAGGATCGGCTAGATTCGCGGATGATACCGGGCAGCGACCCACTGATTTCTTTGCTGTTGACTCTTAGCGGCCAGCACCTCTGATCGTTTGGATCCAAAGAATAGCCATAAAAAGAAGCTTCCTGCCTTCCGATGCTTGTCTGAAACTGAGCGGCATGCTCTTTCAAATGCCCATCCTTGCACCAGCGAACATATTGCAGGCAAACTCAGTTTATGTGTTGGTATGCCTATAATGATCAAGAATAATGATGCGACCGAATTATGTATCACTAAAGGGCAGGAAGGTATTGTAGCCGGCTGGCAGGAGAGTTATGATGAGCATGGACAGCGCATTTTGGACACCCTATTTGTGAAGCTCGTAGATCCTCCTCGGAAGATAAATATCCCCGGGCTGGAGGAAAATATTGTTGCACTTAGCAGGGCATCCAAACGTATCTGGTGCTCATTTCCTAATGATATGGTAGTCGCCATCCTTCGTGAGCAGGTGTTAGTGCTGCCCAACTTCGCCATGACTGATTACGCTTCCCAGGGCAAGACTCGCATCTACAATGTGGTTGATCTTCAACACTGCAAGTCGCATTTTTCCTATTACACATGTCTGTCAAGAAGCTCTACGGCTGAAGGTACTGTCATTATTCAGGCATTCGATACAAAACTTATAATAAAAGGAATAAGTGGGTTTTTGCGGCAAGAATTCAGAGCACTTGAAGTCTTGAATGAAATCACTCGGTCTAGATATATGTGCACCCTTCCTAACACAGTCTCGGGTGTAACACGTTCTGAGTTGTTGCGCTCTTATCAAGAGTACCAGGGAGCCGATTATGACCCAGCAGACTTACATGCTGCACTTGGCGAACAGGTGATGCGCCAAATGCCTCAGTTACAGATTTCCAGCCCTTGGACACTAATTGGTAAGGATTTGAAAGCCGTCAAGGTCGATGACAAAGTTATGCTGCCACCATCTAAGCGAAAAAAATAATGCTCAGGGAGGCAAACAGCCTAAGCGAGCACGCCTCCATACTGATGTGGTCAAACCATCTGCTATGATGTGGGACAGCATAAATTACAGCTGCGCATATGACGCTTGTTCACCATCCTTTATGATATATGGCAAGACCATCCCTCTCGATGGTCTGAATATTTTTCCGCCCAGACTCGATACCTTAAACAAGACATGCCTTCGCTACGCTCCGGCAGCGGAGATCTAAAGTTAAAAACAAAATGGGTAATCAGAAACCAATGCTTCATTGCAGAATTGTTCGTTCTCATTACGAGATGTGAGAATTGCTGCCGTTCTTCAAGAATCAAGCTTCAAGTCTTGTCGGCTTGTGTCGGCTTCGCTCCGGTGATTGGCCATGGACGACTGGCTATCAAATCTCGATGGGAACATTCCACGCACCAGTTTGAGCGCTGTAAGAGCTTGTAAGAGTCAGGGAGATCCGAGAATTTGGATCTACGTGTGTATTGATCTATGGTCCGGGAACTTCTGTGGACGAATCAACAGACTGAGGCTATGTACAGTGTATTTTCATCGAGGCTGCGGAGAAGCCAGGTGCGAATTTTTCATAAGATGGTGAGGGATAAGGAACATTGAGATCCGGGCTGCGATACGTGCAGTTGAGGTTGGTGGTCAGCTGGTGGTGTACGTGGAGGTTTGAGAAATCTATCCTTTCCCAAGTCGGGAAAGAGTCAGCATGAGTCAGGCTCGCCTAACACCTCCCGGTGGCTGCGGGGAATGCAATTCCTTCATTTTATTGATTGACTTATTCGCGAGAGTTGCAAGACCATGAAGTTAGAGCGCAGAGATATAGGGAGTCGCATAGTTGTAGATACCCCTGGCATTTAATGGCTAGACATGAACCGAACTCGAAAGATCTTTGAAACAGCGAAGAGGGGGGAGAGAGGGTCAAAATGGAGTAAATTGCCACGATTGAGTACAGTGAATGAATAGACATGATATCTACAGACCACTTCCGCGAGTTCTACCGGCAGAGGAGTGGGCAGAAAGAGCCGAGGAAATTTCACGACAGTTTAAGGAGTCGAAGGAGATGCATGCTGGGGGGGACTTACAATTTGGATGTATAGTTATTTTCGCTTGTGATAGATGAAGAAAGCCTGCTGCGTCCTGTATTCACGGTTCGGCGCTGTTGTAGGACCCTGCTTGAATAGAGAGTGCCAGGAGTTTAAGTATGGGACAGGATCGAATAGGACGTACTAATAATCCACGTTCCGCTGTTTGTCTGTGCTGGATGATGAGCACATTTGAGAGCGCATACTAGATATAGATATAGGGGAGCTCACTTTGCTTGTCAGGGAGCGATGATTATGATTGGGTGTTCTCTTGAATGAAATATAATTCTGAGGGTAAAAGGCAAAGGGGAGTGAAGCACGCACTATTTTGCAATTTGGTTGGAAAGGGTAAGAGCAGGCATGTTCGTTGCAATCGTGAGCAGCACGCCTGGCTGTCGATCTTCTGCGCGTCAATCAGGGCTCTGCTTGAAATTAACAATACACACCGAGGATGCATTGAAAATCACCGCTGGGATTCGACGTCAGGTTAGGTCACAGAGACATACTCAAGAGCCGAGACCACCGAGCGAGTTGCGGTCGCAGGACATGGAGAGGAAGCGGCCGCCGATGATGGGGGGAAGGTAATAAGGTGAGCACAGAAGAATGCGCAGCTTTGTATTGTATTATATAGTGCGTACTGCAGGCAGGAAGCCACGGATCTTGCAGATCCTACCGACAAAGCTAAATGGAGGTATACATGCAGTGCGGCTGGAGATTGAATGGGAAATGCACAGCAAAAGCACAACACGTAGCTCGCCATGTGCCTGCACAGCCTGTAAACTCCACCGGAGCAAAAGCAGTAGGCTAACTGCGCCGGAGCACTGGGAGGTGCATAGACGAGGACCAGAGCATAAGTGAACGAGCACAATATTACGAGTATGAGGTAAAAGCTAAGCATGCACGAAGAATTGTGTACCACCTCGTCCAATGACAGCTAAATAATTCATTAATCCCGCAGAATGTCCAGATCTGTCCAGATGCGAGAGATTTCAAATTTGCGCTGCGGCACAGCAAGTACTTCGGGTCATGAGGCTTGGTGGCGTGCTGTGTCAGATGCAGGAAGACAGAATGAACGGAGTTATGGAGTATAAATGGGGAATAGCTGTGGCCCTGCTGCAAGCCCGTGAGAGTCAAAGTGTTGCAAATTAAGGACGAGGAAGAGAAACGGGGATAACACAAATGGGGATAGAGCCAAACATGTACAATGACATTCGAGAGATTTCGTTAAGAGAACGGATAATTACTTTCCTCAGGATTCTCGAACTACAGAGGAAGATCTGCCTCCTTGGAGGTGGCGCGGGATTCTACCAGAACTTTACTGACCACTCATTTCCCTGCCTTGTTCCCCACCGGCATGACTCTGACATCTATCGATCATCTTGCAGAAAAACTGATAGGCCCAGCCTGTTTCGGAACCGAATCCTTCCAGTGTTTGAATTGTGTACCAACGCCGGTCCCCCCTCAAGTTGGCTTTTCTGCTTATCATGTCGTAGTTCCTCCCCCCATCATTCGCAGGCTACCATATTTCCTTTCACAGTTTCTCAGTGCCAGGATGCACTCCACTGCCGATTATATATGCCCTGTTTGCTCTTATAATTTACGTAAGCACACCGCCGTTTCAAATACCCCCCCTTTCCTTTACTTTTCAATGTGCGACAAAAATATTGTGTATGACTCGGCAATTAATTTGACGGTTGGGGATGTGAGTCATAGATATGCTATTCGAGGGATTATTTATTTGACCAATCATCACTTTACTTCTCGTCTAGTAAAGCCCAATGGTGCATTATGGTACCATGATGGCATCCTTACTGGTTCGTCTTGTGAACCAGACGGCTTGCTCCACACTTTGCCCCAGAATTTCTTGAATACCCGCAACATTGAAGGGGTTATTGGTGAAGCAGTGGGAGTACTTTATGTTCGAATTAATTGACATCCTCATGGCGGCACGCACCTGTGGTCGGCCGGTCCCAAATTTACCGCATCGCCGCCATGATAAATCGCAGATGATAAACCGGACAATTTTGTTTCATTGACCATTTCCATCCGTCGGCGGCTCCCAAATGAAGTGCAAATAAAATTGTGGGCCAAAATACCGGGAAAAAATTTAAGTACGAGTTCATGCCGGGCGCAGCCACGGCCCTTTACCCCAAGTTTACAGACTGTGGTACAACTCGGAACAATAGGGACAGTCAGAATAGCGATTCAAAGGCGATTCCGAGACGATTCTGATGTGGGTTCTCAGTCGATTCTGGACAAATTTAATTCCTAAGAATCGCAATCGCCTCAGAATCGTTGTAGAAGCGCCTCCAGAGACGCTTCTACATGATTAAAGGCGATTTTGATTTACGGCGATTCTCCCACGCTTTTATTACCCGAGAATCGCGTTGAGAATCGCCGATCAGAATCGCCTCCAGAATTCCTACTCTGATTGCCCCTAATGTGTTGAGCTGCCAACGGAGTTTGAAGATTTGGCAGGTGCCGTGATCGGCCGAGCACTCAACGATCAAATGCCATCATTTCTGCATTAAAGTTGATACCTCTACTGCAAAAGGTCGAAATTAAAAATTTGAGAGACAAATGTCGGGTCTTTTACTATATCCCACTGGGAAGTGGGCCACTTAAGAGCAATCAGTGAATAGTGACATGCACATATCTTGAAAATAGGGTTTTGTGTGCCTAGAATCGAAGATAGACCTGTTATGGACCTGTGAAGCATATTTGGCCGATTTGTGGTGGGGTGGTGTGGGCTTCAGTAATTTATTTTCGGCGGCAGTCCAAAAGGGGTAAATATCAGGAAGCGGACCAGGCGGCCAAATTGTGTATTTCTGCCTGGATAACTGCGATGAAACTGCTTGGATATCTCATAGGGGAACAAATAGACAGTCTAGTGTATTCAAATGATACATTGCCTGCATCTTATTGGTAGAAATAATTGCTTCTCCAACACACAGATTGACCAAAATCACAATGACTGAGGAATTTTGAGTTGTACACCCCTAAGGTGCAGTAGGGGCCGAAAAATACGCTGCTGGTAGATTCATATAAAGAATCCGAAAGTTCCTGAAGCAAAACATCCACATCTAGATCTAGATGGGACCCACAAAAAATCTCCAGATTTAGATACTCGAAGATATCTGGTTTGAGACGATGCTGAACTCCCAGTACTGAATCTGAAGTATAAACTATTGATGACGATTCCAAGTCCATTAAATTGGTCTTATTAATAGATATGCAACAGCGGCTATCCGTATCATTGAGGGTTTACTCACTGCAGAGCGGCCAATACCAAACACCCAAGAAAGTCCAAGTGCACTTGGATGAGAAGAAAGCTGAGCAAAATCAAGCTGTATCGGCCAAAAAAGCACATATTGAGGAATTCGACCCCAATGCGAACATAAGGAGCCCAAGAGGTCGTGAATCGGTGAGGGAGTTGTCGAGAATGAGATGACTGAAGTTGGTGCGGGTAAGCGGTGATGTTCGCTCAGCAATATTCGGCTGTCAAACATGCCATAACTTTCGAGCCGCACGGCATGCCGCCATCAAACTTTGCACAAACAAGGGTCTGAGGTCGTATTCCATCCCCCAAATACAAAGGGTGACATAAACCAACTGACAGGGCTACTATTGGCCAATGGCCCACTTCCCAGCGGTTATAGTAGCATCTAAATACTCCCATGTACTGTAAATTCATCAAACTACAAGGTCATGGGAGAACTCGAGCCTCACTATAATTTTAAACTCCGCTGACAGCTCAATCCAGTTTCTTGAGTTGTGCCGGTCTGTATACACCGAAGTGCCTGACAGCATTTTTTGGCATTTGTATACAGACTGGTTACGAGTTTGGCTGCTTTTCTCTTTCACGCTTGAGCCCAGTGTGTATCAATTGGTTAGTCAAAATCTCAAAGTAATTGCGCGCACACATTGCAGTACACCAGCTCTATACAAGCCCTCTTGAAGAAACAGCTTACATGCAGCAGCAAACAGCTATCGTGTTTGCTGCCTCAAATTTTCGCTCTATGGATTCATTGGAATTGAACCCCGGACTCGGCATTCAAGTGGCGCCTCAAAAAGAAAATGGGTTGTCAGAGGCAGAATGATGGAGGCCCGAGTCGAACGAGAGGTTTTTAGATTCGGATTGGACTCACGCTCAATTATTCCGAATGCACACCGTGTGCTACCCCGCCTCTCTGCTCTTACTGTGTACCTCCTTTTATGCGAGCTTGCAAATTGTGAAATTCAACCACCCACTGGATCCGAGCTGAAAATTCAACACAACTTGAGGGTGATTTCCACCCAACACGTCCCTGCTCTCAAGAGTTAGTGCTGCTAAATCTCCGTGGTGCTCAATGGCCAAAAAAAAAAGATATGAAAATGAAACGAATCTGCGAGCACTGTCAGGAAGAAGTTCGAAGATTTCGTGCATGATTCCCGGGTGCACACCGTGTGCTACCCCGCCTCTCTGCTTCCGTTTTGTACCTCGTTTGCCGCATTGGCCTCGCCACTCCGTCGTGTACCTGGCCCGTGATATTCATCTATACCGGATCTAGGTTCCCAAAGGAAGTGTATTAATACATGGACTGGTGCTTCCTTCAATCCATGGGATTAATGGCAGCGCACATAGCACCTTTCTATACATATATCTCCCCAAATGGGCGGTCCCCGTTTGGTCGACCTTGCGGGAACCTGGAGGCACCTAGACACCCAGGTCCGGAAAAATCGGGAAGTCAAGTTTGATTAATGGTCCGAACCGTTTGGCCTTGTCTTGAAGCCGCTGCGGCCGAAACAGTCCCCAAGCCCACGTTTTCCTGGAGGCACCCTAGGAATACTATCGATGACGGTGTAAACCCGCTTACTTACTTCTGTCACATTACCGATGTTTACTTACAGCATTATCACCAAACAGTCTCATGCTCTGCTGTACCTACCATTCGCATCATCAGGAAAATTTGTTTTTGTCAGTAGCCCCTGCCATCGGTATCAAGCATTGGTAGCCTCAGTAGTCTCCTGCAGCAGGTCAGTAGACGTTGGTAGCTCCGGTTGCCGAGCGCCAAGGGATCAGTAGTGCACAATATCCATCACCACGGATCAGTAGCGGCCGCTTATCAAGTTATAATGCACATCCTCCGAAAAGTTGACCCAGAAGACCTTGCCAAGTTCCTTCACATTGCCTGTAATTTCTTCCATCCTCAATTTAAGAATTCAAGCATACTCACAGATGTGCTTCAACAAAAAACAGAAATGCGCTAAGTCAAATTCAAACTCTGCAGCCACGTGTCTGATGAATTGCGTGCTTGTTTGGTGACAAACATGTTGCTATTGATGGGCTTTTCCGGCGTCGTCTTTCTCTTCCCACCACCACCACCATACTCGATGTCTGCCCAAAGCTTGCCCATCTCATATCCATCCCTATGTGCCTTCAAGCCCTCACTCCTGTTCGCTCCTCACATGATATTCAAGCCATCGTCTTTGCCTTTCGACAATGATGGTTCTCACACCTTTCAGCGCGCATTTGACAATACAAGTCCTCAAGTGAGGAACCGTCGACTTCCTCCTGTACCCGGAGCGCACCTATTCAAGCCTCAACATTCTCCATAGGATTCTAGCTCCTTGTTGCCCGCTCCTCGATCCTCGGGCTACTCCAATATTTCAGGCTTCTAAGTGCACAAGACCTTCAAGCACACACAAGCAAAAATATATTCCTTACAAGTCCTCAAGTATCAACCAAATCTTGAACCGTCAAGTTCCTTCACACTCATAGCGTGCGCCGTTATCGAGGCGATATCCCTTATGATTTTGTTCTTAGTAAGTTTATTTTGCTGAATGTGTTGCCCTCTTCTGACATGTCCTTGCAGGTATGCATCCTCATCGTTCATTCTTGTCTCCGGCTGAGGCGGCGGTCACTTTCGTACTTCAGCATACAATGATCTCTTTATATATATATAAATTTGATTTCCACTCATTTTTCGTGTGCAAATATTGTTGACCATTCCCACTATACATTGATATCATGGTCTATATACAGCTACTGTACACATATGGTGCTGCTACCAAGGGCTACGGAGCTGCAGTGCAAGGGCTACCATGGGCTACTGAGCTCATACAGGCGGGCTACCAGGCACTATATAATGGGGATTTGTGTACCAGGCTATGAGTGCTACTGAGCCTACTGAGGAAAGTGTTTTTTTCCTGATGATTCTACGACAGCTAACTACCCTCTCGAATTACCACCCCGCAAAAGGGTCTTGTTTGTTATCTGTGTCCCCTAAGCTTCTCTCCTCATCGTTTTCCTGGTGATCTTGGTGTCAAGTGAGCCCAAGTTTCCAGACTGTTTAGTCGACCACTTTGGTGTTTGGAGCTTTGGCTCAAGGTGTGCAGGGGTTCGGTGCACTTATGTAGGCTACAGAAGGTACGCAGGTATCTTCTGAGTAGTTTGAGGCCCCATGGCATAATTTACAAGATGTGCCGGTGGAGTATTGAATTTATTTTTGCCGACTAGCCAGAAAGGGTAATTGACGGCTTAGTCGGTCACCTACCCAAACATGTTGTTACTACACCATATAGCGGCTTCAAACTATCGGAAGTGACATATAATATGAATAGGAAGTATTTAGGGTCATTTTGACAGAACTACAGCCTCTCAAAAGAACGGTAGCATGCCCTTCTAATAAGCACTGAGATGGCTTGAATGGTGATTTCAGGTAAAATGACCGGTGTATAGGCGAACCAAGCTAGGAAGGCCCATGAGACGCAAACTGAAAGTTCACAAAAAGGATCTGTACGTACCCTGATACATAACCCCCGGGATGGGCACCTCTGGCTCCTCCAGAAATTTCCGACATTTGTACCACAGAACTTCTGTGTTCTGGGTGAACAATGGGTGGGGTCTAAGAAAAGAAGTGGGTCACTAATAGTATATGGGAATGCGATTAACAGCTGTCCTTAAGAACATCACCAATTTCCAGACCTGTAGCAGGAACCTGTTGCATGGTATGAGGTGGCCATCTTGTCCCGCTGAAGATGCGAGCGATCAGTCTTCTCCGCTGTATAGCCCAGGTGTGTGGGTGGCCTTAGTCATTTATCCTATCTGAGCTGAATGCCTTGGATTCAGGAAGCATATTGAGCCCCAGAAGTCGCGGATTGGGGAAGAATTCCCTCTACCGTTAGGTAAAGGTCTTAGGGCGCCCTATTTTCAAAAGTACCGCAAAATCACGATTTGCTCATTTCAATTGTGTCAGCACAGATTTTCCTCTGCCAAAAAAGCCACACTTTCGGCATTGGTGCCGTTATCAATGATCCGTGCGGCATCGGCCTCACGACAGAATTGTGCTGACTCTTTTGTTTTCGCCAAGGGGGTGTCGGCATTCGAGATTAGCATATAGGGTCGGAAAGTTTTTTTCGACCTTGTCTGGACCCCTTTCCCCCCATCAAAATGGCTCCCATGCCTTCAAAAACGACCCAAATCCCTTTTTTCTTTTTCGCAGGGCACCTCCAACGATGTGCCTGCTCCCTCCTACAGCATCTCCAATTTTTCTGGGCCGTTCTCGACGTCGTCCAAAACTCGGCGGCTGGGTCCGAGAATCACTCAC
Organism: Mycena rebaudengoi; assembly: GCA_029282285.1. NCBI lineage: Eukaryota > Fungi > Basidiomycota > Agaricomycetes > Agaricales > Mycenaceae > Mycena > Mycena rebaudengoi. The sequence goes on along the minus strand of JARJCX010000044.1, from coordinate 859,320 downwards.
GTAATAAATTACCGTCTTCGGAGTGGCTGTACATGTCAAACACCCATCATTTCACTCAATCGAGTAATAAAGTATTGCCTTCTGGCGCCATGAATACTCCTCCCAGAGCTTAGGTGAGTGCATTTTTGGATTCAGCATTGAAATTCACGTCAAAGCCGAAGATAATGTCTGCGATTCGAATTCCGACACCCCCTTGGTTTTCGCCTTCCCAACATTGAACTTCAAAGAAAAATTACAGAAAATTACACCCTGAATCTCTTCGCTTCATCTATCGGAATTGACGTGATGATCCCAATTTCATTCTCGCTGGAGGCTTGGTACTTATGCTCAACTTGAATCGGAACCTCAACCATTCAACATTCCACAAGCCATTAAAACTAACAGTATCTCTGTCATTTGACAGGTAGGGTTGCATAATTGGTGACCTGGATTCCTGTACTCAGTACATCGAGAACCAATTCGCAGTTTTTTTTTAAAACCAACTTCCTTTCACTAATAAAATGTGAAACCGCAATTTACCAGCATATTTATCCACTAAAAGATATTGACGCACATGCAATGCCATTTAATCCTTGGAATTGGGGAGTGGCAAATGCACTCATTTGGGGGCACAAAACAAATGCTGCATTTGCAAATTCTAGGTAGTTAAATGCGGGAATTGATAGACGTCCCGTGTTGAACTCACGATGTGCCGAGTCCACGTGAGAGCCATTGAATGTGCAACTATGATGCATACTTTGCAAGCTCGGGTGCCGTTCTGCGCCGCAGGATAGGATACTGATGCGGACACGTACTTTTGCATTGTATGAAAACCCTGTCTTGCCCTGCACTCCTCAGAATTCTTGCGGTAAAATGTTGTTGCATCTTTCTCTGACCTTCATTACTATCTGGCCTTTTCCCCTCAGGCCGCTCCTTGGATAGTTCTCCGACTACCTCTGCAAAATATTCATGATGAAGACATCAAGCAAAAAACCCTTCGCTGGCTGGCCGTATTGTGCCCTTTTTGTCAGTCTGTCCGTTAGGGCTGGAATTTTGCAAGAAAAAAATTACATCTGGCATCGTTGTCCTTTGCCGATTTCCGAATCATCACATATCTGACACTTCTTTTGCACAAAATCCAAGAAGGCCCACCCCGACATTCGGTATATCAAAATTTGCTAAAGATGCATCAGACCTCCAGGGACACTGTTCACTTATTTCATATTATAATAATAATAATTTTCCTTCTCATCCTTAGACCTCTGGATGACCTGTAACGACTGACGAGGAGTGCAATTTTTTTTCCCGACAGATACTACTTCTTTCGCAAATCTTCTGTTCGAACTTTAGTTGCATGTAGTAGTTCAATACTATATTTATTTAGCTCACTGCCAGCCGAAGCGTAGCGAAGGCATATCTGGTTTCTAGTAAGCGTTCAGGATAAAACATTACTCCTGGGAGATTTTAAGATGCCGAGTGGCGATATCACGAATGGCTTCAAAATCTCCGAACTCAGACATTCAAATGTAAAGGATAATGGTCCGCTGCAGTCCGCACACTGCAAACCACTCCTTCAAATTGATATCAATCTGTGTTGTCCTTTTCCATCCACGGGGACTTATGTAATGTGCATACCTACAGGGTTCTCTGATATTCTCTTGAGTTTCCGCTGGTTCTACCGGAAGTTCTATACGGAAATTGATGTTCAAAGTATTGCTTCAAACTACACATTCAAAGTCTCCTCATTATCTCCATGAGTTGTCCACTACACCTACCGATTTGAGCGATATCTCCCTCTAATACAAGGCAAAGTACTGTGAGTCAAATATGTCTCTCAGCCATTTCACTTTTCAGAGTGGACATTCCTAATAGTAGTACCACAGCACATTCTCTATTTCTTCATGCCGTCTGCAGTAAACAAAAATTACATTGCAACCCTTGGTCATCTTTCGGTAGAGGGCTGTGCCGCCTGTCGGCCCTACCCGCTTTATTGGCGGAGAAATGGCATACACGGCAACAGTAATGTCAAGAAAATGATGTCCCACATATTGGATCAGAATCAAACACGCTATCAAACGGTCAAAGCGACGCAATTCAATGTATATCGGGAATCTTTGAGGTGGTGGATGTGTCATATGTGGTCGCAAAAATACGATTTTTATATCAATATGTAGCCCCAAATAAGCACTTCACAACGACGCCCAGAATGTGCATTCCCCACGAATTTTAAACGCGAAGTTCCGGGGATCTTTAAGCTTTCTAAAACTTTTCAAATACCTGGAGTAAAATAATCATAAATCAATGAATACTGGTGCTCTTCAAAACTAATTTCAAGGGAACTTGCTATGTGTTATGGGCACAGATGTGTCACCTTGGATTCGGCCCAAACCGGTGGGCAAGCAGTGTTTTCGGGGCGTACTCTCGGCTGGCCTAGGGCCAAAATTGGTGCACTGTTTTTTTTTGGCCTCCTCCCTCTGCACCATATATCATGGAAAGGGGGTAAGAGGGTGGAAAACTTTTGTCAAGCACTCAGTACTCTTTTGGGGGACCCCATACAGGCAGATTTTTGAGGGAAATCGGATCAGGGAGGGATACGGGCTGAATTGCATAATATGCTCCCGGATTTTCCGGCTGATAATACTAGGCAATATGTCGAAGGCCTTGAGATTATCCTGAGTATTATCATGTACACAGGCAATATGGTGAAAGCCTTGAGATCCCATCCCCTTGGTCTACACAGCGTCACAGCTGTTGCAACACCGTCCCCAGGCAATATGGTCAAAGCCTTGAGAGCCCTAGTAATATGTTACATACAACATCCCCCCGTGTCGTAGTATGCTTAGCCAGCCCTGAAGCACTTGACTCAAGCATGATAGACCCTGACTACGACACGGGGGGGTGTTATATCAATCATACTACTAGGTTATATGAGTACTGTACCATTTCGACCAAAGGTTCAGGTGACGGTGACACCCATTTTTTTTTGATGTGTGCAAAAATCACCTTAAATCAAAAGAAAATTTATCGGCCATCCCGGACATCGAAAATTCCCAAATTGATGAACCTTTGGTCGAAATGGTACAGTAGAGGCCAGTCATCGTTAGGCGGAAAGAGTGCGGGTGAGGAAGCTAGAGCGCGGATAATGAGAGGAATCGAGAAGCAAGTGGGCAGAATGATCGGATCCTATTATCCGCAAACGAATCAGCTACGGCGATGATTCCTAACAGTTGCAAGCAAAGGCGCCATGACAAACGACGATGAGCGCAAGGCGAACCACGGACGACCGGTTAAGCAACAAGCCTCGAAGATACAGGTATGTGTTAGCAAGATACATCTCTACCGCCGCCCCCCAACTACAGCCTCATCTGGAATTGTGCACTGTGCGCGTAAGCCAAACTTTTTCAGCATTTTTTGGTGGAGGCGCACTACACCGCCACGCGCTCTGATGGCGCACGAACAGCGATTGCGCAATACCGCGGGGTTTCGGGTCCCGTATCGGGAAGGATCAGCATGTGGCAGGGTAAAATGTACGTGTCTCCAGTGTTCTGTAGAACACATGCCTCTAACTAGAACTATTTATTAATTATTGACACACCTCTAAGCACAACCATTTTTTGTAGAATAGGACCTACTTAGTCGAGCCTTCCAAAAACGGTAATCTGCCGTTCCCACGACCCCAAATGCAAAATCTCCCCTAAGATACCGATTTGTCCCGTTGGAGCAAAATGGGAGTGAGTTGGAAGTATTCTGGAGGCTCTGAGGTCCTTTTTGTCCCAAAGATTTTTGCCAAACATTGACTCAAATTTATTCAAATAAGTTTCCTGTCAGACAGCCGTAAAGGGTGCAACGGACGGGTGAGCCCCGTTAGCTGATATAACGGCCGTTTTCCGACCCGTCCCGTCGACGGGCAGGGCGGCGCGGAGCCCTACCCCAACGTCGTTGAGACGCGCCGTTCCGGACGTCATTTGATTTGACATCGCAGACGATCGCCAAGTGATGGTCGGAGTTTGAAAACCACCTGAACCTCGATCACTACATCCAATCCCTTTCGGAAAAGAAAACTTCAATGAACATGACATAATTTTAGATCCTCCGGCGCTTAAATGCGAGAAGGGCGTTCTAGTGGCTGTAGGCATGCCACGAGGTTACCTCATGACATGCGCATGTTATCAAACATCAATAGTCCTCTCCGTCTTCTCTCACATACAAACCGCCCACCGAAACCATGGTGCTCCACAAAGCTGTCGACGATGAGTGGACCTCCACGGGGTCAAATCCACCTTCACTATCCAAATTCCCGAAAGTCCAGGGTCTGCGGTCCCCGCAACTGCCACCGCCATCTGCGGCTGGGGTTGGCGCTTCTCGTGCTCGGTCGGCGCGAAACTACAGGAGCATCCACCAGCTTCGCAGGCCAGTCCCCCTCCCCTCCTTCTTAACTCACCAGCGCTCCAGCAGTCACTTCAGCAGTCCCTCAAATCACTACTCCGCGCCGAATGGGCCGCGTGGTCATCGTCAAAGGGCATGCCTTCAAAACGTGATGTTTTCTTATTAGTTCACGAACTTCGAACACTAACGGTATACTCTATTAGCTGGAACGCGCTCCTGTACTATCTCTACACCAACAAAATCGTATTCCGCACGCCGGACTCCCGCGACCAAAGTATTTCGCAGCCACCGGAGTGCTCCGCAAAGTCCATGTATAAACTCGCAGACAGGGTGACGGATATCTACTATCCCTGTTCAGTACCATCATACTGAATGAGTTTGGCATTTTAGTTTGAGTTGAACGAACTTAAAGCCGTCGCCCTCCAATCTTTGCGGTCCCAATTTTCTGCAGACAACATCGTACGCGAAGCGTTCTCCACCTTCACATCTCTGTAGGTTAATTCACCATGCATCCCCTCCTCCGGCCCTATGGTCACTGATTATTATGGAAAGGTTTCCAGAAATCCAGGATATAGAGGTTGAATTTTTGATCTGTCACCTGCCGAACTTGGCACTCGGGATCAACGAGATGCTGAGGAGTGTATGTGATGGAGCGAAGCCGCATTGCTTTGACGTTCTGCGCAAGATCGCCTGTCGTTCGGAAGGAGGGCCCCCTGTTCCCCGTTCCAGAAGAGCGTCGTCGGCGGTGCGCACAAGGTCACGTTCGCGTTCGCGATCGGTGCGATCCCCCAGTCCGGCGAGACGAATTTCGCCAGAACCGACGCGAAAAATGCTGCCGAAAGGGAAGTCTAAGAAGGGTGGTCCATACTGGTAGGATTCGTTTGGGAGAAATAGTGTATTGGTTGAACTTGGCGAAATTATGTAAGACTACGTGGTGCGAAATTCAACACATGTCAGCGAAGGAGACGGGTTGGTTATTTTTTCTACGCATGGGACGCAAAGGCTCGGTGATTCAGGCAACACGCAATTAATTGAGCAACCCGTGGGGTTTCTGAGCTCATCCACCATCTCGTAGTCTATTACTCGGTGGACAAAGGGAAATCGATTGATTGGTGGGCGCGTGGCGGTCGTCGATGCCATATTTGCCATGCTTATATTTGGCAGCGACGGAGGACGAGTGAGAAGCAGTGGAAGATTTGGTGGTGTCGAGTTTCTTGGGGTGCATTTGATCCGTTGAAAACACCGTACACGTCAGTCGGGTGATGCCTTGTTCTCTCCGTTGTTGGCTGCACGAACTGAGCCAATGAGAGAGCAGAAGCAAAGCCTGAGAAAAGCGAGAACCCACTCAAAGTATGATTCAGTGTGTCCGCTCACTGGTTGTATCATAGAACTAGGTCGCCAACTTGGTTGAGGTGGAACTGTGGGCGATATAGCGTATAAAAACTATCTGCATTTTACAGGGATTCTGCATACAGCTTACACCTGAATTTCGGAGTCTGGGTGACAACTCCCAATGCCAGTAACATCTTTGTAGTCAGATTACAATTCGTTCTGGGTTACATCTGATCGGCATTGCGTCTGTTTGGGATTGATGCATCACATCGGCTATCACATGATCTCGCGCTCCACAAACACCTTAGGTTCGGATCAAGCCGCCGACCATTGTTTGTTTTTAGCTGTTTGTTGATGCAGGTCAGGTTTTTGGTCAAACAATGGAAGGGGCTTGTGCCAAGATCAAGAATTTGGGCAGGACCTTCATCGCGCTCTGGAGTCATGCAATACACGTCAATAGCTAGACACTGGAGACAAACTTCTTCATTTTCATGAAACTTAGATATTGGCTGGCTTATATTTAAAATATATTCTCTGTAGAAATAGGAAAGTGCCACACAACGTCGGACTTTGCGAATTTGTTCATCACTATGTCGCTCGCGTCTAAAGTCTGAAAATAATAAGATCAGGCCCTCAATATTATCCAATAGTCCTTACACTTCATTTTACACCTTTAAACCAATATTCTTCTCCCGGATGCCACCGCACAACGCGACTTTGTGTGGTGAGCCCAATTGGGAATGATGCGCAAAGGCACGCTTTTTTCTTTTAAATTCTGCCTCATACCTCCACCGGCTCCGAAAACACAACAGAAATGTGTCCCCAATTCTTTACTGAGGTCTCTCGGCACTCCGAGATGCCACTTCAGAAAAAATCCTTGTCACATATTGTGACACTCATCATCAAGAACTGGATACTTGCTTCTAACGCGTTGGAAGACCTGGAGAGACGTATTGGGGAGGTAAGATTAAAGTATTCATGCATTAGAGTCAATTGAGGCGATAAAATCTGAGATTTGAAGCCACATACTATTTAGATTGTGATAACTTACTGAGAACCATGTGAGGGATCAATTACACTTTGGGCTCAGTGGGACATTGTATAAAACCCTGGTCTTTGGGGAATGTAGATAATAGGCATGTAATGAACGACTTTCCCTCTCAAAGCTGTCGGTGGTGGCATGAATAATTGTGCAAATGTAACTCAAATGTCCTCACTGTTTGTTTTAGTTTGTCCCAAGCCTCTCTCCGAGATAGAACGGCTATCTGGTCCGGAGAGAGGGTTGATCGGAACCTACAAACACCTCGCCCTTCGCGTCGCCCTCGACTACCCGCGACGCGCCGCGCTGCACAACCCCATCGTCCGCGTCCTCCCCAATATCCTGTCATCACTGTTTTTCTATTGAGGGTGTGCTAGGAAGTTGACATGGAAAACAGCAGGTCCCACTGCCTGCGCCACGGCTAGCCTGTGGCCTAATAGAGCCTAATAGTCGTGTAGGAGTTGTACGCAGAACAGCCTAGCACAGCAGTAACACTTGCAGACAGACATTCATTGCCATGATTTGGCCGTGTGAACGGCTTTCACGCTCGCATTATGTACGGATCAGCTGGAGGTGACGGTGGCTGTGACGTCATCTGGCATTTCAGCTCATTAAGGTCCATAGACGTCCTTGGAGGTCTTTAAAATAATATGGAACGGCAGCACTTCACCTTGTCGCTGTCCTCAGAATTTGCATGCGCGGTCTGAAGAGCTTAAGTTGGGCGAAGTCAGATAACCTGTGACCGCCACACCGCCGCCGCCTCAGCTCACTTCAACTGCTCTGGAATCTGTGTGTCAGAGATCCCTACCCTTCAACAAAATCGCTGTCAAATCACAGAAGCCTCAAAACACCCCCTTAAAACCAGCAGCACTGCGGATTCCAGAAGTACCGGTAGAGGCCAGTGAGAAACCAATCAATGCCCAGAATGCTGCGAAACACTTTGAGCAGTAACCATATGACGTTTGTTTAAACAAATTGCGTCTAGACGCAAATTGCCGTTTAAACAGATGTTTAATCTAAACATGTTTAACGGACCGGTGGGCCGTTCAAACCGCGGTTTAAACAGTGTTTAAACGGGTCAAAAAGGCATTTTACACTGGGGTTCGAACTCATGCCTTACTTGCACACATACATAAGCAGGCCAACAGGACAACAGCAATCTGACTGGGCCATCTCAGAGTGATAATTAAAGAGTGTAAAGCTCCTTTATCATGGCCTGTGGCCCGATTGCACCAGTTCAACTTGCCAAATTCAACCGGACTCAAGACACATTGACGGTTTAAACGCAATTTGAGATTGCCTCTAAGTAAAGAGGAAAAGGAAGTTGAAGATATATTTCTTATAGAGTGGGTAGTTTGACTTCGAGTTTTTTTGTTTCTTATCTTGTCAGACAATAACTAATTTCCTTCTTTCGAGGCTTCCTTATCACCATTTTGAATACTTTGTCATACATTATCACGGTGATTGCACCGCTCCTGGCACTCGAATCCCCATTCTGTGCCTTGACCTTGCGGTGAGTGGCCCAGCTCAGATTTACTATGTTAGAAATTGTTCCTCAGAATTCTTATTCATCAGCTCATTTACATCTATAAACATTGCTTAGAGGTAAGATTTTGTCCAATAGACTGGCTTGGCATTGCCCTGATTCAAATTTGCATTTCTTAGAATTTCATTCTGCCAATTGAACTGACACAGCTGAATCAACCATTTCATCTGTACTTGAGTCCACTCAGCATGTTCAAAGTTGGATTGAATTTACCATTGACCCAGCAAGTACAATTATGACCTGGTCATCTTTTAAATACTAACACTCTCAGCTGCTATTGTACATGTTCAACTCACTCTGGCGAGGTGCAAGATTTTGTAGGCCTTTTATCAACTAGCCACAACTCGAGATTTCTTCCCAATTCACATCTTTTCCGATATTCTGGTATATAAGTCTTGGTATTAAAGCAACTTCATTTAACTTCAATGGCGCCTTCGAGCAACTTGAGCCATAGATTGATTGGATGTGGTGCATGAGCATAGGTGCTGCCTTTATTTGGGGAGAATCACTCCTGCAGTAAAACGGGGTTTGACTCCAAGTAACTGAGATCCGGGCTACTTACATAGAATCTGCTGAATTATTTTCTCCCCAAATTCCACTGACATAACTCTATATCTTCAGTACACAAAGTACTTATTTGCTTTCGTGTGGACGCATTCCTCAAGAAATGGTGCCCCTTTGTTAACATCCTGTCCTATATGAGCTGGAACAATCAGATGCGGTGCTCAGTGCTACACAGCTGCTAGTTCTTATTTTTTTCTCTGCCTGCAAGGTGTTCTTCCCTCCTTTCTAAGGTCCTCAGCATGCAGAAACTACCTCTTGTACTGCGCACGGCTGCTCCCGGTTCCTTGGCTGAGGCGATGACACTGCTGCGTCCGAACCCCGTTTTGGTGCACTAGAATAAGTGGTCCACCGTACCCTGTTCGACTTTGATCTCCATGTTGAACTAACTCTCAAAATACTAGACAGCCCTGTCTTAGCCCACCATCTTTGGACTTCCAGGGTGAGGCTTTGATCAATTTTGCCTTTTAGTTTAAACTACTTAACAGCATCATTCAACTTCAATAATAGAGAGTTTGCGCAACAGCCACTGGAGCCACCTCGTGGCTTTTTTGACGTGCGCAACTCGATGGCTCCACCGCCAAAAATATGACGTCAAGCCATTTGAATGGCTATTTTTGGCCGCAATGGCTATTTTGGCGGGGTTGGAGCCATTTGGCTGTGCACGTCAAAAAGCCACGAGGTGGCTCCAGTGGCTGTTGCACAACCAGGTTAATCCCCCCGACCCAAAAATTATCCGAATCCTCTAGGTGGCTAGGATGAGTTAGTGTAGCCACGAATCACCAAAATTGAATTCACTTCTTTGACACACCACTCTGGCCCCGGGCCAAAACATTTGAAGTCCCCTTGGCATTCTACTGAAATTAGGCTCCCAACATGAATTTGAACGGTCCGTTTAATTCCACGATTGACCTTGCCTAAGTGAGCCACAAATGTTTCGGGGTAGTACCACTTGTGTTTTAACACTTTCCAATATACTTAGTGTTTGGTGTTCTCCCACAAGCCTTTCAACGGTCACCTTGACGGTAGCTGAGACTCGAAGAACCCACAATGGTCATTGCTAAATACTATAAAGGTCCCCTTGAATGTAAACATGGTGCAGATTGCCTTGAGACTCTTCAATTGGCCACAACTCCATCAGGAATATATCAGTTTGAACTGCTCAGTGTTTGTGCGTCAGGGCGGTCTTGCATTGTGCTTAAAACATCGCTAATAAGCCTGTTACAATGCTGGACAAATAAATTACAGTAAACCTCGTAGGAAGAATTTATTTATTGTCTGGCAAGATAAGAAACAAAAAAACTCGAAGTCAAACTACCCACTCTATAAGAAATATATCTTAAACTTCCTCTTCCTCTTTACTTAGAGGCAATCTCAAATTGCGTTTAAACCGTCAATGTGTCTTGAGTCCGGTTGAATTTGGCAAGTTGAACTGGTGCAATCGGGCCACAGGCCATGATAAAGGAGCTTTACACTCTTTAATTATCACTCTGAGTTGGCCCAGTCAGATTGCTGTTGTTCCGTTGGCCTGCTTATGTATGTGCGCAAGTAAGGCATGAGTTCGAACCCTGGTGTAAAATGCCTTTTTGACCTGTTTAAACACTGTTTAAACCGCGGTTTGACCGGCCCATTGGTCCGTTAAACATGTTTAGATTAAACATCTGTTTAAACGGCAATTTGCGTCTAGACGCAATTTGTTTAAACAAACGTCATCTAGATTCTTCTTTGAGTTCTTCCAAGCCGTATTATATCGGTGCCAAATGAAACTAGCTGCAGAGGCCGGCCATCTTTGTCGTCAGCACTCATGATCTTGTCCAGTTCTGTATCCGAGTTTGTCTTCCACTCACCACGCCCCAGTCCCGGCTCTCCTTCTCGTTGCTGGTTTTTTTGACCAGAAGTGTTGCTGTATCGACTTTGAGCCATTCCACAAGCTCTGGCGTGGCGCACACATCGGCTGCAGACCTTGCTGCAAACGCTGGCCGCCTATGGATCCGCGACGGCCGTTAATCTAGTCATGCGCGGTCCACTGCTCAACCGTGGCCACCGCCGGTTAAACGTCGGTTTGAACAGGGATTTACAAACCATCAAAACCAAGGTGGCGTAGATTTTTCAAAAAATTAACCAATATTCACGCTGTCGTGCTGAATCAGACTTCTCATTTCAATGGTTCACCCGCGCAGCTGTGTGAAGTCAATAATTTCCTGCTACCTGCTGTCCTCACCCCCCTCCACCTAGGATGAGATCATTGCCTAAATGCGGCGTCCAGCGCTTTAAATATCCCGCCGTCAAGGCCATTTTTGAATGGATGCATAGTTCAGCAAAATTATACGAAACCATTTCCTGGCATACTCCATCCAGTGCTTTATGACGCCGGCCGAACATCCGTAGAGTATCCTACAACAACACGGTTCTGCATGTTTCAGAGCATTTTATGCGTCCTAGACCTGACCCAAGCCCAATTAATTCAAGCCTCTTGCGTTCGAATCGAAACCTTATTTTTTTGGTCTAATTGTCCACTCCATGGAGCGCCGACCATCTAGTTGCTGATAAACATTGATACCGTGATGGTTGACCAACGCCATGGGCACGGACTTCGAGGCAGGTCATGAGAGTTTAATTTTATTCAAATTTTCATGTGCACTGGAACTACTGAAATAGACAACTATATTCTCGCCCGGCGAGACGAGCCTTTGGCTGATGTCTGGACTGGTATTGTGAGGTTGAGGTGTCACAATGAACGGTGGTCTTTTAATCACAGTTGATTTGTCAAAGATAATAGGATGACCATTATAGCGTTTAGTATCGATGAATATCCACCAAGGTGTCGCAGGCGCGCATCTCCTTCCAGCGTGGTTGAAGCGAGTGACATTGCGGGTTGCGCGGTCCGAGGATCAGTTCGACTGCCTGATATAGTAAGTGATGTCAATCAAACGAGCGTGGTGCTCTCGCTTTCCATACTGTACTGGTTCAGGCATCAGAAGCCGCCGGTCTCGGATGCAGCGCTGTCTTAAAGAATGAGTTCATATAGTTTCGTTGAAGATCACTGCTAAGATTGGTCCAAACTCCGCCGTCGGATCAACTCGACGCGGAACATCCCGCTTTTGCACATCGAAAGCGGAATAATGTTGAAATTTGAGGCCTTGAGGGCCTGATTCTGTCCGTACTGTACCAGTGGCCTATGGCCACTGCTACCCAGCAGAGGCCTGTGTGGCCATGTTAGGCAGTAGACAGATGACATGCACATCACGGCTTGCCCATAGCCACCGCTATACAGGTACCTGCGACCCCGTATGACCCCACTGGCCCTCCCAAGCTAGTCCAGTACAGAGATCGAATAAAATATGGTCTGAGGAAGGTAATTGACACACATGGAGGAACAGTCGACTGCCATCCTGAAAAGCCCTGCTCAACCGCATGCTATATATTCAGGGAATGAGGACACAAAATAATGTAGGATTTGAAGTGGTTGAGGGTGTGGGAAAGCCCAATCGGTGGAAATGTGCGAAGTAATTTGTTCAATTTCTATGCGCACATGTGGTACGTACTCGAGATCGCGTAGATTGTTCCTTTTGTGCTCCAGTTCAATTATGAAATTGGAAGATGGTGAATAATATTGTCAGAAATTACATAAGAGAGCACTTGATGGAATTGTTGTGTGCTGTAATTATTTAGAAGGTCTTCGTGTCAGCTGCACAACTGCTATTTTCGCCAGAAAACAGTTACATCATCCGGATGGACCTGGAAGGCTTCAGTATAATTAGGATTGCAATAGGATTGGTGGGTATAGATGTCTCGGAGTAAGCCACGGGCCGCAGTCGAATCTAGAGATGAGGGCACTGACTGTGGAAAATTGATGAACATATTTCGAGTATTATAAAAGATGTGTGAAGAAGGAATGAGAACATCCGGTAGTACAGTGTATGCACGAAATTAAATAGCCGTTCAATTCAAGGTTGGCCGGTTTTTTGTATCTTTTGGTCCCTGATCCTCTAGTTCAATCCATTTAAATAGACTGTCTTCCAATGACTCGGGCAGGTGCATATTGCGGCCGTAAGAGTAGATCATTTAAAAAACGTCAAAAAAAGTGGGCGGAGCTAGTGAAGATAGAAAGCAAGCCGGCAAGGAACCTTTCCCGTAGTACGACTTTATGAAGAGCATGGATGGAAGAAATGAAAGGTTTCAGGGATCTTGATCGGGCCGACGGTGTGGAACTTCGTGTTTCATATACAGTCAATCCATGGTCCTTGCACCATCACTGCTCCTTGCACCATCTTTTATTTCCGAGCCATCTGATAAGATTTTCGTCTGATTGTTGCTGGTGGACTTGTAGGGATGGACCCATCGTACATGTCTGTAATTTTTTCGACACATCAAATTTTATAAATGTGCCCCATACCACTGATTTTGGCGGCACCACAGATTGTTGGCAACCATGCTTTGAGAAAAATCATTTTTTTTTCGCCAGAAAAATTTCAGGGGACTCTTTAGCATAGTGGGAATTCCATACAAAAATATCTAGTACATCGGACCCCAAATGGCTGAGCAATGCGCCCAGAAAGTGGAGTGATTGCATCATATTCACATGGGGCCATCACACATACAAACAAGTCTTTCATGCCACTCGCTCTCATGCCTCACGTTGTCAGATCTAAACTACAGAATGCTGGGAAGGAGAGATGGAAAAGAGATGATGCCAAGAAGGCAGCAGTTCGGGTCTACAAGCTAGAACAAGATAAATCACGCAAAGAGCGACAGCTCATCAGGATCTGAGGAGGAGCTTGGTTATGAGTTGGAAGAGGACATGTAGGTGGTAATATTGGGTGCCACAGCAGAGCACACAGTCGATGTTACGAAGTCAAAACGGAAAACGGCTCATTTTTGCGCTTATTTGTGCATGTTGCAAGGACCGCTTATGGCCGAAAATGTGGCCGACAGCAATCAATGCCGAACTCGCCAAATTCATCCGATTTCTTCAAATCTTTTTGTGGTGCCATGGTCTATGGGTCCATGCTCACCTTCTGCGGCTTTTATCTCATATAAAAAGTGCCAAAACTCACGGAAAAAGTGTGTTCTTCCAAATGTGGTGCAAGGACCGTGGATTGACTGTAAAAACAATCTATAAGCTGCACATCTAGTAAGCAAGGCTGCATTAGCTTTGGTACAGGATTAATAAATTCCTGAATCCCTACCAGGTCGGCGCAATGCACTGTAAGCAACAATATCCACCCATGTTCTGCCGCGCATGCGATTCCAGGTATATGCGGCGTGGTGCAGGAGGGAGCGCGTATTTAAGCCTGGGGAATGCGCGGGTAAGAATGACTATTTATCGAAATCGAAAAATGGCAGGAATACGCATCAGCGGCGATGGAGGATTAATAAATTCCTGAATCCCTACCAGGTCGGCGCAATGCACTGTAAGCAACAATATCCACCCATGTTCTGCCGCGCATGCGATTCCAGGTATATGCGGCGTGGTGCAGGAGGGAGCGCATATTTAAGCCTGGGGAATGCGCGGGTAAGAATGACTATTTATCGAAATCGAAAAATGGCAAGAATACGCATCAGCGGCGATGGATGATGATGCGTGACGGGATGGAATAAATCACCAAAGGAAAGATAATGAATAGCAGAAGCGAATGAATTAGAGGGATCGGTGGAAAGAGATAAATGGATACAAGAAATCGGGAAGGAATGAATACACGCACCGGCGATGGATGAGAGGGTACATCTAAGTGCCGCGGCTCCGCTTCAGCCTCGTTGTCAATGCCGCTACTAATGACACGGGATGGAATGGAGGTTATAATTGCAACTTCGGGGGGGCTGCAACGGACCGCAATGAGATTCTCCCAGTTCGAGTCAATGCGGCTGCTGGATGATTGGAGCGAACGAGATAGCTGCGCGTACAGACTGCGAGGATTTTGAGGCTTTGACTGCGAGATATTTCCTGTTGTGAAACCCGAGTGAGTGTCGCGGTGAAAGGGCGGAACCGAATGCGAAGAGATGGTGATGTGCGATGAACTGGGGAAGACGAACGAACGCAACGCATAGTTAGCGCGCATTATAAGAGAGAATATAGGAGGGAAACAGGATTCGGAATTTAGTGCGCGGCGGGGGGTGTGATTGGAAGGAGGGCGGACGCAAGGCGGGACGGCCAACAAAACGAGACACGTGGAGGTAGGAGGAGAAAGGGACTCGTAAAAAGCTTGAGGAATCGAAGAATATATAAATAACTGGAATGAATACGCACTTTTGACGGCAGACGGCACGACATATAGTGCGGTGGAAGCCACTGTAGGGTTCAGTAGGACGAAGACGGATGTTATATGGGCGGTGGGACGCGCCCTGCGGACAGCGGCGTACGAGGGAATGATAAATAGGACGTGCAGTGCACAGCCAGAGGAGGATGGGAGGATCGACGGGGGAATGAAGGCAGGGAGGTACACGAGAGACAGATAGGAAGAGAAGCGTAGACGACTCACCGCTGCAGCTCATCGATATGCGATCGCCAGGAGGTATTAATGCATCACAATCCAGCAGATGCGCGTGGTGCATGGCGGGAGTCCGCGAGAAACTTGTGCATGTGAACTGCATGCGATTGCGCGTCGTTTTGCAGTGAATACGACGAGCTTGCGACGGGGATATTTTGGGAACGTAAATGCCTGCAAGGGATATTCGCGTGGAGCTGCATAATACATGGGTGTGAAATAAAGGAGGAGTGTTAGAAGATGCGCGGCGGCGTAGTAGCAGAGCGCAAATGGGGTGTGGGTGCGAACGCAATGCCCGTAACAACATCGGGAGACGAAAGCATGAAAGGACCGGCAGACCATGGCGCGAGGGGGAGGAGGTGGGAGGATTGGGAGGCCAAGAATACGAATGGAAATATGACAAGTATGACAAAACGATCCTATGGCTCACCAACGCCCCGGGAAATCTCTGCCTAGGATCTCCCTGTGCAGCCATCCATTGCATGAGAGTCCTGAGCTGTAAACGCTCAGAGCCGAGTTTTGTGAGCCTGTAGAGTCGCTAGTCCAAACGGGCAATTGCAGCAGAGGAACATATTGCCAACAAGTTGCCAAGGGAGTCCTCGTCGGTGATGGGGGTCCGGTGGAAGGCAAAGCGGACTCAGAGGATCGGGCCGTACGGAATCAGTCAAGCAATGTAGACGCTTCAGAGTCAATCGATAGACTGGCTTGCTCAGAGAGAAATTCCCGCCAGATAACTCTGCGAGGTTTTTTTTTCTCTCTTGATTTTGGACTTCAATTAATTTTTTGATGTTCAGTAGGTTACATTAGACCAAGGATAGTTAGTAACTTATCTTGCTATATTTACACCTCAACTTCGACTCAAACTAAAGCTCAAAGTGCAATTTGATCGCATCACAACAACGATCAAGGGTTCGGCAGGCTTCCGGGTGGTCTTCAAAAAGGAATCCAAGCCTCTGTATGAGCCAGCAGGGTAGCTAGGGACACTTATGACCATTTTACACTTCATGGGCTGATATCTTCCTGGTTGACAAAAAAAAAACTTCGCGCACTTCGCGCAGTTTGATTTTTTTATGCAACATCCGGAACAGATAGGCATATGTGGTTTTTCACATTTATTTTTTAATTCGTGTTTTTTTTTCAGCTCGTTCTGGTAGCATAATTAATAAATTTTCGGTTATGGTTTGGAATGGCGAGTGCGCGTGTCAGCCAATCTGATAGATGTTAGATTGATCGGCTCCTGATCCGCTCCACTCATTTTTTCTTCTTCCACCCAGGGACCGACCAAAATCGATCGCGCACCAATTAAAACCGAGCGACCGATCTTGAGACCGAAGCGACCGAAGGAGACCGATTTTGAGCCACGTGAGCTGTCCATTTGTTTGGCACGCACCCGAGATGTAAACTCACTGATCTCACCCCAAATTCTCGCGCCATCTTGCCACCAGCAGCCTTCCAAGCTCCCAAACACAATAATTACCTCACCTGTACTACGAGGATGGGTTAAAAATGTCTTTTGGCACACGAATAATTCTATATCGTCAGGTACAAGCCTCTTCAAAGAAGTTTCTCGTCACGGAAAGTCATGGCGAGATGAGACGCGAAATTGACGCGAAGCACCCGCTATAAGTCCGACAGAATATCACAAAAAGGTTAATGGAATATGCTAAGGTAAGGGACATACATGTACGGTTGCCCCACGTGAGGTGACGGTCACATCTCCTTTTTGGGAAAACTCGTACTTGATGTCATGTTTTTATGCGTGGGCAGCAATTTATGGGAAATCGGCTTCAGGCAAGTTGTTCAGATATACTAGGACACCTCAAATTAATTTTTGTACAAATTATTACGGAGAACTGAACAACTAGTTATCAATATACTGAAAAATGTACTATAATCCGGCATTTGCGCTGCCTCCGCGCCCAATTCCTGCAGCCTCCATTTCTTTCCTGAAGTCTGGAGGTAAAGTACGATGTCCCTTGTACTTCCGAGCCGCCCAAGCGGCCTGTGCACCGTCGAGTCCTTGATGATAGGCATCAGCAAATCGGTGCACACGAATCACAAATCGATGCATGACATCGAGTGGGACTTCCTCGAGTGCGGCGATCGTGTTCCTCTCCAGAGCATCCTCACGGGACGATTCGGGGTTCAAGCAATACCGCGCTTTGGCATAACCCCAGACCATCTCAATGGGATTAAGCTCGCAGTGGAACTTCGGCAGGAAGAGGACGGTGCAGCCATGCTCAGCACATGTGTCCTCCAAGCATGATTTGACTGAAGCGAAGTCAGGCTGGTTGAAGAGCATGTGTCGCATGCAGCACGTAGTGGACTGAGGATCAGCACATTTGAAGCCACTGCATTCGGCCTTCTTCTTTTTGAGTTCAGCTTCCGAGATAGATCCGAGATCGCCCTTGCACCGGCGCTCCTCGAGAATCAACTGCATCCCCTTGAACTTCCCAGCATATTTGGGGGCATCAGGTGGGAAATAGAGATGCTGGGTGGTCCCGTCAGCAAACAACGCGCCAGTCATTTGGATATTCGTCTTTACCAGGTTGCCGTTTGTATCGTGCATGAGCGAGCCGTCTGGATTGTGCTGATTGACGGGAATGAGGAAGTTCGTGTCCTCCGGGCTTTCTTGCCTTTTCCACCAGCCCGCGTCCCAGAAATGCACTTTGGCATGTGGCGAGCAGAAAGAGCCCCGGCGCTGCGCTTGCGGTGTGTGGTGGCGTTGTCGTAGATGAAGATATGGTCGTAATCCGGCCAGCGGTCGTTGACAATGGAGCAAGCAGCGATAGCCTGCTCTTCAATGTTGTCGGAGGAAAGGCATCCATCGCGATTCTTGCCAGGTTGCATTGAACGTTGTGCACCTGGCCCGCCGTCCCGATTTCGAAGCCAACCAAAGTCAGCCGAGAAATAATCGGTGACCATGTACGATGCACCGTCCCCCTTCTTGTAAGGAACAGCGTCAGCGTCTTTGTGGTACCACGATTTTCGACAGCGATCATGCGCATAAAAAATACTTTCATTGTGGTACCAGATGACGGTTCGTCAGACACCTGGAGGGAGG
Organism: Mycena rebaudengoi; assembly: GCA_029282285.1. Taxonomy (NCBI): domain Eukaryota; kingdom Fungi; phylum Basidiomycota; class Agaricomycetes; order Agaricales; family Mycenaceae; genus Mycena; species Mycena rebaudengoi. Next base: position 840,928 of record JARJCX010000044.1, on the reverse strand, counting down.
CGAGGTGTTATGACACTGCCATCGGACTCGTAGATGCACGAGAGATCTTGAAACCCTTTGAGTTTGGGCAAGTAGATCTCATCCCTGTATTAGACGATGTCCTCGCGCTCATGGCCATCAGAGTACTGGCCCTTCTTCTCGGCCTTGAATCTAAAAGCAGTTCCGTCTTCAGAAAGTGGAATGTGGACAGAACTCAAAATTCCCTGTATCCAAGCTCATTTAGATATCGCTGTGCAGTGCGAACACTAATCTCCTTGTCTAGTCCATGCTTCTCCCTGACATCATCGCGCGCAAGGAAATCGGCAAGTTTGTCGGCTGTAATGAATTTTCCGAGCTCCTGGAGATGATTACGTATGTCATTTGTTAAATCCTCATCGGCGAGCATGGATTGCTTCCACTGTCCATATGGATTGACAGCAAGAACCTTGTGAGACAATATATACTCGCGACTGAGGGTTGCAAAGTGTCGAGCACAATAGTCGCCTCGACCAATGGCGATCGCCGCTTGGCGTGCGGACAGGCCCCACTTCGCGTTGGTTGCCGATTTGGGGTTTGTATACATAGCTAGATGGCTGCGGATGCCTTCCATGCGAACACGCACCCAGGGACTTAGCTCGGGAGGCTTATAACCGCCACTGGTACCCCTGCTAGGGCCACGAAGGAAAAGCTGGATATTGGTGAGTGCAGCAAGGGCAGACGTGACATCAGGTGCAACTGCAAGATCCTGCTTGGCCCCAATCACTTCCATTTTCTCAACAAAGCTCGCCGGTGGTGCAGGCCAAGGATAGCCGTCGCCAGGAAAGGCACCAGAATCAAGAGCACAGAGTTCATCCAGCTCTGGAGGGACCACCTCGTCGTCCTGATCATCGTCGTCCTCGTTGTGTGACTCGAGAAGTGAAGGTTCGCGCGGTGCAGGAAATGTGAGCACAGAAGCCTCATCATCATCAGAGTGAGTGGAGTGAACCCTATTCAGTCTGCCTTTAAGTTTGAAGGCTACCGGTGCACCAGTGGGAAGCTCAGGCGTCGATCCTTGATGAAATATGTCGAAGAAGTGGTCGGAAGGAGCAGGGAGATCCACATCCATGAGTCCATTAGACCTTATTGGGAGATTTTAACTGAGGCTCTCTAAATTCCCTGATTGGCTGAAATTTGTGGAGCAGCCAATGAGAAGCTGATAAATTTCTCAACTAAAATCTCCCAATAACCTCTATTGCTGCCAGAGTTTTCGGGAGTGGGCTGTGGAAAGAGGACATCAATAATGAATGCACATACATTTTGAGAAGTGAATCATTTACTGCGGCATTTTCTTTGGGATTGTCGGCCCCGGCATCCACGGGCCGCTGCTTTTTCTCGGGCCATGATTTTACCGGGCTACAAGCGATGGCCGCGACGCGTTTGATGGCTTTCTTGGGGGAGGGCAAACGGCCATTGAGGCAGGCCAGCCGGTCCCATATGGCTTTCTTGAATGGAGGCATAAAGGAAAGGGTCATAGCGAACGCGAAAAAACAGTCAACGGTTCTCCAGGGACAATATCTCAAAGAAACTTTGCAATGCGCCGCTTAATTACGTGCCGAATACGCGCCAGCGGGCTGATTTTAGGAACTCTCCTCTCAATTTGAGCCATTTTATTCAATTCTGGTATTCAAGTGGAGCCTAATACAATTCTCCAGACAACTGCTGAGCCAGATTTTTTTTAAACTGCCCTGAACGCGCATGGGCGCGCATTTTGTTCAGACATGTCCCAATATGGTCATGTCATGCTGGATCACGTGGGGTAGCCGTACATGTATGTCCCCTACCTTATACGCATATTTATGCAGCTGGAGACCATGCTGAATGGGCATAGTGGTAATAATAGGACAGGTCATTTTCGACGGACATCTAGTTGCTCACCTCTTTGACACCAGATCCCTCGCTCTATTTCTCGCTCTATTTGACCTTCAGCAGCCTCTTTATGTAACCAGGCTTCGGTTCAATGCGGTATGTGATTCGTTGAAGGAGTGTCGGAGGTCTGGGCTTGACATATTTTACCGACTGATGCCGCGCCAAGCTCGGCTAGCAGCTCCATCTTTAATGCCGTTGTCCAAAACAGTCAGTTCTTCGGTGGCCGTGATGTTTATCTAATCAACTCTGTCAATACTCTGAAGAGGTGGAGCTGAAGCAGACTGTTCTCCAATGGTCATCCGAAATTTGGCTTTGTGCTATGTGATGGCATCACAAGACTTACGGACTTGTGCTGGCCGCCCAGCAACTACGAAGTGTCTCCACATGCAGCAGGATAGGTACAGAGGTAGCTCCGCTCCTCAATTTATTCAGCATCGGCATAATAATCACATATTAAATTCGAGAGGCACAGGGTGTTTTTTCTTTCTAGCGGTATTGGGTTCCCACCCTTTCAAATCCCTTGCATCATATCGCATTAATTTTATGCGCGTACTGCAAGAGTGGGCATTAAATTGCGGAGGTGATCACGCAGGGTCAGAAAGCGGAGGCAAAATGTAAGACACCTCCTCTCCCTCCTCGCTGTCTCACGCTACATTGTCGCTCTACTTTGCATAGACTAATGGCTTGCTTCGATCCTCCCGTCATTCTGGCTATATTAGCGGCTGCTCAGCCGACAGCCTCACGTGCGAAATTTGAGCAAGAATGGAATGACAAGGTACTAGTCCTATTTTCTACCTTTATGATACCTGGAATACGCCCCCGGATTCTCCATCAAAGGAAAATTTGAGAAGGCCAAGTGGGGGAGAAAAATCAATAAAAAATGGTAGCGGTTTTTGTTTTGGGGGGTCTGCTCCGGTTTGGAAGATATTCCCCATTTGGGTTTCAGAGCCTAGTAATATACTTGATATGACACCCCCGGTGTCATAGTTAGGGTCTAGCATGCTCAAATCAAGTGCTTCTGGCCGGCTAACCATATTACGATACGGGGGGGGGGGGGGGTCGTATGTAGCATATTAATAGGCTGTGCGATAATTCGTGCCGAGTCGGCATGCTCGGCTTCAACCGAGCCGGTCCATGTGACATGGTGTGACATGCTCCTTTCACGCCACGATGTCCATCTGTGAAACCTGCGGGTACAATAGCAGCTGTGACGATGATTCAGTCCCGTGGAACCCGATGATTTTCTCTGAAGGCGATTCAGAATCTCCGGCAGCAAGCCTTCGTGTAGCCCTGGAAGAGATCGACACCGAACTAAGCCGATTCCAAGCTTTTTCTGCGAGATATATCGCCACACTCGTAGCCCAGCGAACGGAGTCCCAGGCGCTTCTCGACGCCGTCACTTATCCTGTGCTGTCGCTTCCCACGGAAATCACCTCCCGAATCTTTGTCGAATGTCTTCCCACACATGGCTACGTACGTCCTTCGGGTAGACGCGCACCGCTGCTTCTTATGCGGGTGTGTCGTCAATGGGAAGGTATCGCACTGGAGACATCTGAACTGTGGCGCTCCCTCGAAATGGACTGTCTTAAGTCGTCGAACGGCGAGCCCGTGCTTCCCCGCGGGGTGCTCAACACGTGGTTCTCTCGAGCGCAGACACACTCTCTCTCTTTGACTCTTGATTTCCCGCCACACGCTCGGAGAGTCCAGGTAACTTTCCCTATTCTAAAAGTAACGGACCTTTCACCTTTCGCTAGATCAGCGACGATGCCTCTGGGACCGAGCATATAGATCTTTTGGCCATTCAGCCTCGCCTCATGCGCCTGGACATGCTCCGTGTCGAAACCTGGGAGCCCATTTGCTTAAACGCACCCCTCCCCTTGTTACAATGCCTGAGTGCATCATTCCTCGATACCGAGATCGAACATGTTCTGAAGAACGCACCTCTACTAACCAAACTACATTGGACACGGTTCTCGATCTCGATGCAGCCACCCGATTTCCGACATTTTGCATCCATAACCCTGACCACACTTGATATCACATCGAGTGGTATTTCTGACACCGAGTTTATCGCTATCCTCGACAACTTTCCCTCTCTTGCGGATCTCACTTGTGTTTTGGACCTACGAGATGTCGGCCATCGCACACCGCTGATGTTTCTAAACCTCCTCTCCCTTCGGTTGTGCAGCTCATCGCTCGCTCAAGTTTCCCCAATTCATGCACTCGAGCTCTTGACACTTCCCCATATCCAGCGCCTTGGGTGCTCATCGTATCTCGATCCCAATGTCGTTCTCCCCTTTTTATCCCGTTCGGCCTGCGCTATCCGGGAGCTTGAATGGGATGTCGATGAAACACACGATATATGGCGGCACCGTGAGATTATGCAGGCTGTGGAAACGCTTCGCGTAACCGTTCACTGCAAAATCAGCAGATTTCTTCCGTTGATCGATCCTGAAAGTAATACCTATCGCCGGCTACTACCGCAGCTCCGACACATAACGGTTGATTACAACTGCTACGACACCTATGGTTTTTTACTTGACTATACCCGGATTAGCGCCATCCTCGACGTCGCGTCTCGTCGTCGCCGTGCGAATACTGGCACAGCGCAGCTGGAATCATTTCACCTCGTCCTGCGGGACTTGACCGAATGGAATTCTTGGGCTGCCATATTTGCAGCACAGCTGCGGCATCTGATTTCGAGCGGGCTGGACTTCACGGTTGCCTTGGGGGATGGGACGGCCATTTGGCCAGAAGGTTCACAAATCTGACGTGAGTTCATGTGCACAACCCAATCAACGAGGTATGCATCACATCGCTGGGAATGAACACCGGTCCAACGTTCAACCTTGACTTTGCAGATCATGACTTTGCTCTTTATCAATTCCGGTTTCTCCATCCGGCCCTCATTTTCTATTCATACATATGTCATATATAGGTACTAGGAACCAGACACGCAGTTAAAGCTCTTTCACTTCCGATTCTTGATATCTATCTCAGTACTCTCTTTGCGTCTGATGACCAAGACTTCGACATTCATCACATCAATTCAGACAGGTTGTCCTGAGGTTGTTCTTGCACCGCAGTGCTTTGTAGCTGCGGTCATACCACAGAAGGTCCTCCCTGCCTTAATAAAACCCGCTGATAAAATACACACAGCTGACATTAAGTATTCGGCGGTACATATTCTTTAGCACGGCGATGGGCGCACTCATTCGATAATTAGGCACCGTGAGCACCGCACTCGACCCATTCTTCAAATATGACAATACACCGCTGTGGAATGCGCCACAGCGCTCCTGTCTGGTCGAGACGCAGCCTTCCACACCCACAGACCCGAAGTCGCGGCGGAGGCACGCCATCGATTGACACTCGACACTGTCTGACTGTCACAGAGGCAGATGAGGCTAACCTCAGTGAGGGCGAGCGGAGTCTCCTCAGTCTTGTACGTGCACGAGTGGACATTGTCGACGAGGCCACGAAGTTGTTCTCCGTCAAACAACTCATTCATTTGAGAACAGGGCCTTGGTCTTCGCAGTTGAAGGACCGAACTTTGATTTGCATCGCTTGTGCATTATTTCTTACGACGGCATCCTCGGTGTGTGTCGTTTGTTAATGTACATTTTGTCATTACTGATTGAGCTGTGTGTAGTCCTCAAGGCTGAGAAGATCGCAGTGAGTGTTACGCGAGTACTATTTGAATAGCGGTCTAACTCTGCTTCGCAGGGGTTTGACACACCGTTGAACTTTTAAAACAAAGACGAGGGCCTATCCCGTAGTCCGTGCGACCAAAGCAACATTCCAAGTGGCGATATAGAGAGGGCGATTATTTATGATGATATGGAACAGACCCTGTGCAGTCGGTGCACGAGCAAGATAATTGTCGACGTTATTTTCGGTGGGCCCAATCCATTCGAAGGAGTCGTTGCTGCGGTCAAATCCACTCTCGTAGCTGTCGCCAGGGCCGTTCAAATCACCGTCTTCGTCCTCCGAGTCGGAGACATCTTCAAGATCAGGCATCGAGCTGTCGCTGTCCGAATCAGTGTCATCGAGATCGAACAATCCGATTTGCTCATCCATGCTGGAATCTGAGCTGGCAGACTCATCGTCGGAGTCCGAGTTCAGGCATTTTCTCATCCTCGAACAAGCCGTCGAAGATGTCACTGTCATCTTCAGAAAAAATCGATGTTTCGTCAAGTGTCAGTAAGTCTTCCTCTTTGCTCTTGCTGCCAGCAGATCTTGCGGACACATTTAGACCTTCTTCAACGCATTCGATTCGGCGAGTGCCATCCAGGCCGCATCGTCTTCTGCTTTTGCTGTGCTGGCCTTGGGCTTCCCCTTCCCCTTTCCTCGCGCTTCGGCCCAACGCTCCGACCTATAGTGACCTTTCTTTTTGCAGTTGAAACACTCGATATTCTTCTTCGAGTTCGAATTTGAACTTCCGCCCTGACCCTTCCCGCTGGAGGAATCATTGGAGTAGAAGGCGACGTCCTTGTCGTCCTTCCCGCCGTTCTTCTTCAGAAGTCGGTGTTCATATTCGTCGGTTACGCTAAGCATTAGGACATTGGCAGTGAGGGTCGTTCCGAGCACATTGGACGTAGCGCTGACTGCGGAAATATAGGGATCGCATGAGGAGGGTAGGGAGCCGAGGATTATCGCATAGAAGTCATCCTCGGCCCGTGGTTGACCCATTGCAGCGAGATCTTCGCGCATGGTTCGGAGTTTCGTGAAATGAGTGCGGATGTCGCTGTGCTAATCGCAGTGTTCTTCTTGAAGCCTGGGGCGCAAGTCGACGGAAACCATACGGAATTTCTTCTGGAACTCGTTGCTGAGCTCCTGCCAAATTTCACTGGCAGTTGTTTTGTTTCGGACTTTCATGAAAAGTGAGTCTGGAATTGTGCCAGCGATTTGTTGCTTGACAATCGCTTTGCCTTGCTGCCACAATTTGACTTCTTTCTTCCATTCTTTGTTCAGAACTATATGTTCCGCCGTCAAGACCACTGGCACCCAATTCGTCCCGGTGACTTCAAGCTTGGGAATACGCAAGAAATTATCGCCGAGTTTGGTAGTCGTGGTCGAGGACATTGTACATGGATGGAATTGAATGAATTTATTTCAGTGAGTATCACATCGGACGTGGTGCACGGTGCACACTTGCCTTGCATATCATTGCATAAAACTGCCGCATTTTCGCGAGAACCCGGGTTCGACTCCCGGCATCCGAATGGACTCGGGTTTTGACTTAGATTTTTGTCCGTCCTCGATGAAATGCCATCCCTCCTGTTTCTCTGTTCAATCAGACCCATAAAGCCTGTAATTGCTTTCCTTGCGTATGCTGTTGGAGAGATGCTCCGGGTTCGACTCCTGGCGTCCGAATTCCACATCTGGAGCTCACCTTTTTTTGGTGTCTATATTACCTTGTGAGCTTGATCCATCTTCACCGTTCTGAACTGTTGCTAATGATCCTACTGTAAGCTGTAGACTTCGCATACATGCTTTCGGAGAGAACGTAGTTATATTTTCTTTTCATGATCTCTGCCACACCATTGCCTCGGACGTGGTGCGTCGTGTGCACCTGTTTCCCTTGAATGTCCCCACGCTAGTCGGACGGGAGCCCGGGTTCGACTCCCGGCATCCGTATAAACCTGGCTCGTTCTCTTTTCTTTTCGGCCCCTACCAAGTTCTCACTGCTGCACACCATTATCTTCTAGTGACTTTTTCTTGCTCCTTTTGGTCAATCCGAAGCCCACGTACTCCACCTACGCCCAAAACAAGATGCTGCCTCGAACGTGCCGCACAGCGCATCCTTGCTTTTCTTTTGCCAGGTTGAGGAGATTTTGTCAGTGCCCGGGTTCGACTGCCGGCGTGCGAATGCAAAGGTAGAGAACTCTTTTTTGTTGTGTTTTCAAGTGGTTTTTCGTTTCAATGCTCGTATTCGTTACTGATGAATGAGACTGATTCATTTCGTGTAGACATGTATGCGCATTGGCACATACATCTGTGATTCGAACTCTGTATCTGACCCACCCACAGATCGAGCCGTTACTAGGACATATCTGGCACGCGGCGCATGCTTGCTTCACCGGTATTCCCCTTTCAATCTCCTCTGTCTCGAGCTTGGAATCCTACGAATCTCAACACTGACTTCGAGTTCAAGCATTCATATCAACTTCCCCAGTCAACCACTGTCAAAAAAGCTGTGTCTCGCAACGGCCTCTTTCATTTACGGGCGTGCCGTCCATCACGTCTGCAGTGGCAGAAAACTGTAAGCTGCGCTTTAGTGATTTAACAGCTTCACAACCTCTTTCTACGTTCAAAACCCCCTCTCGGTTCAATGGTTCGTCTTTGCCGTCTCATCCACGTAGCATCATCGCCAAATTGCAGACTGCAGATTAAACGTTCTATTAAGATTTACTTCCCAATTCGCTGGGGACCATCCCCCTGGAGCCTACTCCATTTCGCTGTCTGCAGTGCTGCTCGAGATTTTGCAGCTTCGTTAATTGTCTCTCCCATCAACTTCCTAATGCTGTACTACTACTGTATTGCCGTTCACGTGCGGCCTGGCCGACGGAATTTTTAGCTGTAAAATGAACAGCGCTGTTCATTTCCCGAATCTCGTCCTCGATGGGTATGTTCAATTTACTCTCTCAGAAGCTAGAACTGATTGTCTCTTTTTGGTGCTCCGTTCTCTGTACAACAGGGGTGGCTATGCACAAGACACGGCCACAGGTTTTGTATCACAGAACCGCGCGGCGAATTAATAGGATTTGAAACGATTCCCATTATTCGGACCGTGCCATGTAATACTACCTACCTACCTACCTACCCAGACCACTTACGCAGCCGCCGGTCACTCCCTTCGCGTCACGTAGACCCCCCGAAAAATAATCTGGATCGCCCTCATCAGTAAAACTACACCTTCGTCTTACACATCTTAGACGTCTTTGTCATTTTCTCAGCGACTCCACCGCACCGCCGTGAATGGTCCATTTACTGTACCATGTTGAATCTCCATTTTTAGCTCTCCAACCAGTAAGTCGAACATTTGAACGTCTCGCTGTGCACTGCACTATGCCTGAGGCAATTGCAATATGTTGATAACCCTCCCAACTGCATACTTTGGAAGGAGACATGAATATTTGAATAGAGAGTTTGCGCACAAGCCATATGAGCCATCTGATGGCTTTTTTGCAGTGCGCAATTTGATGGCATATGGCTCAGATGGCTCAGATACCGTACCTTCTTTTCTCAAATTGTATTGCTTACAAGTGAATTGCAGGTCATATGGACCACTTATGATGTGCGAGTATTGTCCAATCCCCCAAACAACTGATTTGGATTCAAAATAAATTATATCAGTGGAGTTGCAACTCTCCTGTAGCTGAACATGGATATTGGAGTAAGATGCGTGTAAACTCATGACATTGACATCATTTAAGAGTTAAATTGACTCTGGTTCACCTGATACTTTGAAGCCATTAGCCATATACTGCGCACTGCACATAAGCCATCAGATGGCTCATATGGCTGTTGCGCAAACAGGTTAATATCTGCTGCCTGTTGAATACAAAATATATTTCGCAGGTTAACACCAATTCGCATCGGTCTATTGCTAAGCACGCAGGGAGACAGCGTGAACTAGCCGCCAAAATACGGGCCTGTGAAAAGGGGACAGGGACAGGGCTGTACAGATGGAGTAAGTGTGCGATGCAAAGCACAGAAATATCGGAGAGAAATTGAAACTGCAAAGCGCCGATTCTCAAATCATCCAGACTGGGGTGAGTGGGCAGGAACCTGAGCATTGTCTGGAGGATATTTGCTGTCTCAAGATTTAGATTCAACCGGTGCACTTGCTGATGTGATAAATGTTCATGAATCAGACTTCCGTCGACGGCGTAGGGATCTTCTGAGTTATCGGGAACGAATGCTGAGGTCTACGGAATACTATCGGTGCCTTGAAATAGAGAGTTTGCGCAGAAGCCACTGGAGCCACGTGGTGGCTTTTTGGCTGTGCGCAACTGGGTGGCTCCACAGCCAAAATATGACGTCAATGGCTCCGTGGAGCCACTCGCCTGCTATTTTTGCGCACGGCCCGAATGCCACTGGGTGGCTCCAGTGGCTCCTGCGCAAACACGCTAATAGCCTGGAAGATCGACAATGAGTCAAGGAAATAACATATGTACATACCTGTCTGCCAAAATAAATCAAGCCAATTGACCGGCCCACAAGGCCGCAAGGAGCCAACCGAAGGTTGACGACGAACGGCGTCTTCAATAATTATATGTCTTTTCTTCAAAATGTACAGGCTTGACTCAATTATCTGTAGATCCGTGGCGTAGCACGGGTAACTGCTAGTAGCCTTGAACACGACGAGTACCGAGCTAACATATAATGAATACCTTGACTCAAAACGAACCGAAAATGGATGTAAGCGAGTTTAAAACTCCGCTACCAAATTGACGTGATGCCAGGATAGGTTCAGAGCAAGCCCGCTCCGGCCCGGCAAGCCGGCCCTTCGTTGAAGGAAGAGTGTTTGGCTTGTTTGTTCGCTCCGGCATGTCATCGGCATTTCCGGCATCGCGCGGCTTCGTCAGAACGGGGCTCGTACCGAACCTAAATCAAGCGGGTAAAACCGCGAAGGAAATATTTTAACAAAGAGGATGAGCACTGTTTATTTGCTTAAGGACTTAGGTAGACGGCGAGTATACCTCAATGGACATAAGAGTGCAAGATATTAGTAAGAGCCCAGACACGGCGCTGCGGGCGGAATGGCGGCGGCGATGGAAAGGAGACAGGCGGGCTCAGCACCAGAAGAAGTGCAAGGTGCGCGGCGTGCTGCTCTAACCTACTGATTGCTTTGAATCAACCTGGTTGTTACCTTCCATTGTCTCATTATCGTCCCTGCCCTCAACCTTCCTCATCTACTACGCGGTGTGCCTTCCATACTCGCCGTTTGCCGGATTCTCTTCCCTTCATCACGCATTCCCCTCCTCCCTCTTCTCGACATACCGCGCACCACCCCACTCATCTTATCATCCATCCGTCCGTCCTACGTCCTAGCTTCCACACTCCTTCCACACAGCTCGCATGCGCTTCCTCTACACATCACATCATACTCTTCCTTCTTCGCCACCCCTATTCTCTTCCCACCCCTGCACACCGCATCCTATCTCATGCCATCCCGTCCCCGCCTCGTTCCCCATACCACTCCCACCCCACTCCGATGCACTTCTCGGCCCTACAGCCCCCTAATATGAAACACGGCACCGATTCCTCCTCCTATCACAGTGGCGCGTGCATCCGGTCAAGACTCCCAGGAAAACTCATTGACAAAATATAGATGCCAACATCAGGCAGCTTGACCCCTTGCTTGTCGACGACAACGTCGAGAACCATGTGCGGCCCCCGCACGGAAATTACTCAGATTTGCAGGACCGTCGCGCATGACTGATACGAGTACTGCATGACACGACACTGCGAAGCAGAATGGAACGGCGGCGACGGTGGCGGAGAAGGACCGGGACCAGTGGGAGAAGAAGTGTGAGGTGCGTAGTGCCGACTCTGTTTTCTATTTGTTTGCCCTCCCCATACATCCGACATTCTTGCTGCCGCATCATCTCCCACCCTGCGCTTCATCTCATCTCATCCCATTCCATCCCAGCTATTTTCACCCACTCCGATTCCAACCCATCTTTTACCTCCTCCCTCTTCTATCCACCCATACCCAGGCTGGCCTAGCTTTCATCTACTGCCTACGTGTAGCTTCTCCGCCTCTATCCGCCCCATCCTCTCCAGTCCTGGTGGTCCATTCCGGGTAATGTTACGCCGGGCTCCTTTAATCGATCCCTGTCGTCCTTGGCCGCCTTATTTTTGTCAACGCGACGTATCTACGCGACGCGACCCTCACTGTGCCCCTAGCAAATTCGATTTTACTCGTGTTCACGCCGTGAGAGAGACCTACAGCAGACAAACAAACGAGTGCCGTCCACGGTGAACGCTTCTCACTGTACTTTACTTATCCTCGTCCCTTCATTCACTACTTCTTCCATGCCTCGCCATGCATTCCCCAGCGCGCGACCTGAGACCCTTCGCCGACGACTGCTTAATAGTTTCGCTCGCAGCCCATTTCCGGGCCATCCATGCATGTTTCTTTTTATCCTCCGTTGACCAGTTCTCCCGCCAATCTTGAAATACTCAATAGCGGCTTAGGCGGGTAGCAGTCCCAGTGGGCCATCTTTCTTTATTTCGTAGCTGGCCAACGAGACGTCGCTGACAAGGCTCAGTAGGAAGAACGCGGTATATTCAAACCAAAAGAAAGCAACAGAATCATAATGGTTCGGCAAAGTCTATCATGTATGTAATGAAGTAATAACCGCAAGAAGAAATTCGAGCTGCACAATCAGGGAGGGGGAGCTGCGGTTGTCCCGATAGCTGGAGCGGCGACTGGACTTGGAGGAGACGACGCAGAGGGCGGGGCTGCGTTGGAAGGCAGCGCCCCGATTGGTCCGCCAACAGCAGAAGCGGCATTTGCAGGAATCTGGACCGAGGCTCGACAATGCGTGGCCATCGCGGTGACAGCGTTTTCTGTTGCAAGAACCCCCATCTTGAGCTTCTCGATTGCGGCTGCAAGCTGATCGATTGTATCCACAGGGACGCTCGCATATTGGCCCTTCTGAGACTGAGTCTTGGGCTTCCCATGCTTGACCGCATTCCAAATGCGACGTTGCAGAACCCTGAACAGAAGGACCGCACCCTTCGTAAAGTATATCGTCAACGGCGATCATGATATCGGGCAGATTGAGGGACGGCACGTACAAAGATCGTCATTAACACCAGGTTAGGCAAGATTCCGTAGTAGTCTGCATTCAACACAAAATGAGAAACCGTTAATGATGTGGAGGAGACAGAACTGGCCGACAATGGCGCCTTGGAAGTGACGACATGAGTTTCAAGGAACGTGCAGGTAGCTGGAACGTCAACGTACCAAAACCGGCAGGTGCGCCAGGTAAGTTTGCTCTCACGGAGGTAAATGCAAAGAGTGCACCAATTGGCAGGGCGACCATTTCAGTGACAACTTTGTCCTCCCAAAAAAACGCGGCAGTGGTGATCCACAGGAAGGCGATTGTCACCAACCCTTTGAATAGCATGGTAAGACATTGTTTGGATCCGAGCAATTCCACAAATCCTCACAATTTGCGACCACGACGACAATAACGAGTCCAACTACAGCCTTCGATCGAGAGGCAACAAAGCTGAGGAGGATGCCTTCTTCGGTGTTGCTGGAGCGTGCTTTATCCAACTTAATGTCGAAGTTCCTGTCCAGAAAATCAGTACTCAGAGACAAGATCGGAGAAACAGGTTGTAAATACGTACACAGGAGTCCCGAAGGATTTTTCCAAAAGAATCCCGACGCTTTCATTTGTTGACGCAAGTAACGCATACATCGAAACTTGGAAGAGATATCTAAAAGTTGGATGAAGCAGGGAGCTTGAGCATCTACGACTTGAAATTTCACCTGTCATAAGGGTAGGCTTGCAAGGACTCTCGATCCAGCATGCCAGGTGACGCAAGCCCAGTCAGCTTGATTGTCGTCCTGAACACGTTGAAGCTATTGCGAATCGAGGTACTGCATTGCTCGGTGCTATTGAACCGAAACACCGGCGTTAAAGGCGGGTCTGATGACGCTGTACCTCCATTCCCTGTGCTGGCTAATAGATTCCTAGAATAAAAAGATCAAAGAAGGTCAGTCACCAGAAAACGAGATAATTCCGACAAAAACAAAACCCACGGATCGACGAATAAGTTGACTACCATTTCAGGAGAGTCGCAGCGAACGGCGCGAGGAAACCAGTCAATGTTGGCTGTTCTTGCAGTTGCGTCGACATCGAGGAAATTGGGGATTAGACTGAGCTATATGAAATGTCAGGTTAACAGCGGCGAGATGAAGATATTGGGTTCACAGAGTGGCTAGTGGTTCCAGTGAATGAGATGTTATTGTCCACGCCTTGGAGTACAAGCGTCGATGTAGTTCCAAATGATACGGAGATGACCAGTGCGGTGAGGAAGATAGACACGATGAGGTGTCTTTTCTTTTTGTCGGAGAAGAGATAACTGACGATGGCGAGGATCCATTGCGGAAGAATCTGTATCGGACTGCTGGGGGCTGCTGCGGTGGACGGGTGGTGCGATGACATGGTTGGTAGAGGAACAAAGGAGAAACACGTTAAGCTCGAGGCTTTGTTGCAAAATTTGACATCCCAGTCTTCGAACAACTTGCGGCGTACGCCGACTCCGATCAGATCTGCTTTTGCATTCATTTCGCGATACAGAGTGCGCCACCGTAGCCGGGAATATCCGAAGACTGACAATGTTGCAACCCTGAATGTAGCTTCTGATGTATTATGTGCCACTAGCCTGTGGGAAGATGCACTCCGTCATCAAAAACGAATCACACACTGTGGGACGACGTTCGGTATTGTTCTCCCGCTACCGAGTGCCCGCTGCCCACCCACATTTTACCTTCCGTCGAAGAACTGGCAATTGTCATGCTTTGGAGATTGACATTTAAGGATATATTAATGATTAATACCTTGTCTGCTGCGTCTGCTGCTGCAGTTCGGGTGCAGAAATGCGCCCGACTAAGCAGCGAGACTGTCATTGTCAGCCATGTTTGTTCTTTTGTCAGGATTCTCCAACGCGGCCTCGGCTTGTTTATATCGGGTCTTGGCCTCGGGCTCCTTCATATAGTCCCCAGGTCCCTGCCGGCGCTCGGGATGAAAAATCACCTTTGAACTGACCCTAAATTGTAGCGCTCAAATCTGAGGATGAGTGATTCACGTAAGTTACCATAGGTCATCGAGTACGATTACCATGAACTGACTTTATGCAGGATTATGAAAGAAATAGGGTTTAACCCATTTTTGCGAAGCCATCGGAGATGAATTTACGGCGAATGAATATTGCGGCGTACTGCATACTAGGTTATATACTTACGACATCTGAAGCGATTTTTTTTTTGACGAGACATGCTTGATGACTGGCCACGTTTGCTCCTTGCTTGCGGCGGGCTGAGTCTTAAAAGCCCGTGCGGTCGTGTCCCTTTCCCGTGCTTTCAATGCGTTTCTACTTCTTGACTCTTCACCTCTTTGGTGGTATCGTGTTCGCCGCGCAGCGCAACATCACTGTGGACGACAACCACCCTGCGATTTCCTACGCCGGAAGCGGTTGGGAAACTTTGACCCCCTCAAGCGCCTACAATCGTACATCTCATCAAGCCTGCCAGTGTTTTAGCAATTCTTCTTCCACTGCAACATTCAACTTCACAGGTCTACACATTACTTATTGCCTGTCCCTTTTGGCTAATTATTTGAGTGCCAGGCAATGCGATATACTATCTAGCGTCGGATTTCGGTTTCCATTACAATACTACCAGAATTATTCTTGACGGCGGGAACCCAGAGACGATCGATTTAACTCCTCTGAAGCGCAGCTCTTCCCCCCTAACGCTGTGGGCAAGGACCGATCTGGCCAATGGTCCACATACCATTGTCGTAGCTGCTGGGGAGGGTTTCAGTGCTCAGGTGGACGCGTTAATGTAAGTGGGCCTCATTCACTCAAAGGAACTCATTTCAATGGAAGTGCAGGTATACCATTGCGCAGCCAGACGAAGTCCCTCCTGCTCCGGCAGGGACCCAAAATGTTTTCCTCTCCGCCGACACGTTCAGATTCAGTGATGGATGGGAAACTTCTACTGACGGGCTTCAGAGCTGTGTGAAGAGTAAGCAGTTGCGCACCACGTCCGTCGCCAACTCGACGTTCTCTTTCAACTTCACCGGTACATCCTTGATTTGGGCTTTCATCCATTATCCCAATGCTCATGGAACCCTACTAGGCAACGAACTCTTCCTCAACACTCTCGCCTCGGCGTCGGGAGGGAAGCTGTCGTTGTCGATCAATGACGACGCGCCAGAGGTGTTCGACACCACCGCTCCCACTGCGTCGTGTGCTCTCCTGAACCTGAATGTCACGGCGTTGGTAAAGCGCAGCCTTCTACAGAGAGCCGATAGTTCTTCGGCGGAGGCGCAGAATCAGTGTGTCGGCAAGAGCGTCTCCGGTACAACCGCACTCGACGGCGTGACGTACGTTTTCGAAATTTCTTCCCCACACGTTCGCTCAATGAATTGTACAGGTATCGGCACGCATCATCGGGCGATCGTAAATACGATCGCAGCATGCTACCATTGATGCTCGTTGTTGTCGTAATTCTTGCTGTATTCTCTTCATACCCATCAGTCCTTCTTTCCTGAACTGCCCGCTCCTCTATATGTCTTTGTTTCCCCATCGTACACTAAGATTGTCCTCTGTCGTTACAGCTCGTTACGTTACGCATGGACTTGATGGACGTGAAGTATAACTAGGAAATTTGTGATTCTACCTGCAAAGCTTTTTGAGCCCCGTCGTCCCTAAGAGCGCGTACGAATCGAATGCATTTCAGCGTTGCTTCTCATAAATGCTTTGGCCGTGCGCACCCCGCACTACCGATGGCTTCTCTAGGCTGGAGTCAAAGCCTCATCAGAGAACTAAAATCTAATTCACTTCTACTTTCCCCCGATAGATTTCGGCGGCGCTGAGAGTCGGAATTTTCCTCAGGGACCTAGGACATGCGAAGCTCTAGTCTACGCAAATCATTCGGAGAAAAGATCCAAGCAGAGGATAGACGACGGGAAGCGGACAGGGAAGGAATGGGGTGGTGACAGAGGCATAGGGTGAACGGGGCCGTAAAAGAGAACGGAATGGGTGGTGTGTCGTCGGGTGGGCATCAGACTTTTGACAGATTCCTTGTCGGCGCTTGTGAGAGCTTGTTTGGGCCCAAACAAGCTAAACAAGCTCACAAGTCACAAGCTCACAAGCCAGGTCCGATTTCAGACAAGCTCGAGTCCGCGCCATCTTCGTCACTTAGTTCCTTTGCTTAGTTCGGTGAAAGTTAGTGAGTTTGATGAAATTCTGCGAAAGTTCGTCAGTTCACACAAATTTCTGTGAATGTTCGTCACTTTCCAAGGATCAACGTGACGCATGTTTGTCGACACATCACACAATCAGCGGTGTGCCGAGCTCGGCCAGTTAGGTTCGGGTTAGCTAGTTAGGGTTAGTGGTTAGCGGTTAGCGGTTAGAGGTTAGCGGTTCGGGTTAGTGGCTCGGGTCAGAGGTTCGGGTTCAGGTTAGCTGGTTAGGGTTAGTGGTTAATGTTAGGGTAAGGTATCTATATAACAAAACACGCCCGGCTTGCGCTGAAGGAACAATGATGGCCGAGGTCCCGTGTTCTTGAACGTGCCGAGTCAAACTTTCACAGAAAGTAGGTAATGTAACGAACTTTCACGCATTCCCATCAAAGTGACGGACTTTCTCGTTCCTAAGCGAAGTAACTAAGTGACGAAGATGGGTACGGTAGGCGGGATGGTCGAGGTTGAAATTTGACATTTGACATTTTGACATTCGGTTCCGGTGATTCCCGAGTGAACATATCTGTGTTGTATCAAGATTTTTTTCTGCTCAAATATGTAATGGAGATTTGTCCAAAGGGCTCTAATAAACCTCTGGAGACACTGTTCTAAACGAGTGGTGCTCAGGGTGGAGGTCGGGTTGACCAAAATGTAGCTGGCCCGATATGGAAATAGATCAAATCCCAACTTTCACTCATGTACGGTTTGAGTCGTTGAGAAGCAATGGCGTGTTGTACTGAGTAAAGAACACTACAAGCATCATTTTGATTAATCCTCCTCGGAGTCTTCCGGAACAGGCTCGGGGTTGGACTCAAATCCATCACAACTGAGACGGAGATGGTGACAACGGTTCACACATTGATGCTTCTTGAGGAAGGTGTCGATGCCAACTTTTCCATGATCACCGACTCCACTTGAACTGCGAGAATTGAGAATACTTGATGACCAGAAAGCAGAAATCATACCCATTAAGTGTGTGAGTCATCACGTCAAACAAAACCTGAATGCCGTGGCCATCCTCATCGACAACTGTTGCAGCTGAGAAATATTGGTCAAGCCCAGTCCAAAAAGAGTGCCAGATACAACATACTTTGAAGATCCGCAAAAACAGCTGACTCCAGGCTCAGTATATAGGCATAATGAGTGAATGCGTTCAAAGTACTACCGAGCTTATGCTGGGGCCAAGGAGGATATTCGTTGGTTCCACTCCAATGTTTGACCTTGCTGGATCGTCTGGGCTCGAAGAGCCAGACAACAATGCCTGGATTAGAGTCAGAGTTGGTTTGAGCTTCGCATGCCGTTTGATATTGCTCCAGAGAGAATCCCGAAGCCGTTGAGGGCCCCGTGTCACTCTGGACTACCTCAACTCCGAGTTTGAAGTCCGTAACTTGGATTCCTGGGGGAATTCAGGTTCGAAAATGGCTACATGAGAACAACTGTGCATGGACTGACCTTGATCAATGTCTACCCCCTTCCTCTGTGCTTCCGCAACAAATCTTTGGAGAAAATATGCAAGCCGGCTGAGTCGACCGACTTCCTTGACCACCTGTTCATGGTTCTCCTGTATCTCAACCTGTCCTTCACCAGTGCCAATATTGATAAACCGCTTTGCAACCCAAGGCAATCCATTAAGAATTATCTGGCACCACCACAATAAGAAACAAAATTTCAGGAATTTGAAGGAAGGGCATGCCTTGTGAACCGCCTTGGTCTTGCTTTGATCAAATGGTGTATCTTGCAGGAGACACATCGAGGTAGCGAGATTTCGACATTGAGGTCTGGCCACTCAACAGTCACCGCACCGTCCTGAGCAACAGATACAGAAGCAAAGGCAAAAGCAACTTTTGAGAAACCCGGAACATCCCCATACTCCGAGCGCAAGGGAACCGGTGCAGAAGGCTGACCTGATCAAAAGTGAGGTCATGTTAGTTTCCTGGAGGCTACGACTCACTGCGAACCCGTTTTGATGAGCTAAGTTCAGCTGTAAGATGGTTCCGACTTGTCTGACTGCCCTTCCGCTTTCGGTTTTCTCTTTCGGTGTGGACAAAATAAGGTGCGAGGGTGCCGGTTTGATTCTCAAACTATGATCAAGGTAAACTTCCCAGAAGAATTGATACAACACACCACTTACATCCTTGACCGAAATTAAGCCTTCAAGATAAATGGCTGGACCCGGTAGTTTGAGGTTTGTTGGGCCCTGGAGAATTTTCTTGGGGTGATTTCCGTGAGCACGGTCATGAGTATCGAAAAAATGGCCCAGGGTTCCGAGTGTGCTGTGTGGCTGGATTCCAACATTCCCGAGGAGACGAAGAGAGATATGTTCCCTTCCAAGCCAAGTTAGCAGGGGGGAAAAAGCAAGCAAGTGAGAAAGAGACTTACGGGGTGAGACTCTCAGAGCAGTCTTTCTCCCAGTCCAGGTTCCAGTGACGAAGAAGATGTACCAATGCCTCTTGGGGCCACATTTATCACAGTAAAACACCGAAAAACAGCGAGTGAACTTACCAGTCATAAGCATATCCTCAGGAAACGAACGGGTCGCATTTGCAAGCATCCGGGATGCCTCGGTACGAGTACCATTAGACGTCACAGGTACAAGATAGATTGTGATATTCCGCAAAGCTCCTTTCGCAACGGCAGCCTGAAGAGATGCAGAGCCGGCAGAGGATTTCGAAGCACCCTTTGGAAGAGTTCTGGCCAGCATAGAATGTCGACGAGCTTCAGCTTGAAGTTGCTGAATGGTTTTGGTTGTTGAATCTGTCTCAGAGTGAAGATTTTGATCTTGGGTGCCCAATGAATCGCAAGGAGGCACAGCAGCAGCGGCAATTTGCTCATCTAGATACAATTAAGATTTGGATCGAGATACTGCAGATGTGAATAAAATAAACTAAAAACTGACCTTTCCTCAAACATGACCCGCATCGAGCTACCTTGAGAAGCTTGAGCTGTGCACTACACCCAGTACATTGCGGCCAGTCCTGAGCGAGATAAATGTCAGAAAACATTGCAGGATTCTAGAATGCTGACACAAAACTTACCTTCATTGCTTCTGCCCGGGTTGCGTTGGTGGTAGCAATAAAACACATGGCACATAGTCCAGTAGTGTCCTTGTGATCAAAGATGCCACCACAGGACTCGCCAGAAGAATTGGGATCCAAATTAATGCAGACTGTGGGGTCAATGGTGTCAACGTCATCTGCCATGGTTGAAGATTGGTTGAAAGTTTTCGGGTTTGCATGCTCATTATATATGGCACTCTGCCTGTAACGCAAGAAAATTGTGTGAGAAAGCGCGATAAATTTCTCGAAATACAGGAAAGCCCTGTCTGACTCGAAACAACAATAGCGGTATTTTATTCGGAGGTAACTGGATATTTTGATCGCCTTGGCCCGTGGATAATGACTCGAAACAACAATAGTGGTATTTTATTCGGAGATAACATAAATTGTGGGTATTTTGATCGACTTGGCCCATGGATAATGACTCGAGAAAACAATAAGGCAAGCTGGCTGTAAAATTGAGTCACAGGGGATCATCGTCGGAGGTGATCGAGTGGTATGACTGTTTTCAACCACGCATCATTTGCGTGGGAATTCATTTCCCACGCACTTTAGTGTCGATCAAAAATGCAACAATTGCACGGCAAGAGGCTTTTTGTTTTTTCTATATTGTCAGCATGACTCGGTGACCAGTGGCTACTCAGTTGCATCTGTAAAGGATCAGAAACCTCATTTTCATGGGAAAAATGGATTGCGGCCTTATTGTACGTGGCAAGAAATAACTCGGTCTATTGTTTCTCTACAAGTCATCAACAAGACTCATTCGCTGGCGTGACAGATTCTATGGGAGAATCCCACACCAGTTTTATGCATGAGAATATTTTTTTGTTCTTCAGCCTGTCTTTTGTTCTCGTACCCGGGACTGAACTTCTATAAATTCTGAACTTGCTCGACTCAATTCTCAGACCATTCTCAACTACCAGATGGTCAACCAAAGTGGTGTCAATGGCCACTACAATGGCACCCGTGAGTTGACAGGAATCCATTTTTTTTCTTTGGCTTGCATTGAATCAATCTACAGGTCCTCCCGACGATGTCCTTGGCCCTGCTCTTCACGACTATGCACGAAGGAGTCTTCCCCTGACTCAACGTCTTGACTACTTGCTCAAGGATTTTGGTTATAAGATCAGGTGCGCATACTGCCGTTCCAAATCATAAATATTATTGACAATGTTTCATTAGTTTCATGACATTGAAAAGCCTCAATCGCACATTCAAAGTTGGAACTGTCAAAAAGCCACCCCCTGATCATATTGCATCGACCTTGATTGGAGAAGTCATGCTGAACAATGTATCATCACGCAATGGACCTCAAACAATCCAAAACCAGATTTCCCTTCAGGATGGCACCAAAATTCCCCGGTGAGCAGTAATTAACAGTATCTCGCTAGACTCTTACAGTTGAATTGATTTAGGGACACTGTTCGCCGTATCATGGCAGATATTGATCCCGATGGTGCGGAGGCACGATTTCCGGGTCGCAGGCGTCAACCTAAACAACGCGGACACTTGACTGATACTGGAGTTTACTACGAGCTTCATTTTGATGGTCATGAGAAACTGAATTTCAAGGCTTTGAGAATGGGACCAGTTGGCATTGATATCTATGGTTCTCGTTGTCATTCCAGCAGCAAAATGGTCAAGTTCCTGGCTGTTCCAAATGCACGCTGTTCTTCAACAGTTGGACACTATTATCTTGACTTGGTTGAGGAATATGGTGGTGTGTTTTCGCTCTGATTCTGTATTCAACGTGTGTTTACTCTCTACTCAGTCTTTGTGCAGGCCACAGTGGATGGGGGTTCAGAAACTGGAGAATTGTATGCAGCACACCTAGCCTTGCGGTAAGTGAGCTGTCTGCCATTCTTTTTTGGTCCCTGTACAATATCCTTCACAGTCAACACTGTATGCCAGAAGTATTAATTGAGGATGCACCACCCTTTGTCGCCCTCAAGAGTACGGATAATATTCCAATTGAATCATCATGGCATCTTTTCACGAATTGTGTGGGTCTTGACATCATGCAGATCATACTGCTTGGAAAGACCCTCAACTATTTCAACCCCGGTATGCCACTTCACATGTCAGTTCAATTGAATTTAAGTTTTTCTCGCCGTTCTAACACATCTTCTAGCGATCTATTTAACTGGTTGTGGCCCAAGATCATCCAACTCAGTCTCGATGACTTTGTTGATTATTGGAATAATCACAAGATTAGGACCCAGCGCAACAAACTCCTGCCATCGGGTTTCTCTCCCAATTTCGTTTGGGACTTTCCGGAGAGATTTGGACTCACACATTTTGGGGTCTCAGCTCCTCAACATCACGTTGATGCTCTGAGGCAGAATATTCCGAAGTCTCGTGCAGATTGTTATAGGTGGGTATCTGACGACTTTGAACTAAAGGCTTGGGAGGTTCATCATCTCATTGGGGCACCAAAGTTCATATTGACTGAGGGCTGGACTATATTTTGTCAAATGCTTCCCCATCTCAGTTGACTTTACATACATCCCCAAAGAACCATGTTTGCTTGCCACACTTACATCTTAGTTGGGCTGTTAAATGAGTTCCAGGAAATTAAGAGGGTGATTCTAGCCAACTTGAGGAAACTTTTGGCTTGATACAGTTGTGGGCCAGGTGCGTGCAGCCGGCAGTTCAAATTTGAATTTTGTTTGTGATGCATTCGAATTGGAAAGTGATTCCGAGCCAATGAAGGGGTTTGATTGCAGACTGGGCCAGTTTTAATTCATTTCAGTCATACTCAGGTCATTCAGTGTGTGCTATGAGGAGTTCTACAGCGGAAGGAAGCCTTATCGGGCAATATAACGGCACTCAGAGCGATTTGCCCGGCAGTTCGGGAATCACCGGAACCAAATGTCAAAATGTCAAATGTCAAATTTCAACCTCGACCATCCCGCCTACCGTAAGATGGGTACGACCCGACAAGCTCGCATTTTTTTAGCTCGTGCAGAAACCGCGAGCCTTTTTGGAAAGCCCCATGTTCGTCAGCATACTGCCAGACTGGCGCCGCTCCTCAAGACGCTCAACGAAGACCGTCCCGTCGGCGCTATGGCATGAGCCCTCACATACTTCGTCACTTCGTAGGATGAGGATCTTCGTCATTTGATGGGCAAAGTTCGTAGCATGTCAAATTAATTGATGATACATCTGATGCCAAGAGTTCTGTATCCACCCTTAACCCCATTTCGAGCAGTTAGGGCAAGCGCAGCTCGCCCTAACTGCGGGTATTCACCGGTTAGGGTTCGGGCTAAGGTTCGGGTTCGGGTTCGGGTTAGTTAGAGTTTAGGGTTAAGGAACAGAAATTTCCGCGGGAATGAGGCTTTAGTGTGCCAACCCAAGATGCCCCGGCTCGGGGGACCCTCCGAGTGCAGCGAGGGAGGGGAGGGGCATAAAATGGTAGGTCCTCTTCACGCAAATGAAGGACAATAGTGCTCACACGGCTTTTGGAGCATCCGACGAACTTTCCCTCGCTTATGTTTGATCTCACGAACTTTCAACATCAGATGACGAAGATCCTCATCCTACGAAGTGACGAGGTACACTATGACTCATCAGTAAGTTCCTCTATCTGTACGTTTTTTTCCATGCTAACGATCCTGCAGCTGGAGCGCGCATGGAACTCATACAAAAGCGGTTCCTATGAAAAACCCAGCAAATTCACGAAGGCCAAGGTCGGCGGCGCCGTCGCAGGATACCTCGTGAGCATTAACAAGCTCAGTGACGCCGCGTGGGACCGGATTATGGGCGCCTGCAACGACGCCGTAGAACAGGTCCAGCTGGTCCAGTCGGATGACGAAGATGTCCACCTCGATGGCCACCGCGAGAGTCTTTACGTGCCCAGAAGCCCGCTATAGTCGTGTGAGTCCTGATATCCTTTTTGAAGTCTACGTATATGCTCATGATCTGCTAGCTCCTTCGTGTTTGCCCACCGCCCGCTCCTCCCCAAAGAATACGAAAAAATCGCCCCTGGCCTCATCTCTCGCCTTCGCCGGCGTCTGTTCACTCAAAATCTGTCGCGTACGACTTGGTCTACCTACGTACATGTGCTTCTATACAGAAATTGCTATTTTTTTTTATTTTTTTACTTATGTGCTTGCGAACTTGTGAGCTTGTCGAAGACATTGACTTGAGCGGCTGCGACGAACTGCGATAGTGAGGAAGGATCAGGAGAGACTGTGATATTGGTGGGATCATCTGTAGTCACACTGTTCATATATATAACTCGTCTATGATGAGGATGTATGGCATGACGAACGCAAAGGCAAAAGTGACAGCATTGTACTGCAACCAAGGGATGTTTGGAATATCATGGAGCCAGCCTGCGTACCAGCTTGATGCAACGCGGTCTGTGCCACTAACATTGACAGAAGTGTCGGTACGTAGATGAATGCCAGGCCGTTCTAAATTGTGGTGGGGGCGGCTAATCGTTTGGTAAAATGGGGAAGCATGGGCGGGAGCGGACAAGGCGAGCAGAGCGATGAGGATATGACAATACATAGGAGCTTGAGGAAGGGGGGAAAGATACACAAATTAATGTTGAGCTGCGAACTTATAGGTCTTTGGTCGTCTCGGGGCCGGGACCCAGTGGCCATGATGTGGCCACAGTGGCCACACAACAGATCGAATTGCCGTCAATTCCAGACTGTGCTTGGATCCGTAGCTGAAGAGTACGCGCCGAGGTATATTTGGTGAACTGAGTAAAGTTGTTGTTAATAATTGCAAATACTTATGCTTCCGCTGAAATTCAAGTCTCGAGAGTTGGTAAAGGCTCGAAGAGGGTTTTCAATCCTGCCTGAGAGCAATGCTCTGAGTCTTCGACCGACAGTTAAATTGGCCCATTCAAGGTCGTGAAGTTGAATTCCTCAGCAGATGCTTGCTGAGACACAAGAGGTATCGAGAGGAGTGGCGGGAGAAAGGTGGAAAAGCAAATTGATCAACGTTCAAACTCCGCTGTGGCAAATGGCGAATTCCTAAGACGGCAAACGCCGTTGTTAATTCCCACGATTACACCAAGACCGCACCATACTCATCATGTTGCATGGCAATTGCGTAAAACGGAAGCGATAATTGAGAGTTTACTTGAATATTCCGGGGCGACAAACCTGAAGAATATTATAAATATTCTCTGCATAGCTTTAGGATATTCCTTGACGGAATTATTGGCTATCCTCCCAGTGAAGCTACTGGATGCAGAAAGGGGCTAATGGCCCAACAATAACAACATTTAAAGTTCACTGTCCACTGGTCGCCATCGGATTCTAGTGGTGCTCAGTGCATTATGACCGAAAATATTCACAGAAATACTAGTAACAAGTTACAGGTTTGCCGAAAAGTTAACTTGAATATAAGAACCGGCCTCGATAAATTAAGCTCAGCCATTGGTAGGCATCAGCGGCCACTGGTCTTACCGCCCCAATTGGTACTACTCAGTCTTATTAGTGTTGCCGAGGTTCGGTTCGGTGCGGTTTTTTGCCAAAATTTCCGAACCTCGAACCTAACCACGGGTTCGGGTCGGGGATTTCTTCGAACCTCGAACCGCACCTGGGGTTCAGGTTCGTACAGGTTCGGAACCAGTGCGAGCCGGAAAAAATTACCATTTTAAATTTTCTACCCGCAGAATGTCCTATGTCATGTATATATTACCTTTTATTATAGAGATAGTCCTGGCTTGAACCTAGGTCCATCTCTGAGGCGGTGAACACCCCGAATCTCTAAAATTTTCCCATCAAAAAAATTCCCACAAGCTCGAAAGCAAGGCTACATTCATTTATTGTGAGTGGAAAATCATGTTCTTTCACACTCTATGTCACCTTTCTGGACAGTTATGTTATTCAGAAAGTTTGGGAGATCGAAATGCCCGCGATCGAGGCCGCCATCAAATGCCGCTGGTAATAGCAGCCAAATAGATTGCCAGCCCCCAATTTACGTAGGTTCGGTCCAAGCCCCGTTCTGACGATGCCGCGCAATGCCAGACACAGAAAACATTCGCAAATAACAACCAAATAGACCACGCGCGCTTTCGTCAGAAGGGGCTTGCTGCAGAGTCCGGAAATCGGGGGGGTTGGGAGATCACCTATAACATGGAAGCGAGGCCTCGGAACATAGGCGTCAAGTGGTAGAAATCAAACTTCACATGTCTGGCTTCAACTTTGGCTACTCAACTGTATGGGTACATCAACAATTGTCCGCGGTCTGGGAGGGGGAAGTTGCACGAAAACACGCTTTTTTTGAAACCCCTCCCAAATATTTATTTCAGCTTGGAATCCCGGGAAATTTCAATCGAAGCTATTCCTATGCTCTATCTAAAGAATACTCATGAGACCTGGGCAAATATTGTATTGTATCCCGCCCCCGACGCTGCTCTTCATTGCGTTCCGCCGGTGTGACTAAGTGTGACTCTCAGCCAGAACGTGACAAGCAGTTGGCGCACGTTCAATACCCTTGCTTGAATGGCATCCAAAAATTCAAAAACTGTATGGAAATCTTTCCGAACATTCATCCGACCTTTTTCAAGCAACCTTCCAGTTTTTCAGGCCATCCAAGACATCAGAGGGTCTAATTAACACAAAACCTATGTCCCTCACTCCAGATCGACCTGGAGGGAGTTGCTTGAGCCCAAATTTTACGGGGAAGCACACAATACACTTTTAAATGAGTTGAGCATCCAAGACTCCCGTTATATGACCATTTTCAGTGCTCAGCAGTGGTAATGGTCCCCCATGTGTCACATGACTCATTGAGTGGCCTGCTCGTGCAAGCTCTCTGAACATCGGAGGCTTTCCACAGCGCTTCAAAATATTTTGGGGTAGTCTGACGATCACATAAAGCGATATGAACTATTGGAACACACAATATGAGGCCCTACTAGAGCTGCACAGAGGAATCTATCAAAATTGCTAGTCCCATCACTGACCCGCAAATAGCAGAAGTTCTGTGTGCCATAAAATTCCAAGAAAATGTGCTTTAGACACCTAATAGCATTGAATACAAGATATAGACTACCATTAGGGAATATGTAGTGAGTTGAGGGTGGAGTGAAGTGATGATTGACCCCTTTGTTTGGCGGATTCTGAAGCAAGCCCCTTCAGCGAAGGGCCGGCGTGCCGGGCCGGAGCGGCACAGGCTTGCTCCGAACCTACAATTTACGGCGCGTGCAGTCAGTGTGAGGTCTTGCGAGCACAAATCACGGCATGTACTCGTTGCTCAGGATTCTTTCCTAGTGTATATTCCATGTACATGGAGTACGGGTAGCGTTTCGAGTGCGCCGAGAACCCGGCTTCCTTTTCGGCATAACGGCATGAGCTTCGGATCAATTGCCCTGCTTTTTGGTGTCGAACTCATACTCCATTGCCATTTATCTCTGCAGTCTAGATAGCAGAGAGAAATGCTTCATTTCTGGCTCCTCACCACGAACGCGTCAAAATGCACTGAAGTGTGGTGGCTGACAAGTGGCTGACTCCCCGTGAGAATGCCCTCAAATGCCCGCGATCGTTCGAAAATGCATGCGATCATGCCGCCGATCACCCAAAAACGAGGGCATTTCGGATTCCCAAATGGACTCATGTTATTATCTTATTGAAAATGCCACCGAAATAGGACCAAAAATTAGAATTTTAGGTTCAGAGTTCGGTTAGGTTCGCTCACGTTCAGAAAACTCCGAACCTTAAACCGAACCTTGGACTCGGTGCGGTTCTTCTTGGTCATTCGAACCTGAATTCGGGTTCTGTCCGGGTTCTGTCCAGGTTCGCTATCGGTTCAGAACCTAGCCGCGGTAACACTAAGTGTTATGCGACCACATACAGTGCATATAATTACACTCTACTTTTAAAGTGTCCTACTCATGGCTAATGTTCGAGTCCCGCATTATATTCACTCTTTGTCACTTACTTTCAATGGCCTTTGAATATCCAACCTATTGACTGCCATTAGAGTGCACCGCCTACTATTGGCTGCATAGAATATTAATGACATCAGCACTGTTGGGTGGCCGCTCTGCGCGCGCGTCAAGGCTACGTCTCCGGTTCGAAGCCGAAGCCGCAGAGAAGCCGTGGGAGCGCTCAAGATGCTTTCTTATTAATCAGAGTGATGTTGAGTCTTCAACTCATCCGACCGGTGTCCGTTCTTCCTCGAATTCATCATCTCCTCGAGGCTAGCCAAACGAAGCGCGTCCCACAATCTCAAGATTCGGCGGCCTGTGATCCCGGACGCGTCGGAGTCAGACACTGCTTGCCGCGAGATGTCTGCTTGATTACCTGATGACAGACCTATGCTTCCCATCAGTGGCCGGCGGGTATGTCTCGACAGAACTAAATATACTATAGGATTGGAGTGCCCGGCCCAAGCTGGCCCAGCAGCTCTTTTATTTCCTCTGAGAAGTCCAACCACCGCCACCGCTATTCCTTTCAGGGCCATAGTCGCCATTATGATTAGGTATCCACATATACCTACAGGTGTGGGTTCGGAATTCCATTCGCGGATTAGAATTGGACACCTTTCATTGCCCGATGTGCGCTAGACCGACATATACTAAACCTACGGACTGTAAGCGAAGAGAAAAGAATTGTGGAGCGCTCATGAAAGACAGTATTTAAATTCGGCAGCACTAGTGCGGCATACGCCGGGAAAGCGCCGCATCGAGTCATGCCTCAGGTTGGTAATATTGTACGCCGTGTCCCAACATTGGCTGATGACAACGTAAATCAATATTCACACGTCCAAAGACACCGCGTCCTTGTGCGTCGGCCACCAAAAAATCATCGCCGCATATGGATGAGGCAATTCCCCAAAGTCAGCACCGAGGCCTAGCCGCGGGCTCCCGCGAGGCCCTGTTTTGAAATATATTTAATTTCGCGAAGCGGTGTCTCGGCCTTTCGTCCAAATTATTATTGACTTCCTCCGCCTGGAGAATCCCGAGTCCCCGTTTCTAAGCGAAATTTAATTAAGGGAAGCGGCGTACGGCGTTCATTAATGTCACTGAATTGCTCCCGGCGATAGCGGGTGTAAATTCCTTTGAAATTGTTTATGTACTAGATCTTGAGGCATTAACAGATTGGATCTAGTACAGACAAGCCTGAAGGACGGTAAGAAATACGGCTTGTACAAAAGCTGTTCTGCGGGACTTTTGGATCAGATTCGTCAGCCGAATTTTGAGGGAGGAATTGAGTAAATTTGAAAGCCAAAAAGAAAGAAAGAAGGAGAAAAAAAGAGCATGAGTTGATGAAAAGCAGGAAGCGTGGCTTGTTTGGCTCCGGGTGACCAAACAATAACCAGATACAGTCGCGAGCGCTCGGGGAGGAGCTCTGCTCTCCATATCTACTGCGCATCGCTGTGGATAATCCGCTGCTGCTCCAACTTCTTGCTAGTTGTTTGTTGCCCATGCGTGAAATTCTGTCTTTCTCTCGCTCAAAATCCGCAATTTTGGGAGCCAAAATGACGCAGCTGCATCGGTAGCCAGGAACCCGCCCCCCGACTGTCCATGCCACTAGAAAATTAGCCAAACACCATCGCTGAGTGCCCTCTCTGGCCAATGAGCAAATGCTTCCCGCAATTTTTCGCAGGTGCCCCTCTTCCGAACCTTTCCGTATGTCCATACGAGTAACACATCGATAACGCCATCAGACAATCTGATTGTGCTCCGGAACGATCAGGGTGCGCGTAATCAACGGAGCGGACCTTCACGAGTGTGGACGCCCCCCGCGATGATGGTGAGCGGTCTCTAAGGCGAATTATCGGTGCGCAGCAGTGCACAGCTGCTCATGACCGCTTGCAGATGCCAGAGCTGAGAGCTCGTGCTCATATTCAGAAAATCCGCGAGCTGATCGCGAGGATCGGCGTGTCTGTATGTGTCGAAGACAGTACTCGCGGTTGATCTCCGCCGTGTGGTGTGGGATGAAGGGGGTGGAGGAACTTGAAGAATCAAAGGTTGTGAGCGTGAGGGGACGGCGCAGTTGGGGCTTGGGGACCGCGAGGCTGGGCACGCGAAGTGCTATCAACGAGGAGTGAACACAGCGCCGTCTAGTAAGCCGCCGCCGCCTTTCCTCAGGTTCCCGCGGAGTCGAGTGGAAGTAACTCAAGCTCTTTACAACGGCAGCTACAACTCCGCCCGGCGCCGCCGCCGCCGCTCGGGCTCGAGTGGCGTTGTCCTCCACTTGAACTCATACTCAAGACGGGATAGACAAGATGTAACACACACATTTATTTGATGGCGGCACATTCGTACTAGATGCGGCACGTACGGTAAAAATTGGCTTGAGATCAATGCAAAGATGCGGCACATGAACAGTTTTAAACCCCGCTACACCGGCGCCGAAAGCGCCAAATCCACGCAGTAGGCCATAGCAGCAACCAAAAAAGGCCTAGCAGCGAGAGCGCCGCAGGTAAAAGCGCGGCAGCCCAGCCCAGCGTAAGGGGTCTAGGGTGCCGAAACACCTCCAAAAAAACACGCAATTGCCAATGAGCCGTGCAGTTGCTTTGAACCACACAAGAAGGCCCCCGCGCTAGCGGGAGAAGGCCCCGTTCCGGCGGAAAAGGCCAGCGCCAGCGAAAAGGAGGCCCCCAGCATTCTGCGGATGCTGCAATTGATGGCGCCAGCGGCAACGTAGATCACTGGAAAAAAATGTGCTACATCTGATCATTCTGATGCAATGTGCCGCACATTAGCCTATGTATGCAGCATTGTATCTTGTATATCCTCCCACTCAAGAGTTGGACTCATCTGCTATGAATGAAGGTAAGCGTCACGGTTAACTATCCTGCGGCGCCGCGCCAGCCTACGATTATTTGCCTATTAATACTTGCTTTCAATAGGTATCTAATCTTTATGTAGGTGGCGGCGTTTAAGGTCACCGTTCCTACCGTTAGCTTCTAGTTGGACGACAGAGTGGAATCGAGAGCAGAGTCTCGCCTCTAGTTGACGCGAAGAAGGTAGTGTGCGCTTTGCACGCCGACAAGCAGCCAGCTCCGGCGTGTGCCGACGTTTCCACACGCGATCGAGGTCAACACGGAGCGCCTTGAAAGTGGCCCGCAGATAAAAAATATCGCGCCGAAAGTTGCATTTGGCGAGTAGACGCCGGGTTTACGACAAGGCTCGATCGCGATCTTATTCCAGGCCACCCCACCGCTCATGCTGCGAGCATTTGGGAGAATGGGACTAAATCCGTCATTCAAGCTGGAGGTCTGCTTATCCCCTTCTCGCGGGCTGTGTCGCTCTGACCTTGAATTGAACGAAATTACGCTCCTATTTTCTCTACGCCCTGTCATGCCACTTCCCTCGTTGTAGGTCCAGAGTGACGTCGACGTGCATCTCGATCACCATCGGGACAACCGCGAAACCTCTTTGTTCTCAAGATCTAGCGTGGAGATTGCTATTACGCTAGGCTGCGCGGTTCTTCCATTCGGCCGCTTGCCTCCGCAGAGAACACAGGCAGTGCTCCGGTCGATCGGATAAAATTATCAAGATACCCGGGCAGGGGTTTCAGCCCTGTTGCCAGCATCGTATCCTTCCGGGCTAGGCTCTTCTGCGTTGAATACTTCCGACAAATTACGATGTCGCCCCATAAGGAGTAATGTTGGGATTGGACCGGCGGCCACAGTCCTCGACCACGGGACCTGATTGCCCGGCATGAATAGGCTCGACGCCAAAAGTGACCAGCGTCATCGAAAAATGTATAAAAGGTGCGCAAATTTGTCCTGAAGATCCAACCAACCTCCACCCCCATCGCATCAAGAACCCAGCTCTCCTTCCCTCTCTCGCACTCATCCTCTCCACCGATATGCACTCAACCACATCTGTCGCTGTCCCCACAGTCCAGCATACAACTGAGACGCCGGCCATCGCTACCCCCGCGCATTCCACCACCACGGGGAAGCTCACCGCCAACTACAACGGCCCCCAGTGCGCCCACTGCGGCTGGCGTGGGGGAGGACACGCAGAGTATGTGCCATGACCTACTTTGTTTGAGTCCATCTTGCTGATCTCCCCATCTAGCAACTGTCCTTTCAAGTAGACGTGTCGTATCCGCGTCGCGAGCCTGGAATCTAGAATCAGAATCAGTGCGTCGTGTCCACTACATCTGGCAATTTTCTGATCAACGATTGCGCTCCATCTAATCAATCGCTTTCAACTTGCTCTATATCATCACCATTGTCAATGCTGTCGTCTCATCTCATCGAAGAATAATTGCGCGCCTGTTTTTTCTTATATTGTAAATCCGAATCGTCTTGGTGTGGAGTGCAGAATGGAATGGAGTTAGCATTGTACTGTACACATAGCAACGGAGCTCCTCTATCATCTCCGTTATCCAACCGTTATCCTTTTTTTTTTGTCTTCAAACATGAATCTCAACGTTCTTGCCATCGTGATCTGATTATTATTATTATTTTGAAAAGCGTGTTGAATCCGATGCGAGATAAGGAAAATGGCTAATTGGAGAAGCGCTTAATCCGGTACTTTTGCAGGTCACCGGACACGCACGATCAAAGCGTACGGCATCTCGTTGTATGGCGACAAATAAAATGATAGTGTTGAAATTCGTGAATGGGGCGGCGCAGAGCGGCGCCCCGGCTTTCCGTTTCTGATCCCGAACTTCATGTCGTTCCGGCACCGGGGTGTTTTGGCGGATAGGACTTGGATAAAACTATTTCGGAAGTCCCCCAAACTTACATCAT
Organism: Mycena rebaudengoi; assembly: GCA_029282285.1. Classification (NCBI taxonomy): domain Eukaryota; kingdom Fungi; phylum Basidiomycota; class Agaricomycetes; order Agaricales; family Mycenaceae; genus Mycena; species Mycena rebaudengoi. Next base: position 808,305 of record JARJCX010000044.1, on the reverse strand, counting down.
CACCGATAAGATTGCACATTGTCTGGAACTGCACTGTGTTGTCTGCCCGCATTTACCCCCGGTATCCTCCGGGTTTCACACAGCGGGCAAGTGCCATGGCCGCGGCTTCATGACATTTGATCGGCGTGGGACCGACACTTGCCATGGCGTTGGCGAGGCGTTGCACCAAATTCTTTGTTCCTTTGTCAGCGTGTGAACTCAACATACCGTCTGCGGCTGGATATCAGCGATCAAATTCAACCTCGTCACTCCCAGAAATTCTGGTTTCTCTTGTCTAATTGCACAGAGGAGATAAATCTTATTCACTGAAACATTATTTCAGAAAGGTCCTTCTATGTTCTCTTTTCTACCTCAGCTTCGTTGAGACATGGGAAATTATTGCCCAGCCCAGGGTTTAAGCTGCACAAAGAACAACTTGAAGTTAACCACACCTCGGGGGCTAGAGGAGACTGAGACCAAGACAGAAGCATTCATTTTTGTTGTCTACTTCATGCTTGCGTGGTTCTATTCAAATACAAGGTATGGGATGTGCAGGAATGGGTGAAGAACTTGGTTGTTGTTGAATTTGACTTCAAGTCCCACGCTACCAAATGAAACAAAGAATCCGTGCAATGCCTGGCCAACGCCATGGCAAGTGTCGGTCCCACGCCAATCAAATGCCATGAAGCCGCGGCCATGGCTCTTGCCCGCTGTGTCATTAGTGTATATTTGATGCATGCACGGAACAATATGGTTAGCTCGTTGCCGGGCGCGCTGATAAGAGGGTAGTACCCAATATTACCGAAATTCTCCGTGTCCACTCATCCCAAAACTCCGAAAAATTAATCAAGGTATTTTTACACAATGAGAAGAGGTTTCTATCTCTTCAGAATCTGTTTCCAGAACGATGTCCCTGTAACCCGGGTGTATCGTCATGGTATGTCACAGTCTTGACACATGTGAGGCGTTTTTTGCACAGGGCATGGGCACGTTGATCCGGGAACAGATTCTCAAGAGGCTGACACTTTTTTCTATTGTTTAAAATCTCCTTGATTTTTTCCGGAGCGTCGGAATGAAGGGACATAGAGGAAGTTCATATTACCCATGAGAAGATGAGACAGGATAGGATAAGATTTTGATCGCCGTGAACAGCAACATGTTATTTGGCAAGCCCCGTGCTTTTGCAAGGGCTTGCCAAATATTTTTATCCTGTTTTAGCGTCATCATTGAATGCGTGTTTCGACCTAGTGGTATTATCTCCCCACGTCGGCGAAAACTTGGGACAATTGCAACCGCTCCATAAAAATATTCCACGCAGTCGCGCAAAATCAACTTATGACCATGCGTGAGCTCAACGTTCAACCTTTCAAAAGTTTACGCAATCGTCCCATTCAATTCGGATTCTCTCAAATGTCATCTTTAATAGGCATAGCTGTCTATCTTCGGTCCCGCTGACAAACAGATGGAAAGACAACAAAATTCTTCCGCTCCCACTGTCTCGCATGTTACATATTGCATCTGGCCTGCATCTGTCGCGCTAGATGCAATCTGGAAACAAATAAAAAACACCAGTCAGGCAAATGCATCCCCTAGTTTGTTCAACCATCATAAGTCGTAAAGTTCATCTTATCCTGAGGTCACTGATGCTTACTATTTATGTATGGCGACAACTGCTACGTTATGCTGTGTTCTCTGCTGTGCTTCACCATTGCTTCACCAGACCAGAAGCGCGGTGATCGAACGCTGACAGACAGAACTTCGAAAAATGGTCTATCTTCTCCCGCCGCTACTGCCATGCAGCTACCCAATCACACTCAGGATTCTCACAGTCGCGGCGTTACTCACTCGGCGACACAAAACTGCCGTACCATGGTCTCAGAGAAGATATTCTAAGAAGGAATCGGGTTGATCAGTAAGAATCGCTAGCGGGGATTATTATTATATTCTATGCGCCAGATCCGCGTAGCCGACCTGCCGCCATACGTGCATGCTGAGATAGGGCAAAACGAGTCCCTTTGTCGAATAAATTTAAATATATATAATTGATAAATACCATGAATGGGCGGTGAGCGCACTTCGAGGTTCAAGCTCAGCCGACATCCCGCGTCACCCCACAGGTATGTATGTATGTATGTAGGTAGTATTACACGGCACGGTCCACTCATGAACGCCGGTTTCCAGGAAGTATCCCGTTGTACACCAACTATTTACAATTTCGATCCTGGGCCCCCAAGAATTCGATCAACAGAGCTCACGGTCGCAGTACAGAGACTCGCCGCAGTAAAGCTGAAAGAACGTAGAGGGGCAAAACAGTCAACAACGGCCGCCGGAAGACTGACAGAGAGATCAGAATAGTATATACAAAAACAGGCAGAAATCAGAATAATGTAAGTAATAATAATTGCCTGACTTCCCCAGCAAGGCCAAACGAGCCAGTGGATGGGTAGCGAGGTGGCGAGGTGGGCGTGAGACGCGCGATTATTTAGGGCAGCGTGTCAGCGTGATACGCGAGTGCTCCGGGATATCTCTGCCGCGGGCGAGTTTGGAAGTATGTACGAAAGTGTATTTCCTCAAGGAGATGGTCTGGGACACACATAGTCACTTCCTCCAATTTTCTGCCGGGCACATACATTCGTGTAGGGACCTAGACGAATTCAACGATTTGGCGGGAGTATTAGACTAGGCCGAATTTGATTCGACATTCATGGTGTCCAAATGGTGATCTACAAGGGGATAATATAATTAGGTATCTGTGGGTACGCGAGGTCAAGGCGGCCGCGCGCAGTCGTATGCTCCCGGTCTATTAGTATTACGTTCGCGGCGGGAGCAATGTTAACTCTATGAGCCACGCAGGGCAGTTTGAACTGATGGAATTCTTAAATGGCCGATGGAACCGCCCTCGGCCCACCCAACCCGAACATTACAGCAATCTCAGGATCAAATCTCAATGAATTTCCGTAGCTACATTAGTGGGAGGCCATCAGCAGGGCCAGCCGTAATTGGCAGTAGGGCCAGAGACATTTTCACCGTATCGTTTGCACAACTAAAATCAATAGTTGACCTCGTTGTTGAATCCACATATTATTGCCAAAGAAGACTCTCCGTAAGCGAAGTTCGCAGATTCGCTCTCAGTAAACTAAGCTGTTTCGCAGCCGCAAAAAATGACCTTTTTAGTCGAAAAATTGAATACTTGATGAAAGTTGCTCACCAAACGAAGGGGCTCCATAATCAAAGTAAGCCGTCTCTTAATCAAAGAAAGAAGCGCTGCTAAACACCTCTGCGGACCCCGCCTCTACCAGTCCTTGACAGCCAAAGAAATTTGTCCCATACCAGTTCACGTTTGATTGGGATATCTCGTGGAAAATAGGAAAGGCAGCGGCTTTTATGCTCTAGATCTTCTGGCAGGCCAGACTATAGGTAGACAAATAATGATGCAATCATCCTTCGCGGACACATCGCGATGTTGAATACGGATATTTCCGACCAAAGCTCGGTCATTGAATTCATCCATGAAAACGGTTAGGGTTGACGCAACGCAAATCTCGTTCGGGAATATCTATCTCGCGTGGGCCGCCTGAGGTCATCATCTAAATTCACGCTGACTAGTATGGGCCGATACCCCCTTGGAGCTCATGACGCAAGAAAAATAGTTCAGCCAGAAGATAATCCCGTGCTCAAGGTGTATGCGTACATCGTTCAGGAAAGGTTTGTGTCCGCCTTCTCCAGCAGAGCCAAAGCACGAGTAGACGCTCTTGTTGTTGCTTTGCTGCGGTACGCGTCAGAACTCCACATCGAGTACGAAACATTCAAACCAGAAACGCTTTGCATTCAATAGAAACTCGTGTTGGATTCCTTTGAAATCAGAAAAACACTCACCTGCGCTCAAACGAGGGCTAACGAGAAAATATCGGTTCATTCGGGCTAAAAAGCGCGTCAACATGAATAAAGATGGCCGCATTCTTGTTGAAATGGGCGTTAGATCACTGTGCATTGGGGGTTAGATCCGTCAGAAACCACTCATCTGCGTCCTAACGAGGCTTAACAAAATATCCCGGCGATTTGCAGGTAAAACGAATTAAAATGGACTAAAATGGACGTTAGTGTGTCCACAGGGTGTGAGTGAGGCGGCGGGAAGGGCGTATCTGGGGTTATAATGTTGCCGCCTACAGCGCAGGAATCAATGCGCGCAGGCGCGGGAAGTCTATGTAGGGGTGAGAAGACGGGGGCAGCGTGCTCCGCGCCGCCTACGCGTCGGGAGAAGGGAGACGAGGTCGCGGGGAGTCCGTAGGCGCCGCAGTCGGGAGGAGAGGACGCAGGCGAGGTAGTTGGCGGAGGTTGCGCGGGGAGTGATGGTAAGCCGCGAGGAACTTCGCGGCAAGTGCCAATATTTCATGGAAAATCCACGCAGTCGCTGATCGGGATGTAGCGGTACGCGCGACGAGGCGGAATTCAGACCTGGACACACGCTTCACCGAATGAAACCACGTAGGGGCTCAAAGAAATTAAGGGAAGGTGGAAGTGAGGGAGCGGGAGGGTGTGGAATTCCAGTTGTAGGTGGAGATCAGAGGACACAAGGAAAGCGCGGAGGGATGAAGAATGGGAGGGGAGGGGAGGGGAGTGAACGAGAAAGTAGGTAGAGAGGGATTGTGTACCTGAACCCAAATCTTGATTGAAAGAAGTAGAGGTTCGCATTGCGCCACAGGTAATCAGGGCGGTGACTTGGGCTTCGGTCCCTCCCTAAAGCGTCCACCATAGCTTGCTCTTGTCCCCGGACTTCACGCTCGGATGAGCAGCGTTCGGAGATGGGAGGGCTGTTGGTACAGAAAGACAAGGAGGTAGTGCTACTGCTCTAATCCTGCACTTCACGCTCGGCAGAGCAGCGTGCGGATTCAGAGCAGCAGCGGCACATTGAGCACCAGGCGGTGGCGGCAGTAATTGATGGAAGGTGGACGAGAAAGGAGTGTTGAGGGGAGGTGGACGAGCGATGGTCAGCTCGTGGGCATCGAGAGGCGTACGGGCAGGCTCTGGTGCAGGCGGTGGTGGCGGAAGCAGAGTACTTATGTACTAGTGGCGTGGGATGCCGCGGCCATGCCGCGACGCGGGGGAAAGATACGGGGACCAAGAGCACAAGAAGGGCGGCTCATGTGTTATGTCTGGAGCTCGTCTTGAAAAAACTTGAAAAAAAAAGGACTCGACACCGGGGGTTCGCACCAGTGACCACAGGTCAACTTGAAATGACAGCGCTACAGACCACTTCGTCAACAGATAACATGAGAGATGCCCTTCTTGATTGGCCATAGTGCGCGGCGCAGCCTGAGTCTTAAAATAGTACTCAGCGCAATTCTGACTATGTTCCACCCCACTCCCAGTAAAATAAATTAGAGAGAGCATGTATTCTGTTTAAGTATGCTAGTTCCACCTTTCTATCAAACTGACACTCTCTCTGAATTTTTGTTGTGTTCAAAAGTAACTTTCAACTCTGCCCGACCCGGAAAATCCCATAAATACTAATGAAGTGCGTACATACGTGTCTCTACCCATATCTTTAAAGTAGAAGCTCTGGAAAATATACCTAAAGTAAATAAAGTTACCTCCGCACCATTCGTACAGCACCATGACGGCCAGTTGTGGTTGTTACACACATGCAACGGGAGCGATCTCTCGAGCCAGGGCACTCGGAAGCAAGGGCACACTTGTGGTCCCCACATGCCGCACAGGTTTTTCTACTTTTCTGCTTCCGGATCATCATTGGGACTGAGGGTCCCGATGCGAAAATCAAGGATGGTGTTGCCACAGTAGAAGTACCAACCAATTGGGTGGAAGAAGATGCTGCTCCATTACTTGTGTGAGTGTAAATTGGGGTGCTCCATGGGAGTGGAAAGTTCGAATGGGGAATGCCGTAGTACTGGGTAGAGAACTGTGATGTGCCTAGCTCGGGCTATCGCGGCGCATCTGTTTCCGTCGCGATGAGCCCTTGAAGTCAAAACGGTGTAGGTACACGAGTCGGTTGCATACGCTGAACTAAGAAAGAATAAGCATTAGTGCATTTAACAATAATAGTATATATATACCTAGGTTCTGAACGATGGTCTTTCCTTTGTCGATTCTTGCTGATAGACCAGGCAGAGGTAGAGCGTCCAGAACCGTCGCCAACCGCTTTGGATCCTCCAGAATTTTCGCGATTTTTCACTAGCGCCGCGGCTTACTTCCATTGTGGTATTCTCAGCACGGACACGAACCCAACTCTTGTGATGTTTTTCAAGTTGCTGCGGCACCTTGTAATAGATTCGATCGCTCAGAGTGCGGTTTTCGACAGAACGCGGATGTATGATGGTGGTCCAGTGCTTGGCGAGTTTCTGGAAGTCGGCGGTTTGGGATAATGTTGATGTTATAGGCTGCTTTCCCTTTGTATCACGATAGAAATCTCCGGTTATCTGAATAGCCGGAACTCTGCTGATGTGTGGATAGGAACTACCGCATTCTCGGTTCGTTGGCGAGTAGCAAGGTATTGATAAGGGGATGTCGGTACAGTCGAAATATGAGCGAGTAGATGAGAAGGTGTGCCATGATGGTGTACAACCATGCTCTGTGTATCACCAACGCGCACAGGGTCAATTGGGGAGAAGCCGAGGTCTCGCACAATTGTTTGTGGGACAGGAATGATTCCGAATGTTTCTGTTGTTGAGATCCGAGTCATGAGAAGCTCAGGGAGTGTAAACGAAGGCGCAACATTGATGTTTGCGGCTGTTTCAACACTCTCATCAGAAATCCAGATGTTAAAATGGCCGGTCCACCGCTTCCTGGTCCGATTGAAAGCGCCAACCTAACCTGAATCAGAATTAACACAAATAAGAGGGATGAAAAATACCTTGGTATTTCGGAATGTTACATAAGAGCGCGTCCATGAATTGCGGCGAAGCATGAGATGACCCAAATGATCGGCGGAGCAGCAAGTGGAAACTCTCGACAGAATTTGTTCCACGAGTGCACCGAAAGTAGTCGAGGCCATCCTCGTCGACACCCATCTTGTAGTGCAGGGCGTGGTGCGGAGGATCTAACAACAATCCATCTTCGGCTGACTTCAAAAAGTTCTGAGCTTGCTTGCGTGCTGCCTCGGAAAATAGTGCACAATTCTTTTTTGGGGCAAGAGTACACTTGACGTCCTTCCAACTGTCTAAGAGGGCGGTGAGAGCTGGCACCAGAACCGCTGGTGGTGGAATGTATCTTCGCACACGGCGGTGTATTTTTGCGGTCTGCTTGCATAACACATCGTTCCATGTATCATCGTTCTTGTTCAAAACCTCTTCAACGCAGGCGCGGTCATTTCGGTCGCAGACAAATGTAGATAACTTCAATGCTGCAGCAAATGGTTTGAATGCGGAGTGGCCATGCAGAAGAATTCGCAGTAGCTGGTCTTTGACATGCCATATGTCTTCGAGCGTTCGAGATGCAGGAGTGGAAGGGGTGGGATTTTTTAGCTGTAGCAAAGGATCGGAAACGATGTCATCAAGTGTCGACATGTCGAAGTCGGCCATTGCAGACTCTATTTCATCGCCATCCATAAATCTAAACTCATCGTCATCGACTCGTGAAGGTCCTGCCTCAGGCGGAGGCTTGTCTTTGCAGGCATTGCCGTCGATGTCACTGTCAGAGTCCGAATCATCGTCCAGTGCTCCAGATTCCTGGCTGGTAGAGTTCCCATAACAATGCGCCGAAATCTGCGAGGGGGAGCTTGTGAACTGCGGGTTCGTAACCAGGAATCAGGATTTCATCGACTTCAATGAGGCAGTCAGCCTGATTTCCTTATTCCTTGTCCCATGTTGGAGCGAAATGAGGGATCCCAATTCTGGTTGGATGAGAATTCTGCCCTGAGGAACAATTTTCAAGGCTCCACCTCGTGCATCCAGTCGACAAAGACCGCTTTGCAGTAGTCCGCCAACGGTGTTGAGCCGCAATAACGGAGTTTATCATCGAAAGTTGAGAATGGTTCTGGAGAGACAATCGGAAATAGTGAGGTCCGAAGAGATGACAAATAAATGTGTTCATGTTGTGCGTGGTCAAGAGGATGAAGCTCAGAGAGCATATCAGCTAACATACCTGAATATAATGAACAGCTTACTACTCCACGGATTCATGATCAAATCACTCAGTCCAAAAAAAAAAAAAATTATCGGAATCTCGCTCCTGATTTTTCTGCACATCCGCCAGCAGGCTTTTCTGGTGTCTAAGCATCTGCCAGCAAGGATTGATGTCAACCCAGAATATATGAGGATAATGATAGTCAGCGGATTCTTGACCAAATCACTCAAGCCAAGAGTGAAAACTGACCGGAATCACTCTCCTGATTTTATTGCACATCTGCCAGCAAGCTTTTCCAGTCTCTAAGCATCTGCCAGCAAGCATTGATGGCAACCAGAATATAGTATAGGGTGCTATATGAATATAATGAACGGCCTACTACTGAGTGGATTCTTGATCAAATCACTCAGACCAATACAAGGCAAAACATCTTGAGGGATCAATCAATATTGTTCCCCTGATTTTTCTGGACCCCCCCATATGAGTGCCAGCAAGCTTTTCCAGAACTTTCCCAATTGGGAGTCATTGGCCCACCCCAATGACTGGAACATTTCTATAGTTGACAAACTGGGGAAACGTGGGAAATAAAAAATCACGTGGCAGCGCTTACCTGGCAGAAAAGCACGCCTTGGAGGACGAAATCAAGCGATGCACCTATGAGCTGATGATGGAGTTTCAAAATCAGTTTTGAGAGGGTCCAGTTTCGAACAAAAACTTCCCATGGTCCAAGGAAAAAGGTGACTTGCCGTCTTTCCTCGGGGGAGAGCGACAGTGACATGGTATTGAATGGGCTGCGACAACGGAAACATTACAATGCATTTATACGAGACGAAAACTCCTGTCGCAAATAGTGACCCTGGGCGGCGTTTAGGCTTACGCGAATGGTGCTCAGGAACGATATTTCCATCAGACCGAGGCAATGTGACTTTTGGAACTTCTGTGCAGCAGACTACTCAAATTATCTTTATTTAATGCGCATCTTGTCAATGGTGCCCCCCTGGTGGTCAAGTTCACCTCTCCGCCTATTTGAAAAACTCAAATATGACTACGGTTCTCTTAGCATCAGGGAAATATGATGCTTGTCATCAAAAGGCTGTGGACCCTGGAACTCCAGGTGAATGCTAGCATGCACGGAGTTCAATGTTCCCCTTCGGCGTGCCTAATCCGGCAATGACCGTTGATTGGTCAATTTTGCCTGCTCCTGAGTCCGCTGCTTCTTGTGGGATAATTGCATCGCAAACCCTTCACGGAGGAACGAAATTGGGTCGGAAACCCTTCCATTTTTCGACGTATTCTGAGAGTGCAAATGCACTGGACGGTGCGTAAACTGATAGTGTTGCCGATCAATTTCAAAATATTGAGATATCACTTCGAATAAAATAGGGATAATCCTAAGGATATTTGGGTAGCAGGAGGACTTTAAAAGCCTCAGGGTCTCCCAATGGTGCAAAGGGATCCACTGGGTCATTGTACAGATATTTGATCGGCTTCTAAACGGCTCAAATTCGAGCCTTTTAGGAAGCCGATCAAATACCAGGGAACCGGTTGCACAAATCTCTTGAACCCAAAGGCAAACCCTACGGCTTCTTGAGGGATAAATCTCCTCAAATATTCCCAGAATTACCGCGACTTTATTACGGGCTAGATATCGATTTTCTGAAATTGATCGGCTTAGCCGGCGGCAACACTACCGTAACTCGTTTGTGGCCGTATATAATAAGCTTTGAGGAATTTCATTCCTATGCAATTTGTATCACGGATCTTCGGGGCGGCGCTTCACATAAGGAGGACATAAGAAGGCCAGAATGGCTCCATCGCACGCGGTGGGGATTTTAGTCGGATCACCCGTTTGACTCCGAGCCGCGAACAGGGTGAAAGCTCGCCTGGTTTTTACTCTCACAGGACCTCCATATTTGAACCGCTCAATGAGTCCGGGACGTAAGTAATGATGTCGGCTCGATAGCGGTGCGGACCGCACTTAGATTTATTTGATCATCGGCAAATGCAGATATCGGTAGGGTCATAGCCATAAACATTCGCACTGTTGTTTTGAGCATTTTATGTCACTGCGTTGCGGCCCCTCGTAGTCACAGGGTATGACTACATGGGTAGACCACCCTGGTAGACACAGGTGTGTGACTACCTGTGACTACCCGTGTCGATGCTGGGTAGACCATGGTGGTCTATGTTGGTCGAGCTTGGTCTACATTCGTGTAGCCACATGTACCCAGGGTAGACCAATGTAGAATAGTTGGAGAACGGGGTAGATGCAGCTTGCAGACGAGTGTTGAGCATTGCCACCGCAAAATGAGTTGAAATTGAGGTTTCCGCGATCAAAGTGTGGTTGTGTTGTGACATATTTATTTGCTCGCTTGCGGGAACTGTCGGTCTGGGCCAGTGAATTTGGGAAGTACTGTAGTATTTCAATCAATTCGGATGTCACGGGTCACAGGGCCCTAAATTTACGAATTTTTTCGTACATGTCACGGGTCACCGAGGGGATTTACGAATGTTCAAAAGAAGTCACAAAAACCGCAGGAAATAGCCCCCAAAAACCAAAATTTCCGCACCGTGCGCGCGATTTACCTCCGGACGCGTGTGTTCTCACGAAATGCCGAGTTTGACATGATCGGGGCTAAATCGCTCTTTTGCTTCCGTCTCGACTCCCTCTTGCTCGTTTATTAATTATCATCTAGCTTGTGTCTAGGGTTTGTTGAAGAGCAGGAGTGTATTCTGGACAAAGCTAATCAACTGTGTTTCAACTCTCAACACTTCAGCCCTGGAATTTCGAGATCCTCATCCCTATCGTTAGCGTGTCTGAGGGTAGTGGTCATTTTTCCACGGTGTGCTGGTGAATGCACAAGCACGATGGACTGGAAATCAGAGTCCAAAAGGATTGTGCGGCCAAGATCCTTCACGACGGCCGAAGGGGGGCAGGTATTTCCATTACATTGAAAGTGGTAATGGTCGGAGAGAGGTCGGAGAGGTAGTCGGTAGGATTCGCAAAGACAGTGGATTTACGCTGTGGCGGCAGCTCTAACTTGATAAGGCTGGATACCGGTAGTTCTGCGGGGTAACGAGAGCCTTCCTGGTCCGTTCAGGGCTCTCAAGGCTTTAGCAAGAGCAGTCATTACGAAAGCGGCGGGATCAGGCGGGATCGGCGCAGGACTAAACTATTTATGTAATGTGATTGATTTACTGATCCGGGCGAGCGCCGAATGCCCCCAAAAAATATGCATGCAGCGCGGTTCGAACAAAAGGACTTATTAAGACACCTATTAACGCAGAGGGGGACATCTCAGACCACTGTGCTAGGTGCAATTGATGACTTATGAATATTATTTAGGTGTCACAGCCCGTGGGGCGGATTTACGAATAGTCAAGTTCGGATGGGCCGGTCACAGGTCACAGGCGGGGAGAATTGATTGAAATACTACAGTAATATGGGTTTTGGGAAGGTGTTAGGAGTGAAGTTAAAGTGAAAACTCAACTGACTTGAGCATGAAGGCGAAAGCGAGGTATGTCTACATGTGGCTACGTCATGTAGACCAACGTCGGCCCGAGTAGCCCAATGTAGCCGAAGCGTGACAAGCCTGTGACTACGGCGGCTCGGATCACGTAGCCCAACGTAGTCACAGAATGGGTGTACCCGGCGTACAACACCCTGGTCTACGGGGTTAGACCAAGGTACAACCACGTAGCCCAACGTAGTCTCACCTGTGACTACGAGGGGCCGCAACGCAGTGTGTCTCAGCGGGTTTCATTTACTTAATTCATTTGATATTCATGAGCACGACATTTTTTAACCCCTCTCCCCCGTCTGGGCTTTCAGTAACGTTAATCAATTGATAATCGACACGGGTGGCTCGGGGACATTCGTGTGCATTTATACGCCAATAGAATACAAGAAGGATACAAGATTATCGGGTCAGATGCCTGTTCCCAGTCCCGACAAATTTGAGTAAATTTTTGCATTTGGCCTGTGTCAAATCCTGACATTTTGACCCAAATTTCCGCCAAGGCCTGTTCCAAATCCCAACAAAAGAAAGTATCACGTGGAGCGTGTTTTTCTGGCAGTTTTCCCACGATTTTGCAAGATGCAAGCCGATTTGGGGCTTTTTGGGGAGCTAGGCCTATGCAAATCCCGACAAATTTGCCTCCAAACCCGAATTTTGGGTCCCCACAAAATGGGCTGGCGCCGGAACAGGCCTTCAGGGGGATAATCCGGGGTCCTATACTGTAAATACTTGTACTGGAGCAACGGCTCAAGCTACCGTGACATCCAATGCAGCCCAAAGCAATGCAATGGAGTCCACAGTGACCGTGACTGTCGTCAAAAAAGGCAACAGTTGGCAAAAAAAATGGACCGAACAATACAGTACTATCGTATCGCGAGAACGCGTTTAGCAGCGGCAGACCTGCAAGGTCGCGACACTCTTAATCCATTGGAATCTTGTACTGTAAATACTTGTACTGGAGCAGCCGTCACGGTCACGGAGGGGGTTGTTGCGTTGCTCAAATTTAACGCAGTCCTCTGTCTCCTATTATTTAATCCCTCCCGTATTTCTCCCCTTCCCTTCCGTTCGGGCATCGTGCTTCTTCGCACCGCTTTTCCATATGACGCTCGTTTCCATTGTCTTCCTACCTACCACACCCGCTAACCTTCCCCCTTTCTTGCTTTCTTTCACAGCATGATCACCTCCCGCTCCCCTCCCTCGACGCACTATCCGCCAACTACGACTGGCGCGCCGTCCGCGCCGCGCTCGTGCCCAGCGTTCCCGGGCGGTGGGAGGGCTGGAGCGGCAGGGAGGGGGTGTTGAAGTACGTGAGGTTTCTGTTTCTTTTTGTTGTTCTCTTTATTTCTTCGTTTTTGTTCTTGCTTATTTTTTTTCTATTTATGTTTTCTCTGTTGCCTTTGTTTTCCGTGACACGATAACTGTACCACGGTTTGAGGTGTTGTTTTACTATCCTCGAACCTTTCATTTCCCTTCTTCATCGTGTTCTCGCTGGGTGGCGCTGGTTTTCATCCCTGCCCTTCCTCGGGCCCTTCCGCCCCTTCTTCTGAGTTCGTTCCCCCGTGATATTCTACGCCACTCACTTCATCATCTCCCTCCCTTCCCTGCCGATTTCACTTCTTCCCAATCCCCGTCCTCGACTCTCCGCCCCCAATACCGTGCCACGCTAACCACCCCACCTCCAGGACAGGCCAACCCCGCCTCATGCGCGCCGTGCAGGTGCTTGGGTGCGCCGCTGAGGGTGCGTTTGTTCTTTTTGTCTCGATTTGTTTCTGTTTCTCTCAATCTCGACGCTGATTCTGCTCCGATGCAGGCGCGACTGGTGCTGGCGATAGCAAGAAGGGAAAGGCGAACGCGGCCAAGGACAAGGAATGGGGACTGGAGCTCGAATGCTTGGTGCGTCGTCCTGCGGTGCTTCTGTTATTTTTCTTTGTTGGAGTTTCTTTCGGTGCGGTGTCGGATTTTTGCACGTCCGCGACGCATTTATTTTTTGCTTCATTTTATTTAGTGGGGACCGGTCGTCTCCATCGTTCTGCCTCCCTGGTTTTATATCCATTCATTGATCCCAAGCCCTCCTCGCGCTGTCTTCGGCCTTCTTTCTCGTACTCCCTTCGGCGTGGAGTGTCTATGCTCCTTAGTTTATTTTTCGGTCCCTTCGATCTTCTCAGTGATTTTTCTTCATTAATATTATCATTCAATTGCCTTATTTCTCCACTTATTTCCCTCCGTCCCTCATTACCCCAGTGAGTGACAACTGCTAACTAACCTCCTCAACAGACATCCTCAATCGGCACATACACCCCCGCGTGGCTCGCGGCCTTCCGCCTTTGCGCGGCCGGGCGCGCGCAGTCCCTGGAGAAGTGGCTGGATCGCTCCAAGGGAAGGGGGAAGGGTGAGCTTCCTTTTCTTTTTTTCTGGTATTATTTCCGTTTTTGTTGGCATAATTATATTCGTTCTCCGCGGAGGTGTTTTTTTGGGGGGCCTATTATTATGTGATGTGGTCCGCCGAGGGATGCGCGCGCGGTCAGGGGGATTTAATTGTGTGCGAGGATGTGGGTTGGGTCAAGCGTGACAACGCCCGCTCGAGGCACTTACCCCCAATGCTAGTCCGGCCTCATTCATTGGGGGAGCTTGCGACCCCATCTATCCGAGTGAAAGCGAAAAACGTAGTGGCTGTGCAATGCACGGTGTTTGGACTTTGTTTGTTTGATTGCGGCCCCGTGGGACAATTGTCTGATCGTGTCAACGTTCCATCGAATAATGTCCAAATTAAAAATATGACTGTTGGGATGGCCGCAACCGGCCTTTCGAGATTTAAAAAGCTCAACGGCATCGCATTCCGCACTCCTTTTGTATTGAGCCGGCTTCTGAGACCAAAAGTGACAGTCAATGACAATGCTTGAGAACGATACAGAGCGAAGGGCTGGTCTTGGATTTACATTGAACACGTATGGTATGGATCTTAGTAAATATGTATTCAGTCATTAGATTACACAATTTTAACCTGTAAAAACTCCAACTCGGATTAGGCAAGCTCCCCCCAACTGTAGCTGGGCACCGGCATACAAAACATATTTTACCTTCTCTCCCTAACTACATATCCTCCACTCACTGACACTTACCCTCAGCATCGACTCCCGCCCTCTCCCCCACCACGCGCATCCTCTTCCCCACGCTCGCGACCGTGCGCGCCACGGTACTCGGCGAGGCGGGTACAGTGTTTTGCCGGCGCGGCCAGTGGACGGGGTTTTCGAAGGGGGGCGTTCAGGGGTTGTTTTCGGACGCGAAGAGTCGGAGTGGCGGGGTCGGGATGCATACGAAGGGGCGTTGGGTTGCGTTTTATTGCTCTTGTCTTCCCTTTGCCCAATGCTTGGATCGTTTCATCCTTGCTCTTTGTTCAGTATCCTTGCCCATCGTCTTCGCCGGGGTCTGGACATTGGAGGGCGTCACGCTTTCCCTCTCCTCTGCGTCCTGCTCATTTCCATTCACTCCTTGGAATCATCCGCGCCTTCAGTACCACTGCCCTTCGCCCGCTCTCCAATTCTTGTCAACTGGCGTCAGTTACTAATCTATTCACCTGCGTACCACATCTATAGATGATCCTCGGCACCCTCGTACCCCCCGCACCGCCTCCCGTCTCCTCCGATATCTCAGACACGGAGTCAGAGTCCGACAGCGACGTCGAAAGTATTGAAGTAAAGCCCGCGAAAGGTAAAGGGAAAGCGAGGGAGCCGGAACTGGAGCCAGAACCTAAGCCACACGGATGGGTGTACGTGGGCTCGCACAATTTTATGCCGTCGGCGTGGGGCACGCTGAGTGGAAGAGGGTTTAATCCCGTTATTAATGTGCGTTACGCTCTTATTTTCGGTGTCTTTCGTTCGAGTTGTTCTATCTCAAACATCCTCTCACTGACTTACCTGACCCACAGGTAACCAACTACGAGCTCGGCATCGTCATCCCGCTCGCGACGCGCGCCGAAGCGGATGCGGCTGTGGCATGGGAGCGGCCTGCGCGGAAATATGGGCCCAAGGACGTTCCGTGGGTGAGTTCATTATCATTTTGCCTTATCTCTTTCTTCTTGTTTCTGTCCTTATTTGCGGTACCCACCGCTGGTTCTTCCATCTAATTTATTTGTAGATTCAGGAAGAGAGCCCGTTTTTCGCGCCGTAGATGCAAGGAGTGGGAGGGTGGGCAGGTAGAGGAGAGTTTTGCTGGTGCGTGGACTTTTTCCTTTTCATTTTTCCACACCCCACTGACCGACCTTCTTTAGATGCTTTCTTATACTTTCGTATTGCTAGAACCGCTCACTGCTGTGTAATTTATTCCATTCGCCGCATATCCCGTTGGACTCCGTGCGCCGCTTTTTGATACCGCTCGAAAGGATTACGCGAATCCTCGCAGCTCGGCAAGTACCTCAGTTCTTGCTTCTTGACTCGTGAAGCTGTTCTGGAGCTCGTCTTCGCCAACGAAATATTTATAGCTGCTGCGGATGCGCCAGCTCCGGATATTACGGATTTCTGGCTGGCGGAGATTTTCGTGTCCTTTTCGTCATGCAAAATTTACGGTCTGTCGGATTGGCGGGGAATTTTTGGTTTTGTAGCCCTCTGGTCATCTGCGCTACGCAATTGGCGTAGTGAGATTGGAAAACGGATGTTCAGGTTCTTTGCAACGTTCTTCAAGGACAATCGATACACCGTCGACGACATCATTTATGGGAATTGACTAGAAGCCAATTCTGACTCCTAATTTATATTATTGAAGGAATATTAACATTTCCGTACAGAACAGTCCTGGGACCTATCGGTCTGGCGCGATACCCTAGTGGGCCGACACGGTGAGTATAAATTAGTTCGGGAGATCACGGATCCAGACTTGCACTGATATTCTCTCCCCCATTCACCTGTACGCCCGGCGCTCGATCGAAGTGGAGGCCCAGGGTACCATACGTTCCTGAGCGCGCGGCAGAGAGGGAGAAGAAGCCTCTCGGGGTTGCCCGTAAGGGTCAGGGTCCTGCCACAGGTAGACCGCTACATTGAACTATTCCTGCTGGAAGTTGTCGTAACCAGGCACAGGTACGCTATAGCCTGTCTCAGGAGTATGATACAGAAGCCCTCCGGGAACCCTTACTTCCTCCACCGGTAAAATAGTCCTGTTCCTCTTCAGAAGTGTACGCCGTTCCTACAGGAAAACTAATTACACTCATAATGATTAAAGATTGAACTCCAACCAGATTCAGAATGTGATCGTTTCCTCGAATTTTCCGCCACCCCACTGCTTAATTTACTGCTTGTAGTTTGAATTTCACAAAGTGCGGAGCTGCAGCTTTTTTTGGATGGCCAGGATTGTAGATGCGGCCAGTTTACACGTTCTGACGGCAAGTTGCGGATGCAAAGATGGAGAGTCAATAAAGGAGCTTTTTTACCTTACTTCGAACTTTACTTACGTGCCAGTTTAACCAGGTCGCACTTTATGGGACTTTACTTAACTTTTCCCACGCATGGTCATTTTAACTTGTGCTTGCACACTTAATTGAAATTTACTTCCTAGGGCTGTGATACCCTACACAATTGCATATAATGTTCTTATGACCACACCAGCCTCAAAATCATGCTCCTGGGGGCTTTGCCTCCACCATAATGCATTGGGAAGAGTACACACTTTTTTCACCACCCCGGACACCCCTACGAAAAACCTGGCAGAGTGGATTAAAATGGTGCAACTAGCGCATCTAGCTCGCGCGGGGGAGAGATATCTCTGTAGACCACTTGTCCTGCTCTTCACCGGCAGTAGGAACCAATTCTATTAATCTCAGTTCAACATGCACTGTTTGACCCCGCCCTTAGTTGACTCTCCTTCGAACAGCTTTACTCCCAAACTTTACCGTCCTCCTTTGTTTACCTTAACTTTACCTAACTATACTTGACCAGTCGTTTTCCAATACTCGCTAGTCTGAAGTGCTGAGGTGCGCCCACTTCCTGACCAATATCCGGCTCAATATTAGTGCTGCCAAAACGCCTATCTGAAGAGGTCTGGATGCTGAAATGCCCGGGCAGGGAATCTACCACAGAGATTTCACACCTCAGGGACTCCTCCAGCTGATAAAGTGCAATTGCTATAGTCGAAAGGCTGCTGGATTTATTGTTGTGGGAAGACAGAAATTGTGTCTCGTGTTATGTATCCCCCAAAGTGGGCCCAGGTACGTATCGAGTTCCCAGTTTCGCGGTATGAAGTTTGCTTTGAAGTTTGGAATCACCTCTGATTCAGTCCCGTAAACAGGAAGATGCGTGAAAATTCAGACCACCCGTCGAAACTGTTGGCGGTCAATACGAAAGTGGGGGTTCGTTTATTGACCGTGAACAGTTCAATTTTGGACTAAAGATTCGCATTCCGGGATGTTCTCAGCCTCTGTGCTGTTTGGAAAATATAAGAAATATCCAAGGGGTTGTCCCACGAAATATGTTCGCTATTTGACCGCATTCTGGCTTACTTGGCTCATTTAACTGATTATGTGTACCAAGGACCTGTATAGGTCACTATTAAGGCCGCCTATTGGCAGCGAAGTCTCTGGGAAGACATGCATGTCACATTACACGGCTTAGATTGATCCTTAGCCCCTTAATTCAACTGCATTCCACTCTACTTGCATCTACATAGCTGGTACGTAGCTGTACTTGAAGGTACTTTGCCGTACCTAACTGGCACTTTCCCTTTATTTTAAGTAAAATTGCCCTGCCATAAGTAAAATAAAATAAGTTTTGTAAGGCTAAGTTA
This sequence comes from Mycena rebaudengoi, assembly GCA_029282285.1. NCBI lineage: Eukaryota > Fungi > Basidiomycota > Agaricomycetes > Agaricales > Mycenaceae > Mycena > Mycena rebaudengoi. The sequence goes on along the minus strand of JARJCX010000044.1, from coordinate 789,961 downwards.
AAATTTATCCGTAACTTAGTGAAGTCTCGCAAAGATGGGGTCATGACTAGGACATGATTTATTGCACGGTCAACGGACAAAGGCACCAAAACGACCTGGTTCGTACGTCCGGAACCAAGGATAGATGTACCTTCTCATAAAATCTCCGCAGGCTTGCGCTTCTGCTTCAATGCTTCTAAAACCTATTACTTATGTGTTCCTGGAGTCTAAAGCGGATATCTAGAGAGATTCCCATTCCTTCTTTGCTCCTGACCAGGCCCATCTGTCTACGACTGAAGTGAGTTGATTTCATACCAGGCACTCTTCATCATTTCGACACAATCGAAATCGAGGAACAGCATCAACCCTAGAATATAAGTAGGCTCTGCTTTTGGCATCTAGACTCATCCTCCCGCTGAAGATGGTCTGTCCTCCCACGAATCTCGCATTTCTGTTTGACTTTCAGAAAAATGTGCTGGATAATTCAAATAACCAGGCCGTCGCAAACAATCCAGTGATTTCTCAGGTTCTCAATTCCCCGGTGACCGTGAACCAAATGGTAAAGGCATCTGCCATCAACTTGATGTGTAACTCATTTCTCCGTAGTGGCAATTTCACAACACCACGCCTGGATTTTATACCATTGGGAACGCAGCGGCCGGCGGAAATACAGCATTCTTGTCCTATCCCGCGGCCACCACCCCAAACCTGATCAAAACCTTTGACCAAGCAAGTATTCAGACCAGTGGCCAACCCGTGAATTTTATGGTTGACTGCCTCGGCGGTATTAACGGTAACACTGCATTGTGCGTAAAACCCCAACTTACCATCTCCACAAATGAGCTAGAATGTCTTCAGCATCTTGGACTCCGTATTCGTCAACGCTTTGACGTCTTGGGGTGCACAAGAAGGATCAACAATCACTCCGGTAAATAAAATATTCCAGAGTATTCATCGTTGACTCGATACCCTCAGGTTACATATGAGAAATTAACCGGTCGCCCGGAACAAATCTGGACATTCATTGCGGCTTAAAGTGGGGACGGAGTTAAGGATTTGAATATCGGCAGTTCAACCTGTCGTCGGGATCGAGGGGGAGTCTGGGCATTCGGGGTTTAAAGTAAGGACGGAGTTAAGGATTTGAATATCGGCAGTTCAACCTGTCGTCGGGATATAGGGAAACTGTGAAATACTTAGCCAATCGTTGGATCTGACGTGTGTGTGTTTTCATAGAGCCCCCGAGATGTCGCATGGACCGACACATCGCTCTTCGGGCTCTGCTGCGCCGTTCCAACCACCTTGGCTCCTCTGATACACAAGACTTTGAGCTGCTCCCTCATCCGATCTATGCGGGTTCGGTTGCTTAGTGATATTCTGTCCATTTTTTGTTTCCTTTACCTGGTATATTTTATTCAGAATCGATCATCCCCCAATCTTATCGTTGCTGAGCGCTGACTTGCCGCTGAGGGATTATTCTATTGAGGATCCCAGATTCTCGGCACATTCGGAGGAGCGCCTCCAAATGGGTATCAAATCATTGATGCGGCGACCGTTGGACTTATCCCTATGCTTTTGAGTAACCCTGGACTTCAATTGCCCATAATAATATAGCTTGGGAATTCATTTTTTTATGCTTGCCTTGATTCTTCCCAGGCGCTACGGATCTCACAAGGCTATTTTCTTCATTGATAATCACAGAACTTTGTACTATCGTCCCCCACCATCCCGGACAAACCTAGTACTCGGACACACGAGTGTATCTCGCTCAATTCGTGGCCGTTTTCTTTGATCTTTGGTGTTATATAATCGGCAGTAGGCGTTCTATGAATCTTTACTAAGAGATGTACCCAAAATTCAGTGGAACGCTATGGATAATTCGAAACAATTTGGTGCATGGGCTATTTTTGATATATGCATTCACCCAAGATCCTGTGGTCATATAGATACGAATTAATGAACCATATTGTTGAGAACTTACTGGAATGTTCTATGCTTTTAGGGTAGTGACTCAGAATGACTCACACTGATTCACAGACTATAGTGACTCTAGTGTTATTGGCCCCAAAACAGCTGACCCTGTTGAGATATTCCAATCGGCTCACCCAGTGATTCAATTCTGGTGAAATTTTCAGGGTGGTTCGGTGGCCACAGAACAGGGGTAGTTTCGTGTTGGGGTTTCACCTACCCCCCATGCCCCTTTTGAGATCTAGTTCCAAAAACCTGGCACTCGAAACACAGGTTTCACTCATTCTGCATTCACAACCAGCCGAGTACCTGCCCTCTAAACACCTCTGTCCCCTTGTCTTGGGCCAAATTTCAATACCTAGATCTGTTCATATGCTTCGGGATTGGCTTCCCCCAAGAGCACTTTCAAAGCACACTAGTATTCATTGAGATACAAATATTATTCTACTCAGCACTGAAAAGTTGCAAAAAATACAAAGATCCGGCAAACCTCGATATCTAAAATGGGACAGCACCCCCCCCTATGGGGACCATAAGAAAGAGTACACTCGGGGCTACACGGTGATGCCAAAACCATATTTTATTTCCCCCAACTCACCTCCCTATGAACCCACAAGTTGGCGAAGTTCATTTCAGATTTCGCGCTTTGACCGTTTGATGGCCAAAAATAGTTTTTGAAACCTCTTGGCAGTGATGTCATAGGTTTCAACCGCTTCAAAAACCATTCCAAACCTGTCATCTCTGTCATCTAACCACCTCAGGCTTCTCGGCCCCCAAAACCTGCATCACCACCGGGTTTTTTGGCAACTCCCGAAAAACTTGGGTACCAACCGAAACCGCCAAGAAACCGCACTCCCGTAACCTGCGATCCCACGCACCACACCTCGTACCCTCAACCCGCAAACCTCCGACAAACCCAACCGCTCCGCGCACCCACACCACCCTGCAACCTACTCTCCCGCCCACCAAGGTTTTCCCGGAAACCCCCGAGAAGCCTCCCCCAGCACCAAACAACCCCGCTCCCATTCCCACTCACCCGGAAACTGCTGCCCCACATGCACCTCACTCCCACCCGCACCCCTCCGGGCCCTCCCTAACCCACCTGTCCTCTGCCGGAAACTGCCGAAAGCACCCGCGGCCAACCACCCGTACTCGCCCACTGCGCATCCCCCGCACTCCCGCGTGCCCCGAGCCGTTGCGCCAACCACGATGTCGCCTCCCGCCCCCGCCTCCCCCATTCGCACCCGCCACCACCCCGCGCAACATCCCGCATCATCTCGGCCCGGCCTTGTTTGCGTCTATTGTCCGCTGCTTTCAGTACAACGGCCACCGTCTCAAATCCATCCGCCTACTTGCGTTGCTGCCCACTGGCCTCGACTCGTTCGACAACCGGTCAGCAACATTGGTATTCACTATACACGTCCAGCGCCACCTCAATGGCCCACTCTCTTACCCTCACTATCCATCCAAATTCTGCCCCTCGATCTCGTCTTGCAACGCCGAATCTCCGCCCCCGTCGGACTGCCCTTGCCACCATCCCAATATACATCGTCTTCAACGCCTATCCATCCCTCAAACGTCTCTGTACTTCAAAAACTGGGCACACCGCGCACATTCTTCGCCTTCCCACACCTTTGACCTTTTTCTGTGAGCCTGGTTACGTTCTGCTCCGAACCTACGCGCCGGTGCCCTTGGACGACCCACCCCCACCGCAACCTACGTCAAAAATCGGCTTTAACCGGCACCACCGTCCCGCCAACTGCGCGCCGATCGGCTGCTGCGATGGATAGCGCACTGCACCTCTAGTTCGGCGTCCTATATCGCCGTTTTGAGCTGGAATCCGAGGTAGAGAGATGGACTGGGGTATGTGAAGGTTTTGGGGCGATCTGGATACCTCAGGTACATTTTATGTCCTTATATGCGCACTTTCGTCTTTTTTTTGCACTAATCGGCCTGGCCCACCACGAAATCGACCCTTTCCCCTCCCATCCCTTAGCTGCTGAGTCGCCCCCTTTCCCCTCTCTACACCCGCACCCTCCGCACGAATTTTACGGCGTTCTTCCTCTGTCGTCGTGCGTACTGCCACATCCGCCCACACTACCCTTCCATCTGTTCCCTCCACCTCCGAAATTCGGCGCTAGCACTGCTATATCCCCATGTCCCCCATGTTGCGTCTTGCCGCGTTCCCCGTACCTCGCTCTTCGTCGCCAAGGCAGCGTCCCCGCACCAAGATCCAATCGGAGTTCCGGTGCCGCGCTGCCTTGAACGCGTTAAGCCGTATTCCCTCCACGGGATTCCCTGGGACAATCCCTGGTTGGCCCATTGACGCGAGGTCCCGCAGCCTCGGTACGTCCGTTATTTGTTACTTGCTTTTTCTGCGCTAATCTGGCCTACTGCATGTTTTCCCGGCCATCGATCGCCGTCGTTTTCGTTTGGGGACTCAGGGAGGATTGCAGAGGAGGGGAGTGGCCAGTTTGGGGATGTAGGGCGGGTTCCAGGTGCGTGGTATGTACTTATATCTCCATTTTCCACTCTTTTTGGGGCTAATCTGCTTGGTTTTGCGCCAATGCATAGCGGCTTGGCCTCATTTTAGCCCCAGTGAGACGCCCCATGTCTGCCACACTCGCACTACCCGCCACATTCCGCCAACTCACTATTCCGCCACGGAGACCTTCCGGACAGTTCCTCGCGCACAGACGCCAGCTATCGACGCCCTCCGCGCGTCTCCATACTTTCCTTTCCATTTTTCATCCTCATACTCATGATTTCCGGCTCTGAATACGCAGTGTGGCTCAGGTGAGTGTTTTACTCCATGCTTTCGCTCCATTCATTCCCTGCTCACCCTCTCTCCACCGCCCTCCCCGCCTTCGCATGCGTACGACGACAGAATCCCATCAAAGTCACGAAGTTTCGCCGCGCTAAGCGAAGTAACTAAGTGACGAAGATGGCGCGGACTCGTGAAGCCTGGATGAATGGCAGATGGGTGGCGCGCGATGTTATCTGTGTGCGCAGATGGCGTCAGATCCTTCGTCTGGCCGCTTCGGGTCTGGGTTGTGGCTCATCATCCCCGCAAGGCGGCGCACCTCCCCATACTCGCGCTCGTTTCAATCTCAGAGCATCGCGCATCGGCCTGCCTCTTGCTCTCGACTCAAATTAACGCGCCACTCCGGCCAAGGCTCGTTCCGCAGACACATAGTTCATTCGGACTTCACCGTTTCGAAAAGGCTGATCGGCGGCGCGTCCCGACGTGGGTATCGCAGTTCTATTAATTTGCCGCTCCGTTCTATACCTTACTCTTGCTCCAAGTCCTCTACCTTTCATCCTCTGAGCCAAAAATTGACGACGCTCCCAGAGGCCGGGGGAAGCGCAAGAAGATCTTGGCTGAGTGGCCGGGACCACTAATTTTCATTTCACATACTTGTTTTAGTTTTGGGAGATTACGCGGGTCAATGAACAATTTTGGAACCCTGTTTTGTTGAAAGGGATGTTCACAACGCGATTTCGCCGCCTTCGATACGTCCGGCTACGTCCGGCTTCCTTCGTTCCTACTCTGTCTACTTGAGCTTCACCGGACATCACTAAAATGGGAGCCAGTAGTCACCGACCTTCCGGATCCGCGTGTTGTTCAATTCTGCCTACAGGGGAATGTGGTGCATCAGCACTAGCGCTACACCACCGCTTGTTGCCCGTATGGGAGCAGCCTAGGAGCGCCCGATATCAGATCAGCAACTTTGTCGCCCTTATTTCGTGAAGAAAAGCCGATGTCGGACGGATGACACAGGTCCCAGCAATGGCCCAACATCGGCGCTCCCTGCACAATAAAGTGAAAAAGATGAGTTTGCGAAGGATTGATCCAAAGACCTCCGGAGCCAAAATAATATTAGAACAGACACTGTAACACCTAAGCTAATGGGAAGACAATAGCACCTAGTTGATGCACATTATAGTGGCGAGAGAGCAAGTAGAGGAATTATTTCACTCAATTCCAGTTTGAACGGCCAAGAACCGGCGCCAGATTGCTGTTCAAAACACTTCAGAACATGCATCTCATATGGATAAGCATAAGAGAAATAAAATGTGCAAATTTGGCACTGGGTAGACCACCCAACTGAAGTAACTTATTGTGTGAACCAAACAATTGACTTCGGGATAAAATTCTCTAAGTCCAATCCCCACGTTGAGGTGGTGTTGTGTCCAACATCAATCCCAGGTCAGAGATTTTTGGCCAATCCCATGACAACCCCAGCTGATTCCCGTACCGATATGTTATTGTTCCCACGACAAAACAGACTCCCTGAATCGAGCCCGATTCTGTGACGGTCCTGGGGATTTGATGCTACATATATCCCACCCAAAATTGGGCTCAATTTTTTCCAAATTTGGGCCTATTTCGACCTCGGCCTTTTCTCAAGCAATCAACATGGGACGACAATCGGTGGTGTAATGTTCCTCGCTAAGTATTCCCGTTAAGAGTGCCTGGGCGGAGTTGAATCACATCGGAAGGCCGTTCCCTTTTTAGCGTCCCCTTGGCGTCCCCACGGCCACCAGGTTAAGCGCCGCCTCGGGCGGGGAATTATTGTGGTCATGATTTCTGTCTTTTTTTGAGCATTTCAGTATCATAGTGTATACGGCCGTATTGTGTATAGATATAATGGCCTACGGGACAGGCGAAATGCGGGTGAAAAGGGACTGATGGGATGGTACAGACTGTACGGGCGGTCTCGGACGGCTTCGCTTAAAGGGTCGTCCTTACACTGCCATAATTCTGTGTTCTCCGAAAAGTATGCGCCGAGGTTGTCGGTCAAATGAGGGTTCTAGACCCGCTTATCCTCAGTGTCTGAGGTCGCCAGAGGCTCTGGATCATCACGAGCGATGACTTGTTTGGGTTTGGTGCGCATTTGTGGCCCGCATTTCACCAGCGGCCATTTCAAGATGCCGGATTTGTTATAAAGCGTGATTAGTGCGTGATTGTCCCTTTTTTTTGCGTAGTATCCGGGGATGTCAACAGTACCAATATGAAAGGGCCTAGGGAGCATCCCCGCTCTTCAACGCCAGCGTGTCATTGCCCTGCACACTCATCGCGACATGGTCCAAATCACCGGCTTTCTCGCCATCATCTCCCTCGCTGCTGCCGGTCTCACACGCGCCATCGTGCTCAAGCGCGACGCGGGCACCGTCGAGGCGGACCTCGGCGTGTTAGCGGGACTGGCGACCACCCTCGACAACGCGATCAACGCGTTCCCACTCACAGGCGGCACAGTCGACAGCGCGTTGGCGATCCACACCGACGCGACGAACTTCATCAGCAGCGTCAATGTGGCGACGAGCGATGCGAAAGCCGCTGGCCCGTTCAGTGAGGCCGACGGCTCCGCGATCCTCAATGGAGCCCCATCGCTTTCACCCCTCCTCGATGCGCTGCAGGGCATCGTCGCTAAGAAGTCTGCCCTCGTTCGTTGTCCTCCCCCATTCCCGCTACCGGTGTTCTCACGTCGCCCGTTGGTTACAGGACGCACTCCCCGTCACAGATATTGACGCAATCATCCTCCAGGACCTGCAGAGCGCGCAGAGCAGCCTCGCCGCCTTTGGCAACGCCCTGATCAACGACTTCCCGGTACGTGCCTTCCCCTCGACCAATTCTATCTTTGCTCTCTGTCCTGACCATGGACGCATACAGGCCGATCTTGTCCCCCAGGCCACCGCGCTCAGGGATAACATCGTGAATGCGTTCGCGCCCGCCATTGCCGCGTATTCGTCTTGAACACCGAGGGGAGAGATTGAGTAAGAGGCGAAGCTTTGGCCGTATTTTCCTGTACGTAGGTTGGCTCCGAGTGTATTGTGTTTCCCTTTTACGTTGTGTATGTGTGGGGCCTGTCGGCGCTGCAGGTGTGTAGCCTGCTCGCTGTCGTGTATTGCTGCACAGCGTAGGCCACAATGACATCCCGTTGACGAGTCATGCATACGTCCACATGCTCGTCAGCCTCCAATTCTTTCTTCATCCATCCTCCATCCGCGCTCCAGATCGCGCCGCATATGCTCCGGTACTAGCTTTCCACTTCGAATTTCAGGAAGATCAGTCTGCGCTGAAAAGGCAGGAGATAAAGAGAACTCTCTCGTTTATCTATCTATTTCTCTTCGTTGGACGGTGTGGCGCTGTGTACAGGGTTCGCGACGATGCGTCTCTTGTTCGCACGCGGGCCGTCCTTCCTTTGCCCTGCTCAGAATTCGCGTTGTCGATCTGCGTGCGTACCATTACTCACACAGCACTGTAGAAAGAAGGTGCACGTGTTACGGATGTCATACTGACTCTCACAATGAATACCTGCAGTACCAACTAGGGAATAACTCTGACGGCGGTTGCAATGTCTGTTACCGAATATGTCCTAGATCACGGTATGTCACCATTGATTCCCTGCTGCGCATTAATTAACCTGGGCTGTTCCAGGAATACTTTTCCTTCCATAACTCCCGATTGGGTGCCTGAGCGCATAAAAAAATGCCCAGCGCCAATGGCATACCGCATATAGTAGAATACCGAGCCTCTTGTTAATGAAGACGTTGAAGGTATAAATTGTGAGTGGTTGGAGACTCGACGGTACCTAGAGCTTTGGCCCACCCACGCACCTAAACATGCACACTAGATTCGCTATCCTCTGTGCACTTCTCGTCGCTCAGCTAGTCGGTGCTGTCCCCAGAAAGGTCGATTGCTCTCGAGTTCGCTGTGCTGCAGTACACTGGTAAGCCATATACACGGACTTTCATGGCATGAATTTAAACTCACCTTTCTTTCCGGACAGTCGCCACGGCCAGACGGCACAGACTGAGCGTGGAGCTTGCTGCCCGACCTGCGTCCCCTGCGGTAAAGTGTTCTGTCCATTGATAGCTTGGTCAGTCTTGGTTTGTTCTGCTGGCATCATACTTGCTAATACTCCCTGCAGTTCCAACCCAGTCACGCGACCTGGTCAATGCTGCCCCACTTGCAAGCCGAAGCGGGATTGTAAAGCTGTCCTGTGTCCCGACTGGTAAGCACCACCAAATGATTAAATCACTGAGATCACTGACGGATTGGGGTAGTGTCGGTGTAATCGAACCTGGAAATTGCTGCCCCACTTGCGCCTTGAGAGATTAACGTGGAGGTATTGAGAAGGGAATGAAAGTAGTGCATATTACACTACAATATCGATAATGCGTTATACTTTATACATGATATTGATTTGGTCTCGTGGCGCAATCGTGTACTAATTCTGTAAAGTCTCGGGAGATTTTGATTTGTTAACACTCTCCGTTTTAGTGCACATTTAGTTTTTGCTAAAAATTTGCTTCGCCGATATGTAGTATAGATCGGCGCTCCTTCGACGGTCCATCGCATGCCATCGCGCACCGCGTGCCACCAATGCGGTGCGAGCCGTCTCATCACCTTCTAATGTCATGAGACCGACGGCAGGCAACGGCTCGCGATGGTTCGCGATGGGCACAGATAAGTCACTGTATATTATTTCGGCGGAATTCTGTATGTAGAATTGTGGCTGTCTGCAGCGCTAGCTCCCCGAATTATTTCAGATTTTTCTCAACTTTTTGTGATGCGCTGGAGCGGGTACCGCCCACTCCCTGCAGGAAAAAGTCAGAACGTCTGATCCATGGGAGAGTCGGGTCGTAGTCGGGTCGAGTCCGACCCGACCCTGCTTCTAAATACGGCGGCCATTGAAGCGACCCGACCCGACTGTGCTGAGAATCGCCTGAATCGGTAATAGACGCTCCACTATGGGCAGTGGAAGGTTGTGTGTAGGGTGGCATGGATGTTCTTTCCCCATGCCACTTACAACATGCGAGGTACGAGCATACCCCTGCAGCGTCTGTTTTTAAGACACTATATGCCATGCAGCCCGGGCCATTCTGAGATTCTAGGGTAAGTACTGGTGGGCCACAGTGTTGTCTTTGACGGGGTCTGACCGGGTCTGACCAGGCGTCAAGACCCTTTGACCGGCCTTTGACCGTTTCGTCAAGGCCGGATTTCCTTTTTTGGAATACCCGTTTTAAACTCGTAGAACCACCGGAAAAATCAGGAAAAAATTGGATCATTGAGAGAATGGATATACCAGTCGATATTGTACCAAGCGGTCCTACAATGCGAACCCATTTGGGAAAAATATTTTTCCCGCCCTGGCCATGACCGTGTTTGAACTCAGTGCCGTCAGGGTCAGCGTTTGACTGTCAGAAAAGGTCAGATATCTGACCCGTCAAATGCACCGACCCCATCGTTTGAGGGGTCAATGACAGGTCGATCACCGAGTTCCCACGCTTTGGGACGATGCAAAAAATTCAAGTGATTTGTCAGAGTTCAGTGACATCACCGACCTCCTTTTCCCCTCCTTTCACAAAAGTCAGTGACGGGTCAATCAATGACCTTCTGAAAATGGAAATCTGACCATGACCCCTCAAATGACCCCGTCAGACGGGGTCAGTGACAACACTGTTTGAACTTACTTTGAAGCTCTCCGCGTCATTCTTTGGATGGTCAAAGTCACCTTCAGGCATGTAGTGTGAGTACAATTGAACAAATGGTCTTTGCCGTGCATTGCCAGATTATGCCACATGTCTCATTGCAAAGACAACATTGATTCCTTTGACTGATTTTGATCTGACCGTCCCGCCGCAGTTTTGAGCCATACACATGTTATATTAATTCATGATCTGACATCGGTGTCACTATGAATCTTTTCACAAGCCATTCGGGGTGCATTTGGATATGGGGTTGCCCTGTTGTTCACATAGCAGTTTTCCATACTGGTAAATCTGACTACCTTTCAAAATTGATACTGTAGGCAGGAGATATTGGTCATGACCACTCAGAACATCGGATTACGGTCAGGTAAGGCTTGCTAGCATTGCACACGACCCTTAACAGCTGTAACGAAGGACTCTTCCAAATTTGGAAAGGGTCAGGCCGAGGGTCAGACCCGGTCAGACCCCGGTCAAAGGGTCAAATGGGTCAGACCTTTTTGACTCTCGGCCTGGCCTCAGACACCACTGGTGGGCCAAGGGGATTTTTGGAGCAAATATTTACTGTGGGTGGTGATAGTTATTCCGGCTGGGGCCATTCGGTGTGCCACCAGCAGAAGCTTGTTTTGTGTTCAGTGGTTCAACTTCTCATGAATTTCAACAGGAGCCACAGATGCAGTTCATAGGGTTGGGGGAAATTGAACCTTATTGCCTCGTTTGGGTCACATAGACTCCAATGCCACTCGGCGGCCGGCGCGAGGACAGAGAAAACTTTAAGCGATGCACCGCCGTAGAGTCGGGTCGGGTCCGACCCGACCCGACCCTCCCATGCCTCGGACGCTCTCGAAAAAGTCGGGAACTCGAAACCGTACAGCCACCCACTCACCCGATCTCTCCGAAACCGTACAGCCACAATTCTGCCCACAGAATCCCGCCGAGCGCTAAATCTGCCGTCCAGGGGATAGTGAAACTTGGCGGAGTCTGCATTTCTCTACGCATCCTCAGCCACCACCACTGCAGCCGCTTCCACCCCCGCCAGACCCACCACCACAGCCTCCCACTCCAGACCCACCGTGGCAACTTGCAGTACCACCCGCCCCGCCGCCCCCACATCCCGATTGTTGCGATTGACCGGCGAGCGACAATCCTTCGCTCACAGATTCCAATGCCTTGCTGAACAGCTCGATCCGCTCCGCTCCCCCATGGCCACCCTTCCGTGCTTCTCGTTCGCCAATGTAGAATAATAGGCCGCCTCTCCCCGCTTTAACGTTTGTTTTTCTTCCACCAACAGAGCTCCCTCCTGCCGATTCCCAACCCGCACCTGAACGATGCTCAATCTGGGCGATGTATCGAATGAAAACACGACGCACCAGAACCGCATATAGCTCCACCGGCACTGCACGCCCCGGTTCCCTATACATGTGTTTCTACTAAGCACAATATGGTTTCAACAGCATTCACATTTTGACGCACCACGGCACAGCGTCCAGTAAGATCACCCTTGATTACGCTCCCACTCGTTGCCGCGCATGTTGTCGCATTCGACGGTTTGCCGAGCGGGACAGGGATGAGAAAAGCCGGGTCGTGCGACGGAGGGATATCCTCATCACGCTTCGCAGTCTTCTCCCGGCGAGTTCGCTGTGTCGCCTCCGCACCGAATGCAACTCGGACGGCATTGTGGTCGCTCGAGTGCGTCGCGGCTAGAAGATCCGCACGGCCTGGGGGTACAAGTTCGCCGCGCGATTCGACAGAGGGGGAGTTGGAACGAAGGGGTCGGAGACGGAACAGCGACAACTTTTGCCCGATGGTGGCACCAGGGAGAGGGCACCCACAGTACATGTATTTGACACCGTACCGATCCTCCCACGCCCGGTGGGTGGTATCGAAGGAGGATGCTAATTGTGATTGCTCGACTTTGTCGTCACTACACCAGCACGAATTAGGCCAGCAAACAAAGGATTATAATACACCACTGGAAGGATGCTCACTGGTCGATAAACCGGCCAACATATTTCGCAGTGTCATGAGCGTACTATGAAAGTATTCTGGTCAATCTCCGAGAGTACCCATGTACACGGGGTTCAACATACGCTGCTCGCAAGCAACTGGTGCGTGTGCCACGCCAGGTCGATATCGAGCGTGGGCACTAGAAACGAGTTCGGTGACACCGACATAAGATCGAGAAACCTATGAAATTTCGGTGTTCAGCCGCCGGTAGCCTACAGGCGTACTCACGCGTGATATCGCGCAATTGCATGCAGAAGGGCAATCTCATCTTCCGCATTGTCAAAGAAACCAGGCCGTGTCCATTGAAGGGCGTGCATCTTGCTCACAAAAGTCCCTTGACGTAACACCTGCGACAATGATCAGCTTCGTCAAGTATAAAACGATGTGTACAGCTCCGACCAACTCGACAGAGAATAGTCTGTCGTTGGTGTACGCACTGACAATCCTCCCGATCCTACATCAGTGGTCATAAGCAATCGCAAAAAATCCAGAACAACGGCACAAAACGCACAATTTCCGGCCTTTCTCCTTCACGTTTGTCATCAACAGCGTCTTTAGCGTCCCGAAATGATACATGGCTTGTTGCATGATGAATTGCGCATACGCCGCATCCAGAATGAATGTGCCGGGTTTATTACCAGCCGGGCGCTCCAACTTCTCATGCCTCAGCAGCGCATCCCGGATAGCCCACCCACGGCGCCAGTCGAAGGGGTTACTTGGGGTGTGTACCGTTCCGCTGAAGTCGGCAGGTCAGAGGTTTGTATATCATTGAGAAACAAGAGATCAGGACTGACGCCAACCAACGCTGAGGCAGGGTCCGGCGTCGGTGTTGCGACAGGTCTAGAGCGAGCTTGCGCAACGCGAGGGAGTCGTGTGTGATTTTGAACTGGCAGAGTTTGTTTGGGCAGCGTGTCAGGAATCCTTGTTGGAGGTACCCCGTCCCGCCATCCGTCATGTACGCTAGGCTGCAGTCAGTGTACGATTAAAGATTCGGAAAGGAGGAGACGAACGTGCGGGTACTGTATCAGAGCATTTTGGACAGATAACCTCTCTGCATAGAAAGTGCGGCGCTGCCTCGAAGGGGTCGAAAGGCGTGACGGTCAATTTGCCCCATTGGTCGATACGTGCGGGGGATGGTTCAGAGATGGAAAGATCCCCAGCCTGTGAAATGATTAGTTTAACAAGCGAGGGAGTTGGTAGCGTGCCGCATGGGATGGGTATTACCAGCAAGGCGACCAGGGCATCACCGGCTTTGTGCAGCCCTTCGAGTTCTGGGATTCGCTCTACGTCTTCTGCATACCATCTGGAGGAACATGTTTCAACTGTGAGTAGGATGGCGCGAACAGAGGCACGAACCCCGGATTGAGGAGATATGCATGCCACACCTGCCGATGCTAAGTATCCCTCGATCTAACTTGATTCGAGACGTACCATGAGTACATCAATCGGCGGCAGAACCGTCTCAAACTCCACCTCGGCATCGGAGCGCCTGAGCGCTTTGCACCACTTCTCGAAACTATGGCAGCATTGAAACTTCAGCGATCCCGGATGCTTGAGGAAGCCCTACCGCTCAACAGCAAGCCCCACGAACCATGCCCAGCGGCGCTCCGTGTCGGACGGCATCTGCGCTATCTCCCCGTCGGCCAGTGCCTCCACTTTGGTCTTCAGGTCTGCAAACGCGTGAAGCAGCGCGAGATGCTCTTTGAGCTGTTGAGTGCTGACAAAAGGGCCGGTGGTGTGACGCCCGGTCGTGAAGGACGTGGGGGCGTTGTAGAGAGGGGCATCTGCGGAATCACCAGCCCAAGCGGCTAGGCGCGAAGTCGAGGCAGCCAGAGCGGCAATGCCAGGGGGCGAAACGATAGTGGCGGGGCTCATTCTGCGTTAAACAGTCAGCAAAACGACCAGCTTGTTATAAAGCGGCAGTTTCGATGTTGCACAGCTATAGCTTCCCGAGTCATCAGACTTTTGACATTTTGATTGTCGCGTTGTTAGGCTGATGTACGCTGGGATACTTCCTGGGAACCGGCGTTCATGAGTTGGACCGTGCCGTGTAATGCTACCTACCTACCTACCAGCTGATTTGAAAACGGGCTGGGTGAAATTGCCGCGACTGCCGCGACACTGCCGCGCACTGACGCGGCGGTGGCTGTGTTTTGCCGCGCAGCCTCTTGCTCCTTCCACAAGCCTTTTCTGGCCTCGGAATCAGTTTACGCAAGGTATATTCATCTCAATACATCGTTTGAGACCCAAAATTCCCTTGGTGAGCTTCGTTTTTAGAAGAGCTAAACCATCCCTCAAGAGAAGATCGGGCGTTTTCTTGCGAAATTTATATTGCATCAAGTGCCTATTTATCTTGGGCTCAGTTTTGTGAGCAGACTGGTGACTGTACACTTTTGATTGTAAAAAAAAAAACGGAACAAAGCGGAAAAAATTCTGAGTTTTTATTTTTTCTACACTCAAAAGTGTACAGCCACCAGTTTGTCCACAGAACTGAGCCCATGACAAATAGTGTATTTATTGTATGCGGTTTCGTCTAATATCGCATGAATGACTACCATAGATTTCTCTTGCTCCTCTGTGCCACTTGCTTCGGAGAATCATCGAAGCGCCTCAGTTCATGACTTATGGTTTGCGAATAGATGAACTATATTATTTAGGCTCTTGAACACCAGCACACACTCGTCCTTCGAAGTTAACACATCCACCCCCGCGCATGTATTACCATTTCTTTAATCTATTCTCACGGGGGTCTCAGCTTTCGGATATCGGATATATGGTGGGAATGGTCCGAGATTCACTCCAAGTTATAAGGTGCAACCTGATAGTAAGCAGGTTGTCTGATCTTAAAGTTGCAATTCTTGAAGTTGCAAAACTCCCAAGTTGTATTTTCCAGAGGTTGTACCCCCAAACCAGCTAATGGGCCATGAAGTTGCACTAAACTTTAAAAGTTGTCTTGAAAAACACGAAGTTGTCGCCAAAATTTTTTGCACAGTATGTTTGCCATACGGATGTACACGATTTTTGTGGGCGCTCAGGCTCTTGTCAATTCCTTTTGCCCAGTTTCGATGCTTCTGAGGCTGATCAATGTCCGGACCACTCCGACTGGCTGAATCAAAGGAACTGGATGCTCAGTGCATTGCATCTACCGCAACATTCAAATTCCATCTTTAATGAATCAAGCGCTTCTCGGTACGCTATCTTTCACACGCGTGCTTCCTTTCAACACCGTGCGACACATCCGCCGGTCACTACGCGGTGCTCAGGGGCAGCTGAGCAATCCATTCCTGTTCGTCAAGACGGAGTCTGCAAAGAGATCAAAGTCAAACATTATCGACAGGGTGTGCCGCGTGGGCTTACTCAGATCCAGCGTGGAGCCGAGCTCTCCTCCGCCATTGCCAGTCCCGCACACGGCGGTGAGCTCCGTGTTGCTCACTCCGATGAACCGACACGAGGCGCTGAAGCCACCACAGTTCCGACTGGAGAGGACGGATCAGGTCAGCGCGTGCGTTCCGTGCTCCGTGACTTACGCAACAAGAATACCATTGGCATTCGCGACACACGAGTTGAGCCCGATGGAAGAGGTCTCGGAGCCTCCGTTGGCGGTGCGGCAGGTGACGGTAAGGACTCAGTTTGAAGTGTTCACGCTGATGTTCGAGCAGGACGCAGTGAAGCCTCCGTTAGCGGCGCGCTCGTTGATGGGGGCGGCTCGGAAACCGACAGCCAACAGCCCGACAACGATCGATGAGCAGAAAGTGAGCTTCATCTTGACCAATAATCGATAATTGTGTTGGCTTTTATAGGCCGCTGGATGTCTCTGTCAGTGTCGTGTTCGGGTAGGGGCGCTGTATCCCCTGGATCCCCAAATAGTCCACCTGGTCTGTTTCCAGCCCTTTGTCTCACCGTGGCTTAATCCACCAGCCGACAAAGCGAAGAGTCAACGGAAATGGTGTGCAAAGTGTCATGAAACCAGTTTCATTTATGGCGACGTTTCCCAGGCGAGGGTGCGCACTCATTATTTTAATTCTCTGCACAAATGAAGAGAAGGCTCAAGACTCCTATATTACCGAGCGGTATGCACGTTCCGGTCCACATGCTGCTATCGACACACGCTATACTCCGACCACTCAGAAAAAGAAAGAACCCCGGCAATTCTCCGGTGCCCCTGCCCCTGAAGATTCATTCTTCAACTGAGATCGGCAGCTCACCGTGGCCGGATTACACCGAGGTTGACAATCTCGTCAGCTAATACAACGGCACATCCTGGACCAGCTGATCATAAGGTAAAATTATCTCTCCGACCTGCGCGCGCGACATGATCCAGAACTTGTCCAGAACGCAGCCTTGTGTGCTTTTCTCCCCCAAGGCTATGTCAATGCTCTGAGCGGCAGGATAATTTGTCGGATCAGTCGAGTGTGCGACGCCGGCAGGGTGAAGAAGGAGGAAATGTGAATGCCACTAAGTGGTCAGTACTAGTCCGCCAACGACCGCCGATCGCAAGCCGAAAGCCGTCGATGCCACCGGTGATCCTCCTGATCCCGATCTCTCGGTTGCCGTTTTGGCTATTTGCCTAAGGCTCTTGCTGTCAATGTGTGTTGGGGGGCTCCTCGATGTGTTACCATGGTTGAATTGTTTAGGAGGATGTATGCATGGTACCTTGTCATTAATTTGACGATGGAAATGGGAAGTAGGTACACTGTTGGTTGTCCGGTGGAGGCCAACCGGGGCTCGGCCACCCCTGTTGGAGGATCACCCACTTTCGAATAAGTATGCAAAATTAATTTCAAATGTCCTTCCGCCCTTCCGCCCTTCCTCCCATTGGAGCCCACTGTCCTGTGGCGCGACATCTCACCAGAGGCTCAGCCAGTTTCACTTGCGTATTCACCACTTGTCTTCTAGGATTTATACCTCTTGCCCTCCCCATGTATCTTCCTAATGTACCAATCGCTCTTCTCCTCGAGCCCGATGGTACTGGGTCGGCGGGACTGTTTTCGGCCTTTGCGGCAGCGCGATAAAGTTCCGCGCATCGCAGCCTCAACGATACTTTCTCGATTTCCTTGTCTTCCTCTTTCGTGCTTTCTCCCAGTCCTTACCTGTTACTTTCTTCTTCGTTTCCTCGTCCTTATTTCTTCCACTTCTTTATTTATTTCATTTAATCTTTGCTCTCTACGCTCTCCCATTGCTGCGGGCTGCGCGGTCGATCATCGCTATTGTGCTCCTCCCATGGCCATAATTCCTCATTGACAAGACATTGATTTGCATGACGTTGCGGGTCGGTAGCATGGCAGCTTCTATTTTTTTTATCATGTAGCTTACATATATGTTCACCAACGCGATTATGAATGCCTCCCAATCCTCGAATACCCCTTCCTCTCTCTTTCTTTCTTCTGTGGCTATCCGGAACATTTCGACATTGAATTTCGAACACCGTGCGTGGCATGCTTGCTGTATCCCAAGCGCCAGCAACCTGGCACATACTCTGTGTCTGCTTCTTTGAGTCACCGTGGTGTCGATTCCTCGCCTCATTTGGCCCGCATTGCATGGAGGGTTGATTTATTTTGACCGCAGCCGACCTTCCACGCCCTATATTTAAGACGATACTGGACATCGCGCGAAAATCCATGACCAGCCGATTGTTTCTTAAAATATGCAAACTTCAAACGCTGCGGGGGGAAAAAGCAACAAAGATGTGAACTGCTTGCTCATTTCCCATACATCATGTCGCTGAGATTTTTTGTTCCAGAAGAGCGGGCAAATAAAATCCTAGCCGCACAACCACAATAGGGAGCGAAGTATATGTTCAAATTGCCCCCTCTTGCCCTCCGACGTCGTCAATCTGTACACCAGTGGTCAATTTCTTTGTGCCAGTCAAAAAGACGGAATCGATTCGCCTTGCCACTATTTATCAGATCATTCAGCCTCGTGACATCCACGAGCGGATGCCCAAGTTCAATGGCGATATCTTGGCTGGCAGGGTCGAAGCCTTTGGCGCAATGACAGTTCAAAATTGCATCATATTCCTCCTGGTTCCACTGTCTGCCATATACTGAGACCCAAAAATTCACACTGGGAAGGGTGAATTTGTCCAAGGCATCCCGAGGTAAGTGCTCAATGCCTTCAGGATCGAGTGACCAGTAGTAGGTTTCGGTCTCCAGAGGCAGGTGAACAGCCAAGTGGCCGCCTGAGTTGTCTAACTCGCTAGGGAGGAGGAAGAGATAAACATCCTCTGTGGGCGAGTTGGCCATGAATGTTCCTTGCAATGTAAATTCGTCCACATTGGATGATATGGAGAATTGAAAAAGGATATGGTAAATCAGGTCTGGAAGAGATTAGACATTGGTAAATTGCATGAACTGTCACTTACAGAGCTCCTCTGAGGGGATAAATCAGTGAGGAACAGAATGAAATTGATTTTGAAGGTATCTTGCCTGCATCTAAGCCCGATTTATCCAGGACATGGTTTGCTTGTGAGAGCCAGGCTTTTCGAACTTCTCGCCCTGCTTCCACAGTCAGGCATATGCGGTTAAATAGACGACACTCTTCATTGATGAGCAGATCTGCCAGTGCAACACTAGCTTTCTGGTCAGCAATAGTCAGGGGTTGAAATAATAGAGTCATACCGTGTCCAGCCATTTGGTAATATGACAAGGCTCTCGTAAAGGAATGATGAGCCCTGCATATATGAATCTGCTACTTCCCAACCATGTACATCCACATCCTGCAATCCCAGACTATCCGATAAAGAAATTTGGGAAAATGGATTGAACAGATGTGCGCAGCTAGAAGTGGGCCAGGCCAGAGATCCAAGAAGAATAGTGCCTGGATCAAGAATCTCAATCCAATTCCACCAGCCAGAGGCAGAAAATATGCAGTGGATATCATCAAGCGACATGTTGGAAAGAAGTGTTTCCTCAAAGTTGGTGTCGGATGAGAGATGAATTCCAGACACAGAGTGACTCCGTATTGTCACAGGAACTCTCGTGGGATCTTGATCCTCGTTGTCATTGACCTCAATGCACAGCTGCCCAGTGGAGATGCGGATCCACACAGTTGCGCCCAGGTCTAGCTTGGACAAAAATCCATTTGAATCACGGACAAGTAGCCAATCTCCAGTGACGTGCAGCCAGTGCTCGAGGGCAGCCTTGATACGGTGAGTTCAATATCAAATTATCCTTCCATTGAGCTTACAGAGAAGTGCCTCCCCTAACCAATTCGCACTGAGGGAATTTATTGAACCAGAAAAGAGAACATACAATTTCATATTCCACACAGGCCAACATCAGCGGAGATTGCTCGTATAATGTTCGAAATTGATCCAGTGGAATCAAGCCTCCAATAGGATCGTAATTAAGCTTCATTTTAGATGTACCAGTGCTCACTCACCATCATGATAGATCAACCTCTTGAGGCCGTGAGAGCTTGAAGTCACACCGAATAACTGAACCAAAGAAGGATGTCTACCAGTGGGCAGAATATCAGAGAGCGTGGAAAGAGCTGTAGAAAATACGAGGAGTACCGAAACTTCTCGCATTGTTCAGTATTATCCCGATGCTATGGACACTCCATGAGGTTAGCCATGTATCAGTGGAATGCAGCTTGCCCTTTTGAAATCAGAACCCTCATACACAACTGCAGTGACAGTCTCCTGGCTCCCGAAGATGCGTGCATGATGAATCTTCCGAATCCCAACCACCCGTTGAACACATTTTTTCACAGCTCCTGTCCGCTTGTGGGGGACATCTTGGTATTCAATAATGTTTTGTGTAGCTACGTGTTTCATGAAATTGATATCACCCCATCTCACACGCCGAAAATCTAGCGAAAGCGCGAATTAGTTGGAACACCCCTGAGCTACGTGAGATCTCACCATTCTCATATGCGTCATTAGCATTCACCTGAAGATTGATGACGCCCCCGCTGATGGTTGTATTCTGGCAGTTCTCGAATACCGCATGTCTAGCGCGCATTAGTACCGCTGAGATCCGGGTAGAACTAAACCATACCTAGCCCCTTGGGGTATTGTTGTCTTCGTCGGAGGCCTAAGTCCAGATCGCTGGCCCTTCTTTGGCATGGTGGATGAGGAGACTGGGTGAACGGTGGTGGTTGTGGAAGCAGAGAGGTCGCGCAGAGAAGGCTATGCGTGATGTCTTTATTTTTAACTTGACTGGCATCTACGTGCGCCGAGTGTTCGGGAGCATTGCTGTATGATCGGACGATGCTGTATCAGCAACAATTGCCTAGGAATATCGGCACCTAATTTTTGGAGCTTGAGGCAAACAATTCCTGCCCTTGCTATACTCGCCGTAAAAATCTGTAATCCATACCTATGTGTTCCCCCGGTTCCTAGGCCTTTTTGAAGTATAAACTTGCAATATTTAAGTACCCCCCCTTCATTAGAAAGAGGCCAGGCCTTTATATGCTATTTTCCAAAAGGCTTCTGGACACAGCGTGGGAAAAAGAGGCTTTCTCGTAAATCCAATTTGGGAATCGGCGGAGAGCACATGGAACTACCCCCACCTCAAACCTCAGCTCAAATGCACCAGTACTGGGGTCTCTAGGAATAAAATACTGATGAAACGCGACAATCACGTTTTTCAAAAGCCTTTTGGCTGTAGCAAATCGGGGATGCACATTCTATCGAAAGATGGTGTCCCATCCGAATCCCGCACCTCGTACCTCCCCACCCATATTTTTGGGGGATTCATGCGGTCCATATCCATGAAGATAGACATTAAACCAGTTGCACATGGGGAGATTCCCACACTATTGCCGTCTGATGGCTAATTAAAAAGGGCCATCAGGCCTTTTTCCCACCCTTCGGTGCCCGCATCGAAGGCCCGAGCCTTTCCCACCCTCAAAGGCCTGTTTGGACATCAGATATCAGGCCTTTTCTCCCACCCTTCGGTGCCCGCCCCGAAGGCCTGACCCTTTCCCACCCTCAAGGCCTGATCAAAAAAGGCCATCAGGCCTTTTCCCACCCTTCCGAGCCGGCATCAAAGGCCTGATTGGACATCAGACATCAGGCCTTTTCTCCCACCCTTCGGTGCCTGCCCCTAATGCCCGAAGGCCCGACCCTTTCCCACCCTTCAGAGCCCACTTTGAAGGCCCAGGCCTTTCCCACAGTTTCCCACCCTCAAAGGCCTGATTAGACGCCAATCTGGATATTCCCATGATCCAAAAAGGTCAGAACATTAATACATTGTGACTTACAAGTTACTAATACCGGGTATGCCCAACAGACCCAACAGTACACGAGGTACTGATCAGAACCATGACCCTTTAGCATCCATTCTAGTGTATGCCAGCTGCTCATTGGGATTAAGTGCAAGATATGCCAACGGGCTTGAAGAATAAGACAGATGGGAAAGAAGCATGTTTTGTCACCATTTCGGATCATTCTGTGATCCGAAATGGTCAGAACTCGACAAAACTACTCTACATCTTAAAATACTTTGATCTGGACATCCGAACTGGGTCTTTAAATACATTGTGACTCACAAGTTAATAATACTGGGTATACCCAACAGACCCAACAGTACATGCTGGCTGGTCATTGGGATTAAGTGCAAGATATGCCAGTGGGCTTAAGAATAGGACAGATGGGAAAGAAGCACGTTTTGTCACCATTTCGGATCATTCTGTGATCCGAAATGGTCAGAATTCAACAAAACTGCCGTGCATCTTAAAATACTTTGAGCATGCTTGATCTGGACATCTGCAACGGTGTAAAATGCAACAACCAGATGTGCCAGAAAACTTAGCCTCATTTATAGCTTGTTCAAACATTCCACGGGATGATTGCCGTCAAAGGTACGAGTGGCTTCTAGTCACATAGGCCACACCCGGCCTTGAGCAAGGCAGAAAAACCAAGCAGAAGGATGGTGCAGCGGAGCCATCAGAGGTATGTGCGGCTTCTAGTCACATAGACCGCACTCCGCTAAGATGGCAAGGATCCCCGGGCTCATAACTATCAAAGGTATGCGTGGCTTCTAGTTACATAGGCCACACTCTACTAAGACAGCAATTGCAAAAGGATGGTGTAACGGAGGTATGTGCGGCTTCTAGTCACATAGACCGCACTCCGCTAAGATGGCGAGGATCCCCGGGCTCATAACTATCAAAGGTATGCGTGGCTTCTAGTCACATAGGCCACACTCCACTAAGACAGCAATTGCAAAAGGATGGTGTAACGGAGGTATGTGCGGCTTCTAGTCACATAGACCACACTCCGCTAAGATGGCGAGGATCCCCGGGCTCATAACTATCAAAGGTATGCATGGCTTCTAGTCACATAGGCCACACTCCACTAAGACAGCAATTCTGGCATGGAAAAGGGACAACAAAGCAAAAGGATGGTGCAGCGGAGGTATGTGCGGCTTCTAGTCACATAGACCGCACTCCGTTAATCCCCGGGCCTATAGCTATCAAAGGTATGCATGGCTGCTAGTCACATAGGCCACGCTCCACTAAGACAGCAATTGTGGGATGGAGCAGGGACAACAAAGGAAGGTTAATGACGGAGATGTGGTGGTGGGAGTGCGGAAGCAAGATGTGGCGTGATATCAAAAAAGAAAACAGGTACAAACAAACTTGTGACTCCACTGTCACGCCCTATTTTATGCATCCTCGGCCATTTGGTGACGTCATTAGGTGTACACAATCCGCTACACCGCAAATCCGAACTTTTGCCAATTTCATATCTCAGCAATGAGGTGGGAACAATATAAATCACGGACCTTAGTTTAGTGCTGTTGCAATGTAAAATTGACATTGTTTGTGCTGAGCTCATTTGGACATTTGTGAGGACGTTGGGCAAACATCAACAACTGATCCCACATCACTGCCTTTCCCAAGACATTTCTCGAGCATAAGCACATATATTGGAGGATGGTACCGTCTCTGACCTCGGTTGTCATGTCCTTTCTGCCTGTGCTGCCACCGACCTGCAGGATTCTGACTCTGCCACTTTCAGGCCTTGCCTTCTCCCGCACGCATTCACCACACTTGAAACATGTCTGGTAGCACTTCCTCTGGCACAGGGTCTGCCATTACCTCAAACCCAACGTCCACTATGCCACCAGGAGTGAACTTCATCTTTAACACGCAAGGGCCAGGTCCATTTGTGAGGAAATTCCATATATTTCGAAATGATGAGTCTGACGCGCGCCATGAAGACATTCAATATCAATTTGTCGAATTTTGCAGCAATGGGTGTGGCACCAGGACCGTCGACATTCTGGGGTGGTGTCATCCTACAGCTTCGCAACGCGAGAATGTGCAGGGGACATCTCACAATACTGCAGTAGTCTCCGACACGGAATCAGAGTCGTCGTCTGATGAAGATCCGTTACCCAGCTGCCGCATCACCTTCGTCACGAACACGGGGAAGATCTTCCACAGCGTCGGGGTTGGGCGGGGTGCAGACTCCGACACGGAACCGGAGTCGGATACAGAGGATGAGCGCGTATCTACTATTGTTCATCATTGATTTTGTATTCCCGGCACTTTTTCCTCATCATATATAGAATGCTCGTGTATACTGGGACTGTATTTGAATCTAGCAAAATTTTATATTTACGTTGACGTTGATGCTTGCTGAGTCGAGGATTCTCTGCAAACTCCTGCCCTTCCTCATGCTTGTTTTCAGTATCAATGTGAGTGTCCCGTTGTGCCGCCTTCTTTGCTTCAATGGTGGCTTTCCGTTTCTCCTGTGTTTTCGCCCTTTTAGCTGCTTGAGAGCTACGCAACCCCACTGCAACTTCGTAATGGTGTTGTTTTCGGTCCAGATAAAGTGGCCGGGGAACTGTAAGGGCTCGAGGTAAAGCCCGACGAAGCAGATTCCCATTATGAAGTGCTGCCATGTTGACAATGAAATGTTCATCGTCACCATGTGAAATAAGCGTGGTTGACTTTGAGGTCTCTTGCCGTTCTTGCATCACAGGGCGAAGTGCAGTGGGCTGGCATTTTACCAAGCGGCAATCATGCTGCGCTGAAAAGCAGAAAAGAATGTTCTGAGACGGCATTAGAGTAGTTAAACCTTCACAGATTTTTCGACTCACAGTTGAAAGAAGGAGAATATCGGTGGTGTCCTCAGGCTTCTGGAGAACTGGCATTCCAAAATCCGGATGAAGCCTCTCAGATATAGCGAATCTCTCAAGGACAATGATTCCACTGCTTGAAAGTGCTTCGAAATCACCATCAGGGACAAGAAGTTCACGGATGCGCCCAGTCACAGTGACCTTCTATGAAACCGTAATTAAATATCCAGATACTACTTGAATTGTAATAGAAGCACATACCTCGCTGTCCTGCGCGAAGATCCAGGACCCTTCGCTGCATGAATCACCTGACTTAGACATAACACTCACAGCCCGACGCCATTTTACAGAGCGAGGATCATCCTGAAAGAGGTTGTTGATTGCGGATGTTGCTTGTGTCCTTTTCCACGAGATTTGTGGAGATTTAGACATTGATGCAAGCCGCATCTTGCCTATATTTGAATAAATGTCAGTTCACTGCAATTTGAAGATTGGTGTACCGACCTGGGACAATTTTTTGAGGCGGAGTCCAACCCAGATGGTGTTGGATGATGGGAATGGACTTCAGGACATTGCGCACATTTGAACCTGCACAGACCCACTGGCCATCCTGCTTCCAGAATCCGCCGCTTAATATATGTTTTAGGCGATCCATAGAGGCAAATTTGAATGCTATATCACGACTTGGCACTTGGTGGTTGCTGAGGATGGAGCATAAACGAAATATTGCGTTGAAACACTCGAATATTTCCGTTGAGGTACGAATTGGTGGCCCGAATCGAATAGCATCTTCCACAATGTGCAGCAGAAGATGTAGCTTGATTTTAATGATAATTTTCGCTGGATCGAAATCTCCGAAGGCATCAAGGACGTTCCCAATTAATATAGTCAAGTCCTCCTTTTAAACGAACAATCAGCAAAAATTCTAGCATTAAAAAGAAAGGTAGCAGGATATACCGCGTATTGAGCCATGTCGTCAATTTCATGATCCCAAAGGATTGATCCCAGGGCCGAGACAGCCTTCACAAGGGTGAATACCTCGGGGGAAACAAGATCATGCATGTGGAAAACCATCGTCTGCATGAGCGTCTTGAAGTGCTTGCCAATCAACCCATTCCGATATTGCATCATGTAAGCGGCACGAATCGCGGGAACGGTGAGACCATCTACATCTGTGGATTGCAGACGGATTACGAAGAGATTCTGCTGCTCTTCAGACCAATTAGAGTGCAGAATATACCACACATATTTGATGATCCCGAGAAGAATTGTGTGCAGAAGCTCCACCGGTGTATCTCGATTAGGATCCAGCCCTTTATTTAGCATCAAGTCATTATCGACAGCAAAAAAAAAGAACAGGAAATAAAAACCCACCAGCTATATCTAGAAGCGGGTTGACCTTATCACCAGGCTGCTCGCTGAACCAGACTTTGAGTTCCTCTGCAATTGAGTCTGCGGACCGGCCAGGGCTGTCAGCCTTCATCTTGCGAGCTTTCTCAAGCAGGAGATCGATCCAATGTTGAGCGACTTTGTCCTTGACACCGGTAGCTGTCTGTAGTCTTGAAATTGGTGCTTCAACACCGTACATAGCAAGTTCGATCTGCTGCTCCAAGATTTCTTTTGTTTCTGCAGCGAAACGGGGAACTCCTGCCTGATATGAGAAGAATATCAGCAGTGCAATCGAGAGGGAAGAACGACTTCAAATTCACTCACATAATGCAGTGAATGATAGCCCTTGTCGGACTCTGTAATTTCATGTGTCCCGCCTGCTTTACACCGCCGGCAGCTGCAGTTTGCGTTACCACCCATATGCGAGGCCTCTTCTGACTGCTGGGGATTGTCAGCCGGCAGGCTGGGAGCACGCAGGATCACGCGACAGTTTCGTTGTGTATCTGCGTTGTAACATGGAATCGGTTTCTCATGTGCTGCTCTGGGGTAATGTTTCAGTTGATAATAAACCACGAAAATAAACAGGCGGCACTCACTGGACTTGTTCTTTAATTGCTGAAAATTGCTCTGGGGAGGTGGCATGTGGAGATGTTGAAACAAACCGGACAAAATATTCCTGCTGCAACAGTCGGCCAGGTAGGTTTGAGTTGGCCATGTACATGTTAATGTGCTTGTTGTACTGTTTCGATTTATTGCCTGAAACATCGTCGGCCCACATGGGCACCATGACGACATATAGATCGTCTCCCTCCGCAATTTTGCGTAGGGGATTGGGCATTTCCGGTGCCTTCGTTTCACCTTCAAACAAATTAATATAGTGAAAAAGCGAGCACAATCAGCCAGGACTCACTTGCCCAAGCGATTTTATCGCCAATCCGTTCGATGATGTCGTCATAGTTATAGCGAAATGATGAAGCAAGGACACTTGTAATGTCTTGCCCAATTTTCCAGCTGTTCTTTGATTTTTTTTTGAATATTCCACACGGTGAACGGAAAGAAATTGCTTACAGCATCGGGTATCGCATCGAGGCAGTCTGCGCACAGTTCCCCACCCCTTTTGATCCATGCCAAAGGGATAACCTTTTTTCCGCTGTCCAGTTTGGCCACTTCATCAATGTAAAATTGACGCAATCCTCGTGCAAACATGGGTGTTAATTCTGATGGCTTGAATTCTTTCCAGCGTTCTGCCTGCCAAACCTCAGATATTGGACCGTCTGTTTCCTCTGGATAGAATTGTAAATGTTTCGCGATTTCCGGGTTTGCAAAGTCCTGGTTTTGTAATTAATCACCACCACTAATTGAAGACAATGATTCATCACTTACGCGGGCTATTGAGTCTCGTATGTCATTGACAAAAAATCGGTTGCCAATGCTAGAAGTATATGGAACGGGTTCGCTACCGCAAAGACCTCGGAGGCGATCTTGCATACTCCGAAAGGCATTATATGAAGGGACATCAGCAACATTGCACTGGCTCAGAATCCATAGTATCATCTTGAACTGGTTGCTCGACATGCGAAGCCGGGGAAGGTTATCGATAATATCAAGCAGCATATTCTAAAAACTTGTTAAGACAATAAATACCCAATGGAAAGCGAGAGCTAACGATTTATTCGGATACGGAGAGTAGTTGCTATCGACGGGGATATTACTGAAATATGTAGCTTCATCAATTTCGTCGTCTTCGAGATCTAAAGCCCAATGAGTTTTCGTTTTTTGGGTGAAGAGACTCATGCACAAACCCAAATCTTTGAATGTATTCATGGTATCTTCGAGGGCAATGTCATCATCATCCTGAGCCTGTTCAGCTTGTGCAAGCATACGCTCCACTTGCTCTTGCAGGCGTTCACATTCAACAGAGGGGTTGTGCACAAGTGGAGTAATGAAAGATGGAATGACCGGTGCAGAAAGTCCGGCAGCTGCATAATCCATCGGTCCGGGACTCGGAGAATGGCCAGTATCATTGTCCATTCCTAAGTGAGAACCAGCAGCTTCAGGAACCGAGTTCATGGGACCACTCTCGCCAGCGGAATAGGTTTCCCGCAGCCGTTGCTCATTTTTTGCCGCCTCCAGCTTCCTGTGCAGCTTGTTTTTGAGATGCGCGGCATGCACGTCACTCGCGAGATGGCCAGCGAGCGAAGCCTTGTTGATCCACTTGCCAAAGTTCATTGGATCACCTTCCTTGCAAGTTGAGCATCGGACTTTTTTGGTCTGGGAATCCTGTTCAACTCCTGTATGACCTCGGAATCAGTGCAATACTTGAAGTGGTGGCAGAGTCATCAATACCCTCTGGGAGTGCTCTCTCAGTTCGAGGCATCGTTAGCGCGAGATGGGGTGAAGTCAGAAAGCAAGAGTTCTCAATCAAAAATGACAGCCAAAGCACAGCGGCTCTCATTGTTGATTGTTCGTCGTTTGTGGATTATTACTTGCCAGAAATACAATATTTGCTGAGTTCATTTTTTCCTCGGGTGAGTTTCAACAACGGAATCGTCATCATATGCGTGATCATTCAGTGGTATCCAGCAATCTGGAGTTGGGTGAGTTGGAGCGAAGGTCGCGACAGATGAGTCGCGATTACATGTGAATCCCAAAATAGAAGAATTGTTCGCCAATCATTCGCGGCCACAAATCCTCATTCCACTTTCGTACTTTGGCCAAGCTTTGGAACAATGGGTGGCTCGTTGGCAGAAGGGAATAAAGAGGGTCAATTCCCCCACCGCTTTCATCTTTCTCCCCGCATTCATGTCATTGACATTCACTGAAGATAACATCGACCCGGCGCTCCTTGCGATGGATCCCACATTTGCTTTTCTCCAGAATGTTAAAGCTGCCAGTGCCAGTGGACCTTCGCCCTCTGCCTCTGCCTCTGGTTCCAACTCTCCCTCCTTGGATTCCCCTGGTTCCAACGAGGAAGATACCATGGATCAAAGCCCCGACACTCCAGTGCCCTCTGGCTCTAATGCCACCGCTCCCCTCGTTGCATTTGGGCGTTTGGTGAAGCGCCAGACCGAACTCACTGAGCAGTCAACGGTGGCATTTGACCAATTCTGCGCTGTGAGTCTCTGGCTTTCTTGAAGTTACTGTGCTGATGTTGGCCCAGCTGCGCACTTCTGATGAGCGACAAGTTATGCTCTTTGCCCATGTTCTACAGATGCTCGACATGGCACGCAGCAATGCCAGGAGCTCACTGTGGGTTATCCCGCCGGCACTGAAGGCTTGTATTTCCTTTCTCTCAAAACTTGTGCTGATATTTTTATTCGCAGCGCAAGATCCACTCTTATACTCAAGCCTTCATTTTGTCCCCCACTACAACGGCATACCGTGGACTGAATACGGCCGAACACATTGTGGTGACTCGGTATCGTAGCCTGCATATTTCCGCCTCTAACTTTCTTCGCAGAGCGCCATGCGCGAGTGTGGTATCAAGGATCTCCCACCCGATGAAGACACTGCCGCCAATGAGCTCGTTTTGACCGAAACTCGTAACAAGGCAACGTACTTTCGCAATATCCTCAAGACCAAGGTGTGTGGAGTCTTTATAATCTCTCGTCGAGCCCGACACTGATTCAGTTACAAATAATAGCTCAAAGCCTCGACAGCAAAGAAGTCCGACACACGGAATATTGCGGAGCTTGCGGCGAAGGTATTGTCAGGTACGAAGCTCAAATTAACCGTCCAGTTATACCAACGCCTTGCATTCCTCGTAAGAACCATTTTCCGGCCAGACAATCGCGAGCTGACTCTTTTCAATAGCGTTTCTGTGTCGTTGAATACCCTGCTTTGAGCGAGGACGAGTTTTGGCCAAAAGTCGATGGAAACCTACCACAAAAAATGCACCCAGGCCGGGCTTAATGTGTGAGTGGCACCTTCATCTCGCCTTCCCACTCCTCACGATTTAATCCAGGCTCTTCACGTCTTTTTACGACAAAGATAAAGCCATTTACGGGGATCCTGCAACCACCAAGCACAAGACAGTTGACATCCAGACCTTGGTATCTTGGCAAACAACAGTCCTCAAGCATTCCGAAGCCGTTCAGCCCGCTCCAAAGAAGCGCAAGATCAGCGAGGTGGAAGGTTCAGACGATGAGGAGGACGGTGATGGTGCAGGGGACCAGGACGATGTGGTTCTGGTTTGAGCATTATTTTTAATTATGTAGCCAAAGCGAAATAAATTGTTTTCTATTCGCATTTGATTCCGATTCGATTTAAGCTCTTCCAGTTCTCTCTCCACATCTAAATGAATTGTCTGGATCCTGTCGCATAGATATCCTTTCGAATATCCCTTGCAGGGCATTCAGAATATCTTGAATGCGACAGAATTGGCCCAAAAAAAGGTCTGCCCAAATGGCCCTCGAATATCTCAATGACATTATGTTGACCTCACCGAAAAATCTCAAGTCGATGACCCTTTCGAAGAGCCCCAGTGGCAGCTGCTACAAAAATGTCATTTGGACATCACACACCAACGGGACATCAGATTGATTCTCTGTTTGCCGTCAAACTTTGCTCATACATATCTCAACCTAACATTGCCAATTGAGCGTCGAAAGGTCAACACCGTGATCTCGGAACAGCATTGGTGTCCTTGTGTGGTGTAGATTGCATCACCGCTAAGCTTAGTGAGGTTAAGCGTTCAAAGTTAGGCAAATCTAATGAAGTCTAAACATTTAAAGTAAAGAACCAGGTTGTAGCTCTTGAAGAGGGCTTTCTAACGGTCCTACTCCTGTCATTAGATCTGACCTGGTCAAGTCACAAACACGAAATACTTGAAAAAAGTCGGCGCTGTTGAGATCTTTGAAGCATTTAATTGCGACTTGAAGCAACTTGAACCAAATCCAATGGAGTCTGATAAAATTCGAAGTAAATGTCCAGGTTGTAGTCCTTGAAGAGGGCTTTCTAACGGTCCTACTCCCGTCCTGGTCAAGTCACAAAACACGAAATACTTGAAAAAAGTCGGCGCTGTTGAGATCTTTGAAGCATTTAATTGTGATTTGAACCAACTTGAACCAAATCTATGACAGTATAACATAATTTGAAGTAAAGAACCAGGTTGTAGCTCTTGAGGAGGGCTTTCTAACGGGCCTATACAGTTGCCCATCTGTTCTATACACCAGAACGGTGGCTGTTGCATGACATAGCCGCCGGGGGCCGTGGCACAGCATAGCCACGTTCTTTGGTACAGGACATATTGGCAACAGCATAGGGTTGTCCGCAGGTGGACTGAGATCGTGTCAAGGTCCTGCCGGGCGAGGGTCAAGCCGTGTAGTGAAAATGAAGGTGTCGATATGGGAATGATAGCTGTACTAGGTGTAGAATGCTCAGTAAGATAAATATAAATGGAAACTTAGCTCAAGAGGGTCAAACGAGGGTGGATTCGCGCGAAGTGGCTCAAAATCTGAGGTATCAAAATCACTGCGTTCCGAGGGGTCGTCCACACACCCTTGAACGCACATTTTCGCCCAAATAATCTAAGGCCCTCAGTCTGCATCGGTTTACTCTGTCTGCACCAAAAGTGTCTGCATGTCTGCACCTGTGCCCGCATCAATGTCTGCATCGGTCTGCATCAAAGGTGTCTGCATCAAAAGGTTATTTGCATGAATGTGTAGATTTGTTCTATCAATGCCGATGGCTTGTAAACATTGTGGATGTCAGAGCCACAAGAGTGCTCTTCCATACCCCATCTAGATCTCAGAAAACAAAGCCGTTTTGAATGAGAAATGTGCCAATTAAAGACAGGGTTAGGGTGCCATTAAGGGCATTAATCTAGGTCCGGTATGTAGGGCTAAAATAGGGTTTGGGAGCCCTAACAAGCATGGAAAAAAATTAAAGTGGAATGGGAGGGCCGATATGGGGGGGCAAAGCCGAGTTTGCGAGCCCTAAAGAGTGCCGAAAAAAACAACCCAAGTCGGATTGATGGCATTGCACTTGGGTACGGGGTACCCAAATGACACGACTATATAGGTAGGCATGTAAAAGATGGAACTTAAATCTTATTCCTGGTTCCGTAGGATACCAGGTCTCAAAACGCTAATGTCCGTCCGCCTCGATCATGTAGTGTTTTTACCACGCTCCCGTTGGCTGGATCAGCTCCACAAAATTTCACGATCGCTCGGATCTTTCCGTGTTGTTTCACATCTTTTGAAATAGAGCGTCTTCCTCTTCCTGCATCTCTCATCGCCCGCCCTTGTCTGTATGCTCTTCTCTGCTCCCTCGTCAACGAGTCCAGCCAGAGGCCCATCATCTGATTTATGCAAGAAATTAACTGTCCTTCTCCACAAACATTTAGCTTAAGTCCTACAGTGTGGTTGTTTTTTGGTTTATTCTTTCCATCGGTAGCTGGCCGGAGGCTCGTCATCTGATTTTATACAATAATAAACTGCCCACTCTTCCGTGAACAATGATTTAGCTACGACGTCCAGTGTGGTTGAATATTTGGTCCGGCGGAAGTGGGCCGATGGCCTATTGCCAGAGCATGCTTTATCAATATTTATAGGAAAGGCTTGCGGAATCGATGGAATATGAGGCAGATCTATTGTGTATGGAGAAGAGAAATTGTGGTGTCCTGTCGACTGTTGACCGGAGGAACCAGGTCTGCCCGGAGGGCCATGCTATTCATCTCGCCCACGCTGAAAATACGGGATATCGAGCTCAAATGAGGGCATTTCATGGTACACCGGTTGCGTGTTTGACAGTCTGACTATCAGTTGAAGATAACCTCCTCTTCCAGGGGCCTCTTGGTCATATAGTCGGGCAATACAATTACTTTACGCTCCATGAGCGAGTCTTGCTCCCAAATAGGATGCTTGAAGCCCACAATGGCACCAAATTCACCGAAAGTTATTTCGGAACAAACTAATATAAACTTCCTTTTGACCATTCCAAGGGATCCAGTGATGGAACATTAAATGAGATTCCTACAAGTGACCGGGAAAACTTAACGACGAGACATTTGGTTCACCTAAGGACACTCTATGCAGTATTTACCATCCCGTAACGGTATCTTTCTCGCTTCTTTATGGCGTGGCAGTGGGATCAAGAAAGCCCAGGAAACCAAATG
Organism: Mycena rebaudengoi; assembly: GCA_029282285.1. Taxonomy (NCBI): domain Eukaryota; kingdom Fungi; phylum Basidiomycota; class Agaricomycetes; order Agaricales; family Mycenaceae; genus Mycena; species Mycena rebaudengoi. The sequence goes on along the minus strand of JARJCX010000044.1, from coordinate 756,973 downwards.
GATTATACTCCATCCCGCCCCACCCAGCAGATCAGCGGTCATGCAAGCACGGATTGAGTACCTACACAACGCCCCCAGTCCCCGCCTCACAGCACTGTCCGTGAATATTTTGGCGTGTGTAGAGTGCCGTTCAGGAGGCAATTAACAGTAATCTTACAGTAATCAATGAATCACCCACCCGCAGAATCGTACAGGCAATTTTCCACGCCGAAGTACACGTCCGCGGACTCGGCCGGCCAGCCCGCGTGGAACGCGCACCCGGGAGCGACCCGCTTCGCGTCGCTTGCGCCATCGAAGCGCGCGGAGATGACGGCGCTGCCAGAATGCACGGTGGCGCTAACTTTAACCCTCATTGGTGTGCTGTTGGAGGCGGCTGTTCAGCTAGGCTAAGTACCCATGGAGCACACGAAGATGTACGACGTTTATGGGCCCGTATGCGGACGGACGAGGCTGGGGTGCGCAGGCGACGGATGCTGCGAGGGCGGGCGCGGTTAGGAGCGGGGTGGAGAGGAGCCTTGTTGAACGTTTGTGTTTGTCCTGCCAGAGGATAATCATCAGCTTCTTAACGCCGCCGGCTTTATATGGATAATGAACGGCCTTGCCTCCAGGTGCCGTTGGGAGCAAGCGCTCTGTAAGGATTCCGCTGGCGAAGCCACTCTATTTTAATTTCGGCACGTCAATTAAACAAATTGACGTGTCGACATTCTAGGAGTGAGCCGGCGCTAAGACTAGAACAACTATGCCGCATGCGAATCATCAAGTTGGACGCGAGTCGGGCATTATTTTTCAAAGCCGTCGTATTCTGGAGAAAGAGCTTGCGGAGGATTTGCGGGTTGTTTTTAGGAATGGCCGTCCGAGCTTGCCCAGTACGACCATGTACGAATGGCGGACCACAGAAGCTGCATGGATGCCAGATACACAACACCGCCAGAGTTTTCTTCCAATTCGGTATCAAGTCCAAACATAAACAGAGTTAGAGCCGCCCGAAGAGTGACAGGGCGATGCTATACGCTATTGGCGAAATATATAAATAAGTAGACGTCTTTCGGGCGCAGCAATATTGTGATTTCCAAAAGTCGACGACAAATGGTAGAACTTGAAGCGGATGCAAGAAGGATTCTATTTAATCGCAAAGGCAACAAGAACGCGAGCCATTTTGAACAACAGGGACCGCCAGGATGTTCAATGAGATGTCAGTGACCAGTCACCTACCTTCGGCCTTTTTGCTCGGTCCGTGGATGGGCAGAGATTTCTGACCACGATAGCGAATGCCGAATAGAAACATGCAAGCGCGGAACTTGACGGGGTGAAAATATCGTTGATGAGTCCTAACGGGGAACTAGTCTTCGTTCAGAAGGTGAATGGGCGAATCATCCTAGAAAGCCTGGGACATATGAAACAGATGGCGCAAGCAGATGGCGCAAGCTGAAGTGAAGACACAAGTACGGTTTTTAAATAGCCAGAGGTAGAATTATCCAGGAGGCGAAGAGACCAGTGAAGTGAGGTGTGGGCGGAATCGTCAATTCGCGAGGATTCTAGCAAAGATCGACGGCAAATATCGATGCGGAAGATGCTCCAGAGGCCGTCATTTGATAAGACGTAGCCCGCACAGGACCATCGCAAGAGCCAGCCAAAGGTTATTTTCGCTGCCAATGACGACGACTTGGATTGATCATGATCTGGGACGGGGGGCTAGACTGCAATGGGAAAAAAACCACAGCGTCTCTGTGCATTCGCTTCAGCCACACGAAGTCTGCGCTGGTGGTATGAAGTCAAGAGCGCGTCGGCATTTTTCGGCAGTCTTGAAACTCTTTGCCAAGCAGCGCCACACACCTCCACCCAAATCCGGCAAGTCGAGACAGGGAAAAAAAAATTCGTTAGGCGCGAAAGAAGGGATGTATGGATAATTGCAGGGGTATCATGAATATGTAGTAGTGTGCATGCAAGCCTAGATACGTACGAGTCGAGTCCCAAAGATGGAGAGAAAAAACGCAAGTAGAGAAGCGGATAGAAAAGACAAAAGTCGAGACGCTGCCAAAGCGCGTCGCTAGAAATGAGGAAAGGAGAAGGATATGTATCAGTCATCGGTGGTGAGCACCCCGCGCACGCCTCCGCTCTGTGTACGCCCCCCGTCGCGCGTGCGCGCGGTCTGCATGCGCTGCCCCTCGCCGTGGCCTTGCGCTGTCCGGTGCGGCGACACCGTTACGTTCCGCCGGCGCTCCCGCTCCCGCTCCTCCGCGCACTGCTGCTGCTGCTGCTGCCCGCGGCCCGTAGCACCATCCTCCGCCGACAGCGGGAACAGATAGTGCACGCTCGGCACGGGCACCGCCGCCGCCTTCTTCGTCTTGCTCCCGTTCTCCGTCTTCTCCTTCCCTTTTCCCTTCCCGCTCGCGCTCTTGCTCTTCTTGGCCGCCGCAGGCGGCACGGGGTCGACCCAGTCGCCCGCAATGTCATCCTCCCGCCCCGCATCCACGTCGACCAAGCCGTTCTCCTCCTCCGGGAATGGCCACCCTCCCGTGCCTTTCTCCCCCGCGCCGTCCCGGGCCTTCGGCCCCCCGCTCAGGTCGAAGCGCGTCGTGGTCGGCAGCGGCGTAATCGGCGCAACGGGGTCCTCCTTCGTGCCCGCTTCCTCGCTGCGCATGCGCGCGCTAGTTGGGGCGGTAGTGCGTCGACGCGCTGGACGAGACGCCGTGCGACGCGCTCGATGACCCCTCGTCGAAGAACCGCGTGCTCCCCACCCCGTCGTCGCTCCTCCTCCTCCGGGTCCGACACACTCTCCAGCCCCATATCGTCGTCGTCGTCCGCCCCCGGCCACGTCGGCGGCTCGTCCTGAACCGCAAAGATCGTCCGCGGCAGCTGCGCAAGCTCAATCAGCGCCACTCACAGAAGGGAAGGCGGAAGCAAAGAAAACGCACCAACGCAATCTGCCGATAGTCATGTCGACTGCATGCGCACCTTCTCGCAGTGCAAGGTGCGCATGCGCGGGAGGCGTCTCGGTGAGAGGGACGTCGCGTGCAGGCTCCACGGGCGGTGGCTTGTCGCTGACGGCGGAGCGATGGATTCCATTGAGGATGCGACTAAGGCCGTCCTCGGGCTTGGCGGGCACAACCTCGTTCTCTGCGCATCCTTGTCCCGCTGCTCGCGCTCCCTCTCCTCTTCCTTCTGTCTCTCGCGCGCCCGCTCCTGCACGACTTCCTCCTCCTTCGCGCGTTCGAGCTGCGCTTGCTCAGTACTGCTTCGGGCTCGACAGGCACAGGCGACGTGTCCTCCTCCGCAAGGATACGCGGCGGACTCGGGCTCTCGGGCAGTACGGCTCCTCAGCGCCGAAATCGAGGAAAAGAGCGTCGTTATGGTGATCCTCCTGTCCGCGTATTCGAGAGGTACGACCTCGACGGGCTCGATGAAACGCACGGGCGGGGATGGATCCAGAGCTACGGGTGGTGGTGTGCGTGCGTCTGACGAAAAAGGGCCGAAATCCGCGGCGGCAGACATAGCCTCCCGCGCAGGCATCCTCTCCTCCTCCTCCCGACTTCGCGCCTGCAGGTCCGGCGGATCTCCATGCGCGAGGACGCCCACGTCCGCAGCTGCTGCAGAGAAACCCGAGAGGGACGCAGGCCCCCAGCGCCGGGATGCGGGGACGTCAGGCTGAGAGGCGCGAAGTTGGCGCTCGGCGATGGGCCCGCGGAGAGCGTCGACAGCGGCGGCGCGAGCGGCGAGCAGAAAAGTGGCGGCGGAGGCACCCGGGGCGGGGGGGAAGGAAGCCGATCGCCTAAAGAAGGCCGTCAGCTTCAAAGCTAGTCACGAGGAATACGGCGGACTGACCTGGCGTATCTCCCATCGATATCGACATCCATCGCCTCGTCCACCGCGCGCGCTTTCCACTCCCCCTTGTCCGTCCGAGGAGGGGCATGCACGACGTGGCGGGTAACGATCTCGCCACGCTGCTGCGCGCGCAAAGGCGGACCTGTCGATGTCGACGTGGACGAGTGCATCGCAGACGTCGATGCTGTGGGAGCAGCGTCCCCACTGACGAAGACGACGTCATGCACGCACAGAATGTTCTCGCCCACGACATCTACACCCATCTCTTTGGCGTCGCGTCCACCCAGAGCGTGCTCCGGTAGCGCGACGGGCGGGGATACCACGCGCTCCATTGCTCGGATGACGCAAGCACGTCCTCCCTCCTCGCCCCGTCCTTCATCCTCCGTCCCGTCGTCATGTTCCTTCTCGCTCCCACTCCCCTTCTCCCTCGCAGGCGGAACCTGCAACGAAGGAGCGCGCGCAGCGGGTGCAGCGGCAGCAGGTGCAGAGGGCGTAGGTGCAGCCTTCGTCGTTCTCGCGCAGGCACACTCCGCGTCCAGTGGTGCTGTGTCGACGTCGGAAGGATTGGAGGGCTGTGGATGAATCGAGTCAGTAATCGTATGCGGTGGACAGATAAGGGACGAAGAAAAGGAGTAGGAGTAAAAGTTAGAAGAAATACACGGATGCTTGTGCAGCTTGGAAGGATAGAACAAGAAGGTGAAGAGGAAAGGTATCATACCGAAAGCAATAAGGAAACTAAAGAAAGAAAGTGCGGAGGAAAAGCAAGGCGAAGGAGTACACGGTACGACAAGGAAGAAACTGGAAAGAATACGCACGCTCCATTGCTCGCGAGCTCGCCTACCCAATGCACGGCGCTCGCGTCGTCCCACTCCCACCCTACGACAATCTCTTCGCCCTGGCGCAGCGCGCGCGTCGCAAAAATCCGCAAAATGCGTGCGTGGCTCGCCTTCCCCATCCACCTCCCTCTCCCGACCTCGCACGTCGTCCTCCCTCACACGCACGCCGTCGTCCCTCTCCCTCACCCTCGTCCACGCCCGCATCCCCACATACAAACGCGCGCACCTCCGCATTCGGCCGGCATCCGCTCGGCACCCATCTCCCCCCTCCCGCCCGCCGCGCGCGCATCCAGCGCTATATCTAACGGCGGGCCCACCGCTTCTGCGCCCCGGCATGCGCGGAGGTGCTGGCGCGGTGGCGTGGAGGGCGTAAGTCGATGGCAGGACGGCATACGAAGACGACGGCGCGCAGGGATGCACGCGGACGGTGGCGCACCGAAAACAAAGGGTGTGTGTCCCTGTGCGTGTGGGGGAGGCGCCGGCTGGAGCGCAGAGACGCCGCGCCATCGGGCAGCGTATGCGCGCAGCTGGGTAACGACATCAGGGAAGATATCGTTGTCAATGAGCACGTATTGCGTGCAATTGTCTTCGAGGTCATCAACGGTGGGCAGGTGTGGGCTGGCCTCCACTGTACTGGCTCGCTTCTCTGAGACTGAGACGCGCTCGCGGGCGGGGGTAGATCTGAAAGAAGTTCAGAAGCGTAAGAGAGAGGCAGTCAAAAGATTGAGGGCAACGAAGCGGAAAGGAAGATGGGACGACGAAAGGTGTAAGGAATAGAAGAGGACGAATAGATTAATAGCCAAGTAAAGGCAAGAGGAAAAGGACGTCGGAATAACGAGACTCACCCAAATGCACCCAAATGCCCTGTAGATGTCGTGATCTACCGCCGCGCAAGGGTGGAGACGAACTCTGCGTCGTCGTCGCTGCTGTTCTGGTAACGCCGGCGCTGGCGATTAACTCGACATCTAGTGCTGGGCGCAAGTGCCTTGAGCGGCTACAGCGAAAAGGTGGACCTCGTGAGGCAGGTGGCGGATACCCGGAAACAAAAGCGTCTAGGCGTTCCGAGGACAGTCGAACAGGCGCGCCTGTCTCCTTGGGCCAGCTCTGAGATAAACATCCGCTTTGTTTACAGCCGTTTGCATAAGTCCGTGAAAACGCGTTTTTATTTTGAGCAATCACGTGCTTGATGCCGACCGATGCCGGACTTGCCTGCCTACTCACAGAAGTTTTTTGGCACTCGCATTAGCGCGGCAAATGTGTAAGCAAGGACCACAACCCTTGAAACAGCGGCAATGGATGTTTTGGGCATCCCAACTCACAATCTCGAAGTTCGGCATTGGTCGGCATCAAGTACGTGTCGCGCAAAATAAAAATGTGTTTTCACGGACTTATGCAAACGGCTGTACCATCAACCACAATGGCGGCACTTCCCCAGCTCCCTCAAGTACCGCTAGGCCTTCCCGCGCACGGTGTCCTTCCGCCGAACGCACCCGCCCAAAACCCCCCAACACTTATCGACGTAACCAATGCGCATGACTATAATGAGCGGCTGGCAGCGGCTAGGAAAGTCGAGAACTACTTATGATATGCGTTTTCTAACGACATCGGCTACAGGTCCCGGCGGTCTGCCGGCTCCCACTGCGCTCGACATCGCAGAGGGTCTCATGTATGAGAAGGCGATCATGGAGCTCGTTGGAGGACCTGGTTTATCTACTCCTGTTGTGTCCTTACAACACGCTGACTTCGTTTTTGCGAAGGCGCGATGCTCGCTTGGTTTCAAGCATGGGACACCAACGGATTTCAGCCGTTGAAGGACGCTGTCGACGCCATCCGTATCGACTTGGCGACTTTCCGAGCTCAGGTCTGAGGTAACTACATGTCCAAATTTACGACCGTGTCTCTCATTATCGTCGCCGACAGTTTGCTAACGGACAATGCGCAACGGGTCATCAGGTGCCCTTTGACGTTGTGCTCTTTGTCAGTGGCGACGACCCCACAGATGGACCTGTGAGTCAATGACATCACAAGTACTTATATCCTCGTTAACTGGTTTCATCTAGCACAACCTACCCGCCATCCAAAACACTACGGACATAAAGGCACTCACCCCTGCCGCCCTCACCTCATATCTCACGGGGTATGGGCTATCCGCGGAGGGCAATCCCGCTGTACGCACCCGCCGCCTCGCTCGACACATAGGATACTTTGGTGAACTGTAAATCTAAATAATTGTACCCAAATTGTACCTGAGAGCTGAAAGTCGAGGACCCGAGGTTCAAGATAATAACATCGCATTAAAGGGTAAGTATGAGCCGGATTTCCGACGTTAGTCGAGGTAGCTAAATAAATCACTGAGACGTACCTCGAGTTGTCCGAACATAGTCTCGGTTTCTCAACTAGATCTAGATCAAGGTCATGATTCGAGTGAGACGCACCGAGATCACAGAGCAGTAATCCACCAGCGACGCGATGCAGTATCCACAATGGTCGGTTCAGCTGTGAGACAAATGTATTTCAATAAAGCTTACCTCACAAAGGTTTCAAAATTGGACTTAGAAGGATCCTCCAGTAAAGTGCATGAAAAAGGTAAATGAGACGCACCGATATCACACAACAATGATCCCACGAGAACGATGCACCGGCGCAGGATCTACAAAGGTCAAACCAATTGTGATATATATATAAAAAGAGGTGGTCAGTCAAACAATGGGCGATAGTATGAGAAAGGAAGACGTCGCAGATTGCCGACTGGGAAGTCGGAGTCAGATTGAGTGGCGCAAAAGTCCTGTGGGCGTTCAACGGTGGGCTTTGGCGGGGCTTGAGCAGCGGCGCAAAGAAGCGAAAAACAAGTCTGAAAAACAGTCAGTAAGGACATTTAAAGAGGCGGGAGCACTCAGCGGCACAGTGGAGGCTTGAACGAGTCGAAAATCTGCTGGTGAAGCTGGTGGCGACTAGGTTGGCGATGGTGGTGAGGTCGAGTCAAATGACCCGGGATCAACAGTGTCCAGCCGGCGACGAGGGATGTCGCAGGCAGCGAGAACAGGGGCGAAGAATGGCCAGAAATAAGAGAGAGGGGTTGGGCGAAGTTGGTGACTGAAGGACAAGTAGGTCACGTAGTGCTGGCCAAAACGAATACGATACGCAAAATGACGTATCGTATTCATATCCATATCATATTCACCTTGTGGGGGTATATCGTATTTGTAATGTATCGTATTCATATTCAGAGGCCTGAATATGAATATATTTTGAATATACTTGAATATATTCTGCAGATTTCCCGGGGATGAAAACGGCCTTGAATCCAATGGAAATCTTCCTTGTCAAGGTGCCTAAAATTGAACAAAATTGAATGCAGTCAAAGCCTGGGGTGCAAAGGCCCAGGCCATAGAGATGTGAGAGCTTAACTCTCAAAATGTCCATCACGACATTGTGATCGACATGTGTGGTTCAAACTCCGGCAATGCCGCCCCGCGCCGCGGCCAATGCGGGTCTGCCGCCGAATTGATGTATCAGATAGAACTCAAATCCGTCTAAAATTTCAGACTCCGATCGATGCCAATGAGGCTTGGGCGGCCTAAAACAAACTGCACCGTATTCGAATATACTTGAATACGGGGGATCCCGTATCATATTATGCCCATATCGTCGTATTCATATCGTATCGTATTTATATCCAGTTGTATTCATATCTTCAGTGCAGCCTGATGCCCGTATCGTATCCGTATTCAACTGGATATATTCAAAATATATTCAACCGTATCGTATTTTTGGCCAGCACTAGGTAGGTGGGGTGTCCGATAGAGGAGATTTTGCCGGATGGAGAGCTGATAAGATTGAATCCTAAAGGATATTAGGACCCGTAATACAACCGGTACGAGGTTGTAATCAACGCCCAAAGAAGTCTGGGGCTTGTGGTGTTGAAATTTCCAAACCTCGAATAAAAAATGGCGCGGGCATCCCTCGCGGGAACGCCGAAGGCTCGGTTTCGATGGGGAGCAGAGTCACCTCTTCGGGCGGGTACGGGGATGAGCAAGATGGACGCGATTGGAGGAGTAGGAGTAGGTGGGGTGGGATGATTATGAGATTAGTGAGGTGCAGAACCGATTGTGAGCCTGAACCGAACCCGAACCGAACCTCAGGTGGGGCCCGAGGTTCGAGAATTGTTGATTTTTTGGCGAACCTGTGCGAACCTGTGCGAACCTGAAGTGTTTGAGGGGGTATTTATTCCAGATTCAGAGGCGATTCTCACTTCAAACCTTGCATTAACCGGCTGGATGATCTTTATGTTGGAATAGGTAAGTAACTTGCCGGAAATAGACCACAGGCGCCTCTCGCCAGCACCCGGAATCAGATTTTCAATATTACATCACATTGGGGCTGTAGAACACCACTTGAACAAGTACTCGGCCATGCACTCTACATCCAAAATAATGTCGTCCAAAGTTCCAGGAAGCCGGAAGCCATCAATGGCTTCGCAAATTTTACAGGTTCGTTGGGGTTCGAACCCGTTGTGGACCTAAACTGAACTTGTAAGAACCGAACCCCAGGTTCGGCGAGGGTTCAGTTCAGTGTTCGGAAATTTTGAGAAAAAAACCGAACCTAACCGAGCTCGGGCAACACTATCGTTTTCACCCACCACAAACTAAACTTGAACCAAACCACCTAGCAAATAAACACCAACACAACACCCACCGCCGTTCCTTCAGCGGCAGCCATTTCCTTTCGGCCTTTCTCTTTCTCGTCAATTTTTCTTCCAGTCTCTCTTTAAATCCGAGTCCTCGTCTTCATTTATTGCCGCTGCTCAAGTGCATGCCTTTCTAGATTTTGACTCGGGTATTGGTTTGTTTCTCTTGTCGAAACTAGCCCGGCCCACAATGATTCACGCTTCAAGTGCCTGAATACACACCCAGTGACCCGACCTAGTGACTATATCCCCCGCACCTCAAATTCATTTCCACGCTTCCCGAGTCCATCCCATCACAGTCGGCGCGACACAAGACGACACATTCATTCATTGTCTTCGTCCCTGCTCTGGCGGCATCTTGCCCGCGCGAGCCCATTGTTGCTGTCAACCTTTTTGGGTTCCCATTCAATTTGCCGGCGCTTTCAATTCTCTCCCTTGGCCGAAATGGCTTGATATATTATTATGGACACAACGTGCCATGATCTACAGCGGCACATGCGCATCATTCGCATTGACCGAGACGCCCGATTCATCGCTTCCCCGACGAGATGGGACGTCCAATTAAGGCTTCTTCCGTTCTACTCTCCACCGTTGCGTTGCGTCCATTTTCATTCCCTGCCTGCGATCTGGCCCGCGCTACTTGATCTCGATCAACTAACCACCATCTTAGACTCGTTACCAGTCTGTAACCGATATCCAAAAAATGTGGCGAGCACTTTTGATGGTTACAGCACCGAAGTGCATCAGGAAAAAAGGGCTTTCCTTGGTAGGGCTAGGTAGGATCAGTAGTTATGATAGCCTCATACACAAGTCCCCATTATACAGTCCCTGGTAGCTCTCAGCCAGATGTCAGTAGCCCCCAGTAGCCATCACATGCACTCTCAGTAGTCATCAGTAGCTGTCGCGTATATCCCCAGTAGTGTCTTGTACGCGCCCATATCTCAAGGGCTACCGAGCTATTGGTGCTATAGGTGACCAGGTAGAGCGTGGATAAAAAGAAACAATAAATAATAGGATTTAGGAATAGTACAAAATAAAGCTACGTTGCCATCACTTCCGCCGCCTCCGCGCCGCCAGTATTGGCGACGACGGCAGCATCGGGTTGCTCAGCCGTTGCCTCCTCTGGCTCGCTCTCGCTATCTGTCGCTCCCGTTCTGCCCTCCAGCTCAGCCCGCAATGAATCTTCTTGAGTGTGGTCGATGTGAGTTAGCTTTTCCGACGACATCGCCACACCAATATTCCGCCTAAACTAATATTAGACTGGCGCCGCGAAACTTGACAGTAGAACTCACGATGCGTTAGTATACCAACGGCGGCGAATCGTCTCGATGACATCTTTGGAATACGAGCTCCAAGTCTCAATATCCGTAAGATGAGTGCGGTATGAGTTCGACGCGTCCTTCTCGGTAAAATCGGCTTTGATGAAAGCGCCTGTCGACCACTCGCTTGTGAGGTGCTCCAGCTATACGTGTATCAATAAAGTTATTAAAGTACATGAGAACGGACACTTCAAAGTGACGATAACTTACTAATGTGAAGTCAAGCGCGAGGCTGGGCAGGGAAATAGGGTTGAAGTAGGAAGGAAAAATGGCGCCAAGGGATTGCTTATCCTTGAAGGACGTGAGGTGGCGAACCTCTGCGATGATCTTATTGGACGCAAAGCCCGTCCGGTCTTTAACATTCTGCAGGAATGTATAAGCATATAATTACGTGGAGACAAGTTGCGTACCTTATAGTGGAACGCGGCACAGTCTGAGACTTGACGGTGGCGCTCGATGTTATCCTTGATGGCGGCGGCCGCAGAGCTGCGTTTAAAGCCGTAGTGGGAAGCAAAGAGGCTTCGGTACATAGTCACCATCACGCCCCTGATCTGGGATCCACGTTTTTTAATCTATACTGTACGTTAGAAGGGAAGTAAAGTATGGAAGAGACGTACGAGGTTGGCCATTCGGTCTGAGAGAGCGAAACGTTTGCCTGCTATCTTGCCCGCTGCGCGCCAGCATTCTCGCACCCATTTTTTCTGCATGTCCGTATCGGGGAATGCATAGACAGTCAGTATATACACCGAATATTCCGCCATTGCGCGAATTAAAAGAGCCTGAACGATATCCTCGTAATCAGCCGCTTTGGGACGCGAGCCGGCCTTGAAGTTGTCGGCAAACTTGGCCGCCTCGGCTTTGGTGCGTTTCGCAGCCGGTGGTGGCGACCGTGACGGGGGGGTACGGCGTTTTTCAGGTCCAGGTGTCCGAGCAGGGGATGTAGTGCGACGTGAGAGAGAGCCAGTCTGCGACGCTGAGCGCTGTGGAGAGCTCACCGGAGCTCGCTCATGAGAGCGACCGCGATGTGGCGAGGAGCGGGAACGATGTACCGGTGATGCCACGCGACGTGGCGGGGATCTAACTGGTACTCGGTCCCGCGAGCGAGAACGGTTCCCACCGGGCGATCCCTGTCCACGAGAGCGTGAACGACTCCGGCGCCCACGGCTGGGTGTGTAAGATCGGTGGTGGCGGCGAGGCGAGACAGAGCTGCGAGAGGAAGACGAGTTCGGGGGCTGCCTCTCATCATCAATGTCCATGGCGTCCTCCCAATCATCTACCTCATCATCTTGATCTTCAGCGCTGGCGGCGGCAGGTTGTGGTACAAGAAGTAAGCTTCGCCTCGGAGTCTTGGTTTGGGTGGTGGCCTTATTAGACTTCCGCAGGACAACTGGCGGACGCGGGGCTGCGGCAGGGAGGCGCCCCAACGGAGTGATCTAGAACAGTGGTGAGAGTTGACACGAAGTAGTTCTTGAAACCACGTACCGCTGATGAAAATACTGCAGGACCCCCTTCGTTGTCTGAGCGCTCCTCGCTCTCAGGCTCATCATCGTCCGAGCCTATGAGCATTTGAATCAGTATGGACAACATAATGACGACGACGTACCGGCTTTATTCTTTTGAGCAGACTTTTTCTGCAAATTCTGCTGCTTCTTGTACTTCGCAATCTCTTTCTCCATTTTCGCTATCTTGGCTGCTTCAGCGTCCTCATTCTCCTTGTCTAAGAAAGCGGATGAGCAGAGGGACATTGGGATAAGAGAAACATGCCGTTGGAGCGCTGTTTGGACGACGCGCGTCGATTTTTTGGGGGGCGAGTGCGATTGGGAAGCTCCACATTGCCTGAGAGATCGTCACCTGAGCGGCGGGACGGGCGAGAAGGCTTAGCGGGGAGTACGAGATCCTTGGGAATGGATTGCATGGTGGTGGGAGAAGAGAGAAAGGCAGAGGATCAACAAAGGTGCACCGTTTGTTTGGCTCGCTAGCTCGCGCACGAGGTTTCGATCGCGCACGGACCCAACGCTGCTCAGCGTGCTGACGAATTCGCACCGCTCGACTCCTCCGATGACCGGCTTCCCGTGCACATATTGCCTGGCCAATATTGCCACAAGGCAAGGCCTCGCTTCCCATATAGCCCAGTCCAAAGCTTGCCGACAGAGACATCATGAAGCATATGAAGCGGCGTCCGATTCAGAGCAGGCATCAGAATCCGGGAGCGACACAGAAATCGGAGATGGGACTGCAGGACTTGCGGGGGATGCCGACGACGACACAGATATTCGCGATGGGGATGGAGCGCAATATGAAGACACAGATCATGCCTACGACTCCGACGGAATCGCAGACCTGCCCGAAATAGAGCCTCCCGTGGATAATTCAAATGCGCGCAAGCGTCCGCGAGCAACAGTGGAGGAGGTAGAAGACGAGGATGACCGGTGGACGCAGGATTTCCCAGAAGAACAGTATGCCGGTGCGACGTTTGCGGAATGTCAGACAGAGTTTGAGCAATTGCGGGAGCAACAAAAGGCCGCGGGGCTTCCTCCTTGGGCACCCTTTGAGACGCAGAAAGAGTGGGATCTAGCGCGATGGTTAATAGGGGAAGTCAAAGATCTCACAAAAACGGATTCTGAAACGGATTCTGATGCCGATTCTGGCACCGATTCTGATTTGAGAATCGGTGCAGAATCGGAAACAACTTTGACCACCCCAATTCTGAACATCAATTCTAGTCCCCTTCTGAATCAATTCTGAATATATTCATTTGTTTTCCTCACTGACTTGTAAGAATAATGACATCATCCCACCGATCGGTTTCTGCCTTCAAGTTCCAGCACGACGCGCTCGACTTTCTGCCTGCCAGCGTCATGCACGCGTTCACGGCGGCCTTGGCCTTCGCGCTCGGGACCTTTGTGCACGAAGAAGCGGCTTTGGCGAGCGCCGGCTCTTTGGGAGCCTTGGTGGTGCGGGCCATGTGTACGTCGAGACCAAGAAATTTCAATTAATTATCATGTAAAATAGTTTATAATTATATTATTTTACTTGGGCGGCGTGTTTGGGGACGATTCTGTTTCCGATTCTGTTTCCGATTCTGACGAGTTCCTGCTCTTGAGCAGGAACACCGATTCAGACTGATTCTGATTTTGATCGATTCTGACACCGATTCACGGTCTCAGAATCGGTGCCAGAATCGGCATCAGAATCGGAAACAGAATCGGTTTTTGGGAGATCTTTGACTTCCCCTAATATGACGGCGGGTCTCAGTGGGAAAAATATTGATGAATATCTGAAGCTTGAAACGGTGCGTACCTTCTATTACCATCTCTAAGCCCCTCGCTCATTCGACCAACCCAGGTCCGGGAGGACAGCAAACCTGCCTTCCACAATAATCGTGCCTTGCTGCAGCGAGTCGACAACTTGCCCGAAGGCCCTCAGTGGTTTTGCCATCCGTTTGAGTTGAAGGGAGATGAGCTCGATCCCGAGGGAAAACAGAAGACGGAGGTCCTTGAATTGTGGCATCGCGACCCCGTGGACTGTGTCAGAGAGTTACTTGGGAATCCGACGTTTAAGAACCAGGGCTACGCACCGATTCGAGTCTTCAAGAGCTTCGATGCAGCCACTGGTGCATACAGCAACAGGGAATATAGCGAGATGTGGACGGCTGATTGGTGGTGGAAGATTCAGGTAAGATTCTTCGTGCTGTATCAGTTTCCCAAGACTTACGTTCGCCTAGGAATTGTTACCCAAGGGCTCGACGCTCGTCCCAATAATCATCGCCTCTGATAAAACCCAGTTAACTCGCTTCGTTGGCGACAAACAGGCGTGGCCCGTGTATCTCACCATCGGTAATATCGATAAAGAAACTCGGCGGACTCCAACGGCTCGCGCAACTGTCCTCCTTGGCTACATCCCTGTGTCGAAGTTCGAAATCTTCTTCAAGAAGAATCGATCAGCGACGGCCCACCAGTTTTTCCATGACTGCATGGCTGTTATGCTGGAAGCGTTGAAGGTGGCGGGACGTAAGGCTGTCGACATGAATTGTTCCGATGGCTTCGTGAGAAAGATGTTTCTCATTCTCGCCGCTTACATCGCCGACTATCCGGAGCAATGCCTCGTTTGCTGCTGCCGCGAAAATTCCTGCCCTCGCTGCCTCGTTACACCCAAGTGTCGTGGGGAGAAACTCGATGACTCGGTTTTCCGCGGTACGGAGGAAACTCTTCTAGCGCTATCGGAGCAGGCCGCCCGTGAATTCCCCGTCGAATTTATCGAACAAAATCTGCGCCCCATTAATCCCTTCTGGGCAGACCTCCCACACTGCGACATCTTTAGCTCCATGACTCCTGATCTACTCCACGAACTGCATAACGGTGTTTTTGGCGAGCACATAGTTAGCTGGGCCACTTCAGCTACGTATGGACAGACCGAAGAAATAGACCGGCGTTTTCGTGCAATGACACCACATCCGGCCATCCGTCACTTTAAAAAAGGGATCTCTCTTACGACACAATGGACTGGGACGGAACGTAAAAACATGGAAAAAGTGTTTCTTGGCATCCTCGCTAACACGACCGATTCGGGCGTTCAACGCGCAGTCCGCGGAATTCTGGACTTTATCTACTATGCACACTTCGAAGTCCACTGTGATGACTCCCTTGCTCGGCTCGACGCCGCTTGGGCCGCTTTCCACGACGACAAGAACATATTTATCGAGCTCTCCATTCGCGAGCATTTTAATATCAATAAACTTCACAAACTCAAACACTACATCGACTCCATTCGATCCCGCGGTACCGCCGATGGGTTTAATACGGAAAATACGGAACGGCTGCACATTGATCTTGCCAAGGTCGGCTTCACTCGGACAAACAAACGAGCGGACTATATACGGCAAATGACTGTCTGGCTTCGCCGTCAGGAGTCAATCCACAAATTTATCATGTACCTTCAATGGGCCATTCCCGACTACCTCGTAGATATATCCCGCGACGATGACACTTTACCTTCCCAGGTGGAAGATGAGGAGGGGGAACTGGAAGTACTGCCTACATCTCCTACTGTCGGTGTTACGTTCGCTGTCGCAAAAACACCTGGCTTTGGAGATGTCACGGTAACGTCTATCACCACCGATTTCCACGCTCCAGATTTCCTGATTAATCTGGATGATTTCCTTCACTCTCGCTCCATTACACCCCGTCTCACGCCTGCACTCAATTCCACTATTCCCATATACAAACAGCTCTCTCTCACGCTGCCGCCTATTTCGGAGGTTGGTTCTAGCACGATTCGAGACAACATCCGTGCGGTCAAGGCAGTGCCTCAAGCATCGACTTCGAACGGGATCAAATTGGCCAAACCTGGGCAGTTTGATACTGTCCTGGTGCGCAAACATCCTCGGGAGCAGGGAAAACCTCGCACAGATGGTAATTTATTTTGTCTGTACCGCTTGTACCTTTTGCTAACATTTAACGAGGCCTCTGTGTTGCCCGTGTGCGCGTATTATTCCGTCTGCCAGCTGATTTCGGACCATATCAAGAACCACTAGCATACGTGGACTGGTTCAAACCCCTCACCACTGTTGTCCCTGACCTGGGGATGCACCGTGTCTCTCTTTCTTCACGCGCTCTTCGCCAAAATTCGTCTATTATCCCGGTCACTGATATTCTCCGTTCCTGTCATTTGATCCCTGTATTTGGACGGTCCGTCAATCCCACTTGGACGTCGGCAACGGTTCTGGATCGGTGTACATATTTTTATCTCAACCCTTACCTGCGGCATCACGATTTCTTTTTATTCCGTTACCTGGTTGATGTTGATGCTTCCAAAAAGGCAGAGGAAGATCGTAGGGTTAGGCTGAGGCTCTATGGACGTGCTGGTCGCCACAGTTAATGTAGTTCTTGTTATCTATTCAGCTTGTTTTTTGCCCGCAGCCCAACTACATTAAATTTTTATGTTAGTTCGGCATGAAAGTCAGAGCATGAGATGACTTATGTGGCCGTACAATATGACTGCATCTAAAAACTCAGACATTGAACCACTTCTCCCCCTGAATTTATTAGCCTGTGAGAATTCAGCCCCCAATCAGGGCGATGCAAATTCTGGAGGGTCTTATTTTAGACTGTGAGTGTTTGATCACATTATTTTCTCTCCCGTTGGTACTCACAACTTCTATAATATTTGACATTACTATACACGACTAGCAGGTTATCTGTTGTGTCTACAGGAACTACACATTTCTCTGCGAGGGCTACTGTGACTACCCGGTCACTGGTGCGGACTACCGGGACAATTGAGTGCTACTGACACATTAGTGGTGGACTACCAGGTCTACTGTGACTCCAGACTCAAAGTGTGTGCTACTGATAATTTGTTTTTTTCCTGATGTGCTTGCCACATATTTTTGGCAATTGTTTTACAGACTGGTTACGAGTCTACCACCACCTCCGACAGCTGGCACCCAGCTCGCTAGCAATCCACTCTCATTCGACCTCACCGACTTCTTTTGTGTTGTTCAGAAATATATTCAAAGGGAGCTCTCTGAGCGCCACTGCACCGGTCACTTCTCCAAATCTCGTCTCGAATTTTTAATCGGGCCATTTCGATCTTCACCCTTAGGTGTGGTTGAGAAGGTAGCATCCGTGGACGAGATTCGCATTCATTCCTCAGGAACGACCCACAGTGCTCTTCCATCAATTGCGAAATCCATGTCGACGATTGGGACACTTCTTCCGAGGTTGTATTGCTTTTTATGGACGCACCTCCGAGCACGGAGGCGGCGGCTTTGGACGTGCACGCCGCCTTTCGAGTCTTCGACGCTGCCCCACTCACCCATCTCAGCAACCCTTCTTCGTTGTATGCTGGGATAACCTCTGTTACATCGTCCACAACGCTCCTTTTGGTAGTGCCAGTTCATCTGGAGTATTCGGGCATTTGGCAGACGCCATCGTGGCCATCTATCTTGCACGCGGTGTTGGCCCAATGTATGATAGGGCATAGTTCACAAATCAATTGGGTATCATCAATGTTCTAATCAGGTTAACACAAATTTTAATCTCACCTTATATTTCGACTTTCTTTCAATAAAATATCACAACTGAGAGGATTTGAAGCGAAAAACGTTGCGATGCCTATCTATCTTATCCAAGAGCCTGGGCCCAGGTTCTCCGTTCAGATAGGTAGGGTGACGAGTTTCCAGGGATTTCCCTGGGAAATAGATGGAGTCAGATATAGGCTAGGGTTACAAGTGGAAGCACTCGGTGCATAAGCGAGTACGAGTACGTGTCAACTCAACGACGCGCGGGGACTCCAAAGAAGGAACCCGTAACCATCATTGAGTTGAGCACGCCGCTGCCGGTGCCTGGGTGGGGGCGCAGGGGTCGGTCGAGGCAATGCAACACAGGAATCAGGTAAATAGGTGTGCATGAAGGAGAAGCTAAGAGAATAGGAATCTGAAAGAGACGCACGCATGGCTGACTAGAGGTATACGAGGAATCAGGTCAAAAAAAAAGCGAATAAAATTACAGAGACGTACCTGTGGGGCCGATATCCAGCATAGGTAGAAGAATCACCCTTTGCGGGGCGGTTGAATCGAAATATGGCGTTGGGATAACCATCGCGGGCCGCGAGTGCTGCGATACGCAGAGATGGTGACGAGGAAGCGCCTTTGAATGCCGTAAAAGTAATGACGCAGATTCGGGGGACAGGGGAATACTCACCTTCTCTGAGATTGAAGGTAAGACGAGACGAGTTTCTGCAAAAAAACTCGAGAAAATGAGGATATATCGGAATAACAGGCGCCTAGACATCGCGGTACGGCCAAACACCATTCCATCATCTCATGAGAACTCATCCCCAGAGGTTCGAACGGAATCGGCGGGATCGAGGGTCATGGGTGGAAGCGGGAGGCATGATTAGTGCGAAAAGAAGCGAAATAAAATTATACGAACGTACCGAGGCAGCCGATATCGCGCTACCATAGGTGTACCACCGTTTTCGAGGTCGCAAAATGCGGATAAGGCGTCGGCGAAGCGATCGGGACGCGCCAGTGTGGCGGTACGCGCAACGACGCGGAGACGAGGACGAACGAGCCGTTTGGGGGCCAGTAAAAACGTGGCGCCAAACCTTGGGATGGAGAGGGGATGTAGGGCGACTCACCTGAAGCGATTTCAGAGCAAACCGGGTAGAATTGGCGCGGGGCCAGAGCGATTAGTCAGAAAAATCGCGAAAACGTGAATGTATGTGTATGTTGCGCACCTGGACCCCCCGGTAGCTCCCAAAACTGCTCTATCCTCTCGCTTACACTCCTCCCTCGCCTTTTAAACAAAACCGACGGCGAATGACGGCGGTGGGAGGATGCGGCTGACGCTGAACTGAGACGCTCCGTTGGTGCGCAAATGGCGGGATGGGAAAGGCAGCTTGGGCTGGATTTCGAGTTGTAATACGTCCAGGGGACATGTCCGAGGGCGTCGCTGGGTGGATATAGGGTATGGCCAAGCCAGGAGCACAGAAAGGGAGCAGAATGGCGGGCGAGAGCAAAAAGCGCGCAGAAGGCGGAGTTTTGAGCGTACAGGGGAGAATGAAGAAGGAGAAGGGAGTGGGGATGGTTTAGAGTATATTGGGGGAACTGCAGGACGGTGCCGATCGAATGTGGACGATGAGAGGCGGAAGCGCAGGCAGAGACGGAGTTTGATCCACAGAAGCGGCGGGCTGGTGCAGAGTTTTGAGTAAGTGTAGTCGATAAGGACGAGGATGAGGCAGTAGAGGACGTAAGGAGCCTTGGGGGTGGACGGCAGGGAGCAGCACAGGCGGACGACGTCTCGGCGATGGTGGATGTAGTGGGGAAGAAGCTGATAAACAAACGTACACAGGCGTCCCGGCGTGATGCCAGACAACCAGAGTTTAAACTGCGTAACTGACGCGTCGGGGGTTGCCGGGCCACGCAGGGTTAGGGAGATGGGCTGCGTAGCTGGAGTTGGCGCGCGTGCGTAGCCCTGCGCGGAGGTTCGGCGTGCGGCGGGATCAGACGGGATTGGCACGTGGGATGGCTACCGGGAGTTGCTGCGGTGGCGAGGAATTTGTGCGGAACTGCGCGAGGATGAGGGGTTGGTGGGCCGGAGTGGGGGAGGCGTCGGCATAGCTGGGCGTCGAATGGGCGTGAATGGCGCGTCAGATAGAGACCGGCAGTTGCCGGGCGTCTCAGAATTTGCGCGGGAATGAGTTGGTCTGCGAAGCTGTGGAGAGCGGTCTGCGTAACTACGCGGGCGCGTTGTATGCGGAAGTAGCGAGCGGCGCGCTCAACAGCGTCGATCGGCGGTCGAATGGGCGGGAATGGCGCGTCAGATAGAGACCGGCAGTTGCCGGCCTTCTCAGAATTTGCGCAGGAATGAGGAGTTGGTCTGCGCAGCTGCGCAGGGATTGGAGAGGGGTCTGCGCAGCACGTGGTATGCGGAGTGGTGAGGGGGGGGGGGGGGGGGTATATTATACTCGCGTGGTCCAAATGTCTGAACAACGAGTTTACCGAAGACAAACGGGTAGTAATGTACGGGTGGTTATCCTTACATATACTACAAGATTGGTGAGCGGCGTGCGCAAGGGCGCGTCGATCGGCGGTGTCTTTCGGCACGTCATTGACATTGCCGGCATGGCTCATGCCGGCTGCGCAAAACTATTCTCGAGATTTCCAGCCCGCCCCTGGATTTCGTGTGCCGTGCCAGAACGGATGGGTGGAATTTGGTGTGTGTGGGCTCATCAGGAAGGGGGGATCGAGAAGATGGGGCTCCTGAATTTGTTGGGAGAAAATGGGTAGATACTCAATGTGTTTAGCAGCGGGAAAGCCAAACGGACGGCGTTTGGCGGCGGCGGATGGAATCGAATGCAGGGGTCAAGGGGGTAGGCCGAAAAATCCGATTTTTTTGTGAGGGTGAGCCCCGATGGTCCCATGCGGGTCTGGGTGTTCAGAACCGGGGGGACGGACCCCGGCGGTACTGATCGGGCTCTGCGTAGCGGGCCGGTTCGGGGCTGCAAATTTTTTGCACAAGCCAATTCTGCTGCTACAGTGGGGGTGGAGTGATGGGGGTCAAAATGACCGGGGCTACAATAGTTTCCAAGTGGGGTATATAAAAATATGATGTATAACCTCACTTACGCAGCAACGAATTCAAAGCCGGATTTTTTTCGAGAATAAGCTAGGCCTGACTTTCTCGTTCCGTTCAAGTGACATCGGTTCATACGCTGTCGAATGAATGAATACAAACTGTCAGGTTGGTACCATTTTTGCGTGCATAACGTACCCTTGTTGATGGTTTCGTGTCAAATAACACGCTGCACGCCCGGAAGGCGAATGAGCCCCCACGACGCGGTCCAGCTCAAGACAATCCCGAAAGCGCCCACCGCGAGCGCCTGACCCACCTCGCTGAGTGCCTGCCCAACGCTCCGGTCAACGAGAATCTGCAGCGCCAAGACCAAGGGAAGATGCACCAGGTACGCCCCGTATGCATAGCGCGCCGTGTTTCCCCAGCGCCGCGTCGTGAACTGCGAGGTGTGGAAGACGGCGTAGAGGGACGTGCCGATGAAGTAGAAGCTGATCTCGTTCCAGGGGATGTAGAATAGTGCGCCGGGGTGGGTGATTCCGGGCTCGAAGAAAGCGTAGTTGGAGCCGAGGATGCGGACCATTGCTAGGAGGGAACCAATGGAGGTGGAGTATGCGAGGGCGAGAGACGGGAGGGGGTGGGAGGTAGGGAGGTAGGGATGAAGGGCGGATAGAGAGGTTCCGGCGATGTATGCCAGGACCCATTGCGGCGTGAATGCAAGAAGGATATTCAGCGGGCGGAGGACCATATCGAAGGGGAAGAACAGTCGGACGAGGAAGGCAAAGGCTGTGGTGAGCGAAATCCAGACTGCTGCCGTGATGCGGAAGCGCTTTTTGGAGGTGGGAGGCAGAAATGGGATCGAGGGAAGCCATGTCCGGGTGGTGATGTATGTTAGATCAAAGAACAGTAGTGTGGCGATGAACCTATTTACGCGGCGATCGGTGCGGAGAAAAATGCAAAATCGGGCTACTTATGCTCACCAGTAAGGGCCAGGTGCTCCACGCAGGTTCTTGAAGTAGTTTAGTAACATGTGTGGCAGAGTGGATGGATCTGCGCGGCGTAGGAGGACAATAGCCAGAGGCTGGATAAGAAGCATCGAAACAAGTGCTGGGATCCCCAAGCGCTTCAGTTTGTCCAGAATGAAGGCTCTTCGAGTCTTCTTGGCTGCAGCGAGGGCAGAGAAGTGGCCCGCTATCGCGAAAAGCACACCCATGAAGTAGGAATAATTTATCACTACGAATGCCCACAACGCCAGGGATGAGTGTCGCTCGTATGATGTTGCCCCGAAGCGTTCGGCGGCGTGGTGAAGGATTACAAGCGCAACAAGGGATGTTCGGAGGTTGTCGAGATAGTGCACTCGCGGACTTTGCGCTGGGCTTTGACGCGGCAAAAGAGCAGCTCGCTCACCAGTTTCAGGGTCATTCATGGGAGGGGAAACCTTGGAAAAGTGTCAGCGTTGGTAATTCAGCCGTGTGAGACGGAGGGGGGGAGAAAGGATGTACATGGAACATTTGTACGGCACATGGCAGAACGTTCTAGAAGGGCGGAGCACGGCTGCGGCGGGCCGGGTGCTTGTTGCGGGCGATTGTTATAAACATCCCCACTAGCTGTCTCTCTCACCATCAATGGTTACCAGTAAGTCGACGGCGTGTCGTCACAAAATTCTCTATTCACGCCTGGATCTCATGATCCCTACCCTTTTGCTGCTCCGTTTTGTGGTACAAAATGGGTGGCTATGCTCAAGATACAGCCACAGGCTTTATACCGCAGAACAGAGCGGCAACTTAATAGGCTATCGATGGGAGGTCGCCCATTTTGGGTGGAGCGAAGGGCAAGCTATCGTTTTCCGGTGTGGGGGCAGGCAGTGTTGTGCGGGAGTTTAGCGGCAGTCTGCAGAACACTCGAGTTCTGGCCATACTGCGGGCTATGTCTACTTTTGGAAGGGTATATTGGATATGTCCCATATTTGGTGGAGGCATGGGGCTTATGTCTACCCTTCAGAATCCGAAAACAGGATATTTTAATTCAAGGTCCTTGATATCGCAGTCAGGGATGTGTAATGGAGGCTGGTTTTTTTTTTGAAATAATCTAGGTCTAGTGTGAGTTGAGCCTTTAGATGTAGTGGATGTACCAATTCACGTTAGCTCGATACATGGTTGGCCATCTGAATGCCTTTGGCGTGATTTGCGATGGATTTGGATATCTTCTGCTGAACAGCAGGATAGAGAAAGTTCAAATGGCCAAAAAAATATGCTCTATATTGAAGATAAACATTGCCAGAGTAGAACGAGCCCAGACGTCGTGAATCGAGCAAGAGTTGATGAAGAACGAAGCGATTTGGCTCCGTGGGAGATCTAGAAAACACGTGCTTTACCCATCAAACTGTTCTAAAATCGGACGCAGCACAGCATCAGCTTGACTAAATATAATCAAATTTTGTTCGCAGGGGCGTCTCAACATCCTCTTCAACTTACAACCCACAGCCAGTGAAGAAACATCATATTTGAGGAGCATAGGCCCACTGGCCAACTACCCCGGGTGGCCAACTACCTAGTCACAACTAGTATTGTTCCGCACCTCTCCGAGTTCCCTGCTTTCTCGGCTTCACTCCAACAGCTCGCAATTGAGCATGGCTGGAAGAATCTATAGCAGCTTTGTTTGAACAATTCCTGTTGAGACAGGAATTGCCGTTTAAACAGCTGTTTAATCTAATCAGGGTAAACAGGGCCATTTAAAGGCTGGTTTAAACAATGCTTAAACGGGCCAAAAAGGCCTTTTACCCCCGGGTTCGAACCTAAAGCTCAGTGAACCGATTACATAAACAGCGCGACGGGGTAAGAAGTATCTGACTGAGCCAATAGGACATGATGGTCAGACGCTACAATGGGCTTTTATTGGGGCCGTAGGGCCGGGTACAAGTGGTAAACTATCCGTTCTGAGTTCAACCGAGCTCAAGCTGGGATCAAACACGCTTACAAGCGACGGTTTAAACACAACTTGAGGAACAAATCAACAGGAGGTTCAAAACTGATATTTCTTTAGATTGTGAGGCTCGGTTTATTTTGTCTTGTCCCATTCCTATCATTATTATCGCCGCAATTGTGCCCCTCCTCTGCACCCAGACGTCTATTCTGTGCCTTGGGTGAGTAGCCCAGCTCTGATTCCATTTTTCTGTGCCACTCTCCCAATACTCTCTGTCATTCTATTCATTAAAGTTACTCATGCAAGGTGTTTCAAGGTAAGAGTTTGTTTGTTGGATTCCTACGAACTCACATTTTTCCAGATCTGCTCACCGACATCACATCTTCAATAAAGTCTTGTCTTCCTCGTCTGCTTGATTTTGAGTGACATTTAAACACCTATTTGGGCATTATTCGGCCTCTGATGTGCCCGAACACTTTCGTCTTCAAATAGGATTCTATTCAACCCATTCAAACGGGTCCCAACTGGATTAGTTGAAGCCACATAAATGGTTTCATTCTTTTTCGTGTTCAATTTTGGGTTCTGTAACCACTGCATTCAGAGCCCAGCTAGCCGCAAAGCTAGCCGAGCCATTTCGAAACGCCGCAAGGCGTGACGAGGTGAATAGACAGGTAACTAGCCGGATCTCGCCGGAGCTAGATGGCGATTTTTTTGCGCCTCGCCAGGCCTACCGGCGTCTAGAAATCGCTTCAGCTACCTGGAGCCTGAATGTAGCGAACACTGTACTGGGTCAGTTTGCTGAGTGGTTTAAACAGTCAATGGTCTGAATTCTCTTTTGCGGTGACAGTTGACCGGAGGGTTTATGTTCCTCATTTATTTCACTGTTCAATATGTTCATCAGTGGAATCTTAGCGTACCGGCCTGCCGTTTGATTATGGTATATGCATGATTTAACGAGGTTTGACCGGTGTGAGCCGGTTATTGATCAGTGACCGGGAGGTTCAATGGCTCATCGGGTAGTCGGTAAAACTTCTCTGATTGACTTCGAAATCTTGGAACAGTGAGTACAACTCACAATATATATACTGTAGAGTCTAGTCTCGAGCCGCCTTCTTTGGGATGTAAACAGTAATGACTGATTGATTTTTTCTTTCAATTAACTTATACAACTTCCTGTGATGCGCCTTTGCAGTAGTCAAGTGTGCTGACGAGGTGGATTAACCACCGTAATTTGCACCTTGTTGTCATTGGAGTGAGTCACCTGAAATCCTCTAGGCATTCCACCGAAATTGTGCTCCCACCGTTCTTGTCCGAATTCGGACTATTCCGGATGTTGAAGAGACCGGCATCATCGGATCAGCCCGGCATCGGCATCAATGTCATTCGCTGGCTCTGGTGTCGTTCAGGCCCGATTAGGTGCGCTGGGATCGAACGCGGGCTCGGTGAGCGCTCCGGATTGAGTACTTTAAGTGGTCGGAGACTGTCGGAGAGCTTACTGAGCTTCAAGTTTATTTTAATTTTGGCATGCAAATATGGGCAGCCTCGTTAGGCGCTCCAGTCGGAGAGCTTACCAAACTTCAAGTTATTTTAGCATGCTGTGCGCTGGGATCGAACACAGGCTCGGTGAGTGCTCCGGGTTGAGTACTTTAAGTGGTCGGAGACTGTCGGAGAGCTTACTGAGCTTCAACTTTATTTTTATTTTTGGCATGCTGCGCGGTCTGGTGCGGTGGGATCAAACGGATGGGGATAATGAATCAAAAATGGAGACTGAATGCGCCAAATTTTTGTGGGGTGCGGGCTGACAAGAACGAATCCTAAACAAGTTAGGACTCGTAACCATCACTGTTCTCATCAACATTTTTTAAAGTCCACAATTTTTGAACGAGACTTCATTTTTTGGCGTGCAAAAACGGCGTGCGCCCGCGCCAATTGGCTTTTTTGGCGTTGGCGTGGGCGTTTGGTGGGACAAGCCGATTTGCTCACGCCCATCAAAGCCTACGCCAATTTGTCGGTTTGGCCCGCCCTGACCAATTTCGACCGGAACATGGAATAAAAGCATCTACACAGGACTCTACCTATGTGGGCACTGCTTAAACGTGCATAGGATCCCGCCATTCAAAATTCGTCCTACTAGACTCACTATTTTCGTGGTAAATTGATTTGACCCCAGGCAACTGTCCACCCGACGCACTTGGCCTGAATAGACCAATACGCGG
This sequence comes from Mycena rebaudengoi, assembly GCA_029282285.1. NCBI lineage: Eukaryota > Fungi > Basidiomycota > Agaricomycetes > Agaricales > Mycenaceae > Mycena > Mycena rebaudengoi. Next base: position 731,095 of record JARJCX010000044.1, on the reverse strand, counting down.
AGGTCGGGTTGTCGTGATTGCAGAGCATGCACTTCCTCCCAGTTGCACTTCGTGTATTTCCGGACGTTTCCGCCGTGGCCGTCGGATGTTCTATTTTCTATTGTCTACTTCTGTAAGCCAGGTCATGAAAACATTTGGATGTTCGTGATGGTGCGTTCTATTTGTGATGTTCCGGCCGTGCTCGGTTTGTATGCCATCGTCATCTGGTAACCTCTCGTGCTGACTCGTGTGAGTCAACCGAAGTAAGTCCTTGACTGTTGTTCGACTAGGATTGTCCACCCTTGAACCGATGTCAGTATATTTCTGGACTTCAAAACAGTACATATGAATTTGCATTTGAGAGCGATAGGAATCATTCATCTACACGAATACACGCCGAATATATCGTTTACGTGGAATTGAACTCGCTCTTGGATTTCAGCACTGAAAAATCAATGCCTCCCTCCGCTCAGCCATACCTCAATGCCTTGACAAACTTTGGAAACAAAGGTTGATATCTGCATGAATAAGACAAATTATTCACGCCTGAGTCGAACAAGCTGTGGAGGCTAAAATCCATCCTCCTTCTCCGTTTACATCAGTTCTGTGACCGTCGATGGATACCATGTGACCATAAATAATTTTGTGCCCGACTCTGTACTGTTCCAATCAGGTCCGGTTTGAAAGCCCGTATTTGGTGGGATCGAGATCCGGAGGAGCGCGCGGACCTTGTAAATATTCTGCGCCCGGGCTTGAGCCCGAACTTGAATCAAATTCATTTTAACTGAAATTTCTATCTCTGGTCTCTGGACGTCTAAGAAAATCCCCCCTTTTCCGACCACATCGGTTCGTGACTCTCCCCCGCCGCCTACCCTCAAATCAAGAATGGAACCAGAATCTTGCCGTGAATGAGGTAGACTCGCAACAGTCCCTACGTCGAGTAACTAGCATTGTTACTCCGCTTTTTTTTTCTTCCTCAATTTTAAGTCAATGAACTTAATTCATTTTCCATCACACTGGGGTATATATTTTCGATGGTTAACAAAGTAACTTATGCAAATTAACTTAGTCATACAAAATTTACTTTACTTTACTTTTGGCTGGGTAAGTTAATTTGTCAAGTAAAGTAAAGTAAAAGCTAAAGTTAAGTACAGTAAAGTAAAGTAAAGTAAAGTAAAGTACAGTAAAGTAAAGTAAAGTAAAGTACAGTAAATTAAAGTAAAGTAAAGCTAAGTACAGTAAAGTAAAGCAAGGTAAAGCAAAGTACCGGAAAGTACAGTAAAGTCACGGCGCGTTTGGGTAAGCACCACTGCGACATCCAAGCGAACCTGGGCCAGAAATCGGTCTTGGATATCGCCCCTTGTCCCCGGCCTTCTGGGTTCCTTCTCAAAATATGCTACCTATATATTCAACCTGGATCGGAAGACGTCACCCCAGCCTGCTAAAAAAACGAACATGACGTGAGAACCGCGCGCCGCGATGCGCTTGACGTGAGAATGCTTCTATTGCATTTCTCCGACGACGCGAACCCCTGTGTCTCTCTACCCACTTCCGTGTTTCTCTTAAACCACACCTCTCTGACCTCACTGCCCAATATATCGCATCGGCGTGGCTTCCATTTCGGGCGATATGCACGTGATGTTGACGCGACTTTTTTTATTTCAAAGACTTCACCGCAACTTCACCGACATGCTGGGAGCACTGTGGAATCGGGTGTTCCCCAGAAAAGATTCAAATGTTAACCCCCCTCCTGGCCCACCTCTCCAGCGCCCATTGAAGTATCGGAATCCCGATGCAGGGCACGCGTATCTGCAAAACGACAAGCATGCCAGTGGTGGAATTCAGCCGCAATACTATCCCCAGCAGTATCCGCAGCCGCTCCCACAGTTCCAGATGCAGGCTCAGCCGTACCCAGTAATGCAGTTCCCCGCTCCTCTTCCCGGTAATTCGATGCATTTAGGACCTAATTTTGGATCTAGTTTGTGCTTTCAAAGGGACATAATTCACCCAGATCTAATCAATACTAGGTCGCCAAGGTGTATGGCCATCTCATGATCCTCATCAAGCTGGTCCATATTTCTCATCAATGCCCAGCATCCAACACCATTGGCAGCCAAACTACTCTCAATATCAAAATTTACATTCACATCTCGGGCCTGCTCCCCAACCTCCTCCTTTCTTGCCACAAATTCCGCCCCCCCCTGCCTTGCCTGATCATTCTAATCCCGTCATTTCTCTTCACCAGCCTGCGCAGACTCCTTTTCCTGGAACTGTTGTTAAAACTGAGAACAGTCAAATCAGGGTTGCGCAAACTCATGGTGCGTATATTCCCCATTGTGATCCGTTTCTGCGATTTATCGTCTATTCAGATCATTCCGCCAGCCACGACTTAGATTGGCCCACTGGAAATATTCGCCGCGAATGTCTTTCGGGCACTGAGGAGCGGAAATGGAAGAAAAACAAATGGGTATGGCGTTCAACGGGCACCGTACAGCATGACGGACATCCGGCGGAGGTTCGGGCGTGCTTGGGAGTTTTCCGATGCGGCACTTGTGGCCAGTTAACTCGCCCCAAAACACAGGCCACGACGCGCAGGAACCAACAAAGCGAAGGATGCAAATCGCGTACCTGCTTAATTGAAGCCCCGCTGCTTCATGATCAATGCGATGCTCGTGCATTCCATTACAGCATCATTCGCGCAGGAGTTAGCATGTCCATCTGGGAGCATAGCGGCGATCACTCCTCTCACTCGCGTCCCCCAGGCGGAACATTGTCCAAAATCGAAGAGCAAAACATTGATTTACAGGTTCTCCGAAAACATGAGGCCAATGCTCATCAACTACGCACTGGCGACATTGGCCCTGGCTCTATTCCTTTGGCAGACATCTCGCCTCTCCTGGCGAATCCGAGGGCGGCACGATATCAGCTCGCTCAGAGTCAGGCCCGTTTGGGGATGCTTTCTGGCCCAGCTAAAGGTGGTCTGGCACTGATGGCGTCTTTCGCTGATCTTGCGAAAAGACTGTCAACACCTTTCATCATCGATTCCTGCTTGAGCGGGCCGGTATACATTACTCTCCAGACCCCATTCATGGACAGCATCATCGCAGAAGCTGTTGAATCGTGGATAAAGGACGCATCGGAAGGTCCCGACGCTGGACGTCACGGCTTTGTTATCGACGGGGACCTTTCTTTCTTTCGACAAGGCCCGCTTCTGGCCAGTTGTGCCTTCAGCATCACTTCCAATGAATGGATTCCTATCCTTTATTCCTGGATCCACGGGCACGATACCGCTCACCACCGGCCGCACTTTGCACATATCTTCAAGGCCGTCATCAAACACGCCGGGAGTCGCTCCCAACGCCACATGCTACTTTGTGTCAGTGATATTTATCCTAGGGGCTCGCTAATCTAACTGAAGTTCTAGGTTATGGATTTTTCGGGCGCCCAACGCGGCGCACATGCGGAGGAATATGCCGATGCAATAATCAGCACTATGCCTCTTTTTGCTGCCCTATCGCCCGAGGCTCAGCAGGCTGAGCGTCGCCAGCTTGTACTGGAAGCACAGAAGGCAGTGGTTGGGTGTGATATACATTTCTGGCGCTCGTCAACTCGCATCAAGAAGTCTCAAGTTCTGGTCCCTCCTACTTCTACCGACACGTTTGAAAAGCATTTGAGAGAAATGCTCTCGCCGGATACAATATCCGACCGTTTTGACGACGTAGTTCAAATGTTGAAATCAACTTTCCCTCTCGTCCATAATTGGGTGAATTGGTGGCTTCGTCCGTCTATTGCGCCGATGATCTTTCCTGCAAAGCGTACTCTGGATCCGGAGCTATCACTCTCTCCTTCATCACGCTGTGGGAAAGGATCAGGACTTACTTCCCGGAGTTGAGAAGATTTATCTTCACGTTCGGGAGATGGAGAAAAAATATGATGCAATTACAGCTAATGTCAGTACCGAAGGCGCCACGAAAAAATTCCCATTTTGGGCAGATTTTGATCGAATTCAAAGAATTGCTTGTAACTGGACGGGTTCTACATGTATTGACCTAAAAAGTGGATAGAATTGACGGGATAATTCATAAGCAATTAGTGATAGAGCTAAAGTAGTGAAAATGTCATATTTTTGGATGTCTTGAGAAAGTCAGAGTTTCAAGTGCCACTCTTCGGGCGGCTCCAACTCCGCCCATGCTCGGACTCGGTTCGGAATTGGAAGACGACTCTGGCGGTGTTTCCACTTCTTGTATCTGGCATCTATCCCGGCTTCTGTTGCCCGCCGTTCGTTCATGGTCAAACAGTGGCAAGGTGCCACTCCTCGGACGGGCATTTCTGAAAAACACCCCAGAATCCTCCTTGCGGTTTTTCTCGAAGATAAGGCGGCTCGTAAGAATAAAATACATGGCCACCTGTAGTCCAGAAAATAGCATTCGTGAAAATCGGAATCGAAATCTGGTTCGAAATCCATGAAATCTGGCTAGTGTGATAGACCCTAATAGAACTTCAGTTCAGTTCAGTCCTTGCATGTCAAAGACATGTCTTTGAACTGGCCTTTGGGGATCGTGTAGGTCATGTTTGGATATCAATTGAGTGGCTGGTGTATGCGCCAGTGCGTGGGAGCCAGGAAAAGGCCAATGCGCTGTCGCCTTCGTGACGATCCAGAGCGCGGAAGATTGTGTTGAGAGGGTTGTTTAATTCGGAGTCTTCGTGTACATAGATAGTCTTTTTTTGTAACGGTTTTTTTCGCGTTTTTACGGGTCTTCTTGCCAGGCACAGGCAGTGGAATAAGTCCGGTGAATTTGATATTAAATCGGAGACCGCCGCGGCCGTCATTATACACATATGGTTAGTTCATTTGGGTGTACCCACGGGTACCTTCGGGCCTACCCGTACCCGGACCCGCAAAAACCGTACCTGTGTGCGGGTCGGATCTAAAACCCGTACGGGTCACCCGCGGGTCCCCAAATTCGTTGGAAGTTCCAGGATAAATAATATTTTATTGTCAAATACAGTGCGGTAAATGTAGACTACTCCACGATCTCATACATTCGGGTTATTTCTCTGCTGTGCGCTCTTGATGGAGGTTGAACTGGGTGCGAACCTTCGTCTCAACGGTTGAAGTTTCTGCCTTGCTGACCTTGCTGATGCGGAAATACTCCAACTTGGAGCTGGGGTGAAGCACTATGTGCAGCATGAGAATGAAATTAAATTTGAAACAACTAGTATCGCATACCGACGGCCAAATACTGAATGTCCAACAACCCGCGGGTACACGGGTCGAGCACGGGTCTGAAATCGCGACCCGTACCCGTACCCGCCCACACCCGCGGGTGCAAACCCGCGGGTGTACCCGCGACCCGTGTCCATCCTTAGGTACCCAAACGAATCACGCAAATAGCTCTGTGCCGGGATTCGACCACACCCCCGCGTGACGCGTGACTTCGACCAAAATTCGTACACGAACAAGGGGTGCGTGACGCGTGATGGTCGAATTAAATGAAAAAATACAGTATGGCAATGGGCGCTTCGACACTTGTACATCTACCACCACTACGACCCCGCAGCCCACACCTAGAACCTCATGGAAAAGTTCTTTAGGAATCCAAATGTATTATTATATAGATGCAGCAAAAGAAAATTTCAAGTCCCAAGACGCAAGCTGGCACCACCGAGGGACTTGCTGCGACTTAAGTTCAGTCAGGAAGATGAGGAAGAATATGAGCTCTCTGATGAAGAATATGAGCAAGATCCTCCTGCAAGTAACATCATGAAGCAGGTACAAGATATGCCTTCGCTACGCTCCGGCAACAGCGAAGATTCAGACAAATGAAGGTACTTAAACCAGGGGTTCATTACACTTAGATGTACACGCAAATTTCCGAATTTAAATATGTGAATGTGCCTGATAAAGCGTTAATTCATCATGGAAAACTTCCATGGCTGTCAGTCATAAACTTTGAAACTGCGTAATTCAGAGTGGATAACTGAATAATATTATTCCAGACACTATTACTCCTACTAAGAAATCAGGCTTACCAGACATATAGATGCAGGCCGCAATCCCTGCAAAATTTCGGGGGAATATGTGTGGTCTCCATACCTGAAGAAAAAACCACCACAATTACCTGTACTTTATGTCTATACTGCGGCACAGTACATGGTCGGTGTTAATTTACTGCGCTGAACCAATTGAGCTGCGGGGCTGCAGGGACAGGAAGCGAGGTTCCTTCGAGGAGAATGGGAAGTGGCGTGCTTTATCTTCGATCCAGTAATTGAAAAAAAATGTGGCACTAAGTTAGATAAATGAAGGGACAGGTTATTGCGAGACATTCAAGATATTGAGTCCAGATAACATGTGGCTACGACATGTGGTTATAGCGAAAGACGTGAGTCTGAAGACTGCGTGAGGACGTCCAAGCCCGTGGAGGGGCGGTGAGGTGTGCAGTCCTGTGTGCGTGTTGACACGGGCATAAATTGCGGAAACTCAGTGCGTTGGCTAACACTCACCAAAATAAGAGTGAGTTGTGTTAATTTGGTGGTACTCTCGAATCGCCATTCGATATTCACTGCAACGCAGAGGTAGATTAAGCGAAAGAATCATGAAGTACAATTGGAGAACTCACTGTGTCGCTGCCAGTGGTGAAGCCTGCATATGAAGAATTCCGATCTTGTGGATGATTTAAAATGTTGGGCGCGTTTTGAGCACGAAGAACGATCTCTTGAGTTTTGAGTCTTGTTCAGTAGCTTGGGACCACAATGGGATGCATATGAGTCGACGCGGCAAAGCACAGCTTGGATGCGAATTGAGCAAACAGGGGTTGCGAGTGAGTTTAAGGGGGAGTTGGGGCTTTCGAATGTGCAACTGTGCTTGGGAATTTGAAGAGCAAGTGCTTGAAGATTTTCTTGTACCATGTGGAAACAGAATGAGCGATGGGGAATATTAATAGTTAGGTGGACGGGGGCGGACAGACCAGAACAAATGAATGCAGAAAGGCAGCGGCTTTATATCACGGCAAATCACGCAAGAATACGTGGCCGCAGCATCGCGACAATTCCCTATCTGACTCCATTTAACTGCGGTGCAGGTCTTGTGCTCAACTCATGGCGGCGTGTTGAACTGCGACAAAGCTGCCCCGGGTCAGCAGGTATGGTCTTGTGGTGTATTTTCGGAGCGCCGTGGCTGGAAATGGAATATAGCTGTAAGCAAACTGCGCACTCGTGGGACTCAGAAAAGCGATCAATGAAGTGCCAGAGGGGAGGAATAGGAATGGGGATACACAAATGGGGTTGTTGAACAAATATGTACCATGACATTCGAGAGATTTGCTTAAGAGAACGGATAATTCCTGTTTCCTTCGAAAAGATTCAAGTTCTCATTCAAGTTCTGTTAGTTGTCGTGTTTCATATTTGCTTCGGTGGACCATATCCTGCTTTTCCCCGCTCACTGGCCCCGAGCAGAGTGTACGATCTGGGGGGGCATATGGAAAAAAACTGGTCTCATCCGCATTCCAGCGATCCTCGGGTGCACATCCATGATCTTTTTCACGCGCAGGCGATCAGCCTCGACAGCTTTCAAATCCACGGAGGCGGCTTCTCCATGTCTTCGGCATTCACGTATATTATATCTGAAAGGATTGTGAGTTTCCACCGAACAAAAATCACCAGAATCCTTCGTGGTCGACAGGCGGCGCGTTGAGTCCCTCTGGATGGCGTCGATGGAGGCAAATGAAACCGAACAGCACCTTGATAGGCATGACCGATAGATGTTGTCTGATCACCAGGAAAACCGCCTTTTAAAAATTATCGGATAATTAAGTGATAATTACCGCCAATTATCGACACTCCAGGGAGTTTAAATGAGGTAATTTTTGACTAGGGGCTGTCACCTTGCTGCCTCGAACCTTGCGCTAGTTTAACAATTGATTTTCAACTACAGTCACAGCAAAAAAACTTGCCGAACCAAAATTTTAAACTAGGAGATTCTAGTCAAGTTAGGAGTGGCCCTTGGACGTTTTCTAATAGCCCCAATTCTAGTGAGTGCCATTGTGCTACATTTCCGGTGGGGTACAACTGTGATTACAAGTTCGAGACGCATCACGCATCATTTACCACGGTATCTTCTCCGTCTCGATATCCCACGGATTGCCACTCTTGTCAGCATTAAAATTCCAGAACCGCCCGCTACTCTTCTCTTTTGTCGCACCGTCAATCCGAGACAAGATTCCCTTGACGGAGTCGCCCACCGTCACCGGCGCCGCGGGGAGCCCGTTTGCCACCGCGCCCGCGTTGCCCATATCTGTTGAGACCCACCCAGGGTTGATCGCCATCGCGATCAGGGATGGGTGCTCCGTGTCGAGCACCTTCACGAGGAAGTTCGCAGCGGCCTTGGAGGAGCCGTATGCAGCGGCGCTGATGTGGAAGTAGCGTGCCATGGAGGCAGCGCCGGTGGAGATGTACGCAAACGTCGGTGCGCCCGTGGGCGAGGCGAGGAGCAGCGCCTGGGCGGCCTGGAAGAGGACGACGGGGCCGAGCGTGTTCACCTCCCAGTGATCCTTGAACTGGGTGAGTGGAGTCGTGGCGAGCGGGCCGTAGTAGTTGGAGATACCTAGACGACCGTTAACATCAAGGAGAAGAGAAGCAAGAGGACAATCAGCGTACCTGCGTTGGCGATGATAACGTCAAGTCGGCCGGCGGTTTTCTGTATTTCGGCGATTGCCGCCTCGTTGTCGGCCTTGTCGCCAGAGGTGAGCTTGACGGGATGGACGTTGGAGTGTTTTGCCGCAAGCTCCTTCAGCGATTGAGCAGCGGGGTCCCGCGCACCGGCGAAGATAATCGTATTGGGGCGAGCGGCGATGGTGGCGACGAGGCCATAGCCAATACCCCGATTAGCGCCAGAAACTAGGAGGAAGGTGGAACAGTCAGACGCCGTACAGCAGCAACTTGAATGGACAAACAAACCGAGATAAACGGTTTTGTCACTAGGCGACATCGTTTGTTAAGCTTCGAATGTGTTCAAGTTATGGAAGTGTCCGTGGACATGTTTGTCTTTTATACCCAGTGGAGAGCTCGTGTTCCTGTAATCCGATAATGATTTGCGATTATCCGTCAGGCTCAGTCAGCCGGCGGGTCAGCGACTCGAGGCGACCTGTCAGTCAGCGAAAGTTTAGTCATCAGTTACTCATCACACCGCTTGTCAGTCAGCGATTTTAGTCGGCATGCCTACTAGTTTGCCGCCCCGTTTGAGGGTCAAAACGAGCCACCGTGGACATAGCCAGGGACATAGCCACCGTTTTGACCCTCTAAACCGGGCAGCAAACTAGTAGGAAGTTCAGTGCTTTCACCGATTAAAATCGGGAAAGTTGCATTCCAGAGAGTAGAATAGTAACAAAACTTAATTATAATGGTATGAACATACCGTAGATAGGTACTGGATCTTTGGGGACACATACAAGCTGCAAACGAAACTCGGCGCAAGCGCGTTTGATGTATCGTTGATGCCTGATCTGATCCCCTTCGCTATTGGCCCGGAGGCACGGCCCACTGTTCCAAATGATTGCCGACTGGTAGTGGTGGTCGAGCGAGTTCCGGGGTCCTGACAGGAGGTTTTTGGTAGTTGATATCCGACACTTTTTACTTCGCCACCCCTTGTTGCGAAGAAAAAAAAAGAATGAAACGGAGGAGACGGAGACGCGTGGGGAAGCGAACCCCGCCAAAACCCCGCTCTTTAAATTCAATTCGTGGTCCCCGTATCATGTGTCACCTCGGTCGTATTTCGCGGCCGTGCGTGCGTTTACTTCCGGTGATGCGGCGCTGGATGGATTGATTTTCCGCTTCTGACTTTTATCCTAGCGTTTCCTCGACAGGATAACGTACGCGTTGCCGCATCTCTAAAGCCGTAACATCAATCTCATCCGCCATCTGCAGTTGCACCGAGGCCATTCATATTCCTTCCCTTCAACGCCAGTCTTTCATTTGAGAACCTCCGGCCACCCAGTTGCAATATGTATTACAGACCCCAGGATATGCCGCGGGTCAGTAAGTACGTTTGCATGTCTTCCCCGACATCGTTCCGCTTTCTAAGTCAAAATCTCGTGTGCACTTTTGCGTATCATGAATCGTTTTTTTCCTGGTTCGCTTGCTCCAACGATACTCGGGTAGCCCGCTGGCTCTCTACGCCCTGTTGCCAGAGTGCAGGCTTCTAGTAAACTAGGATGATTATACGTTATTTCACGGCACCGCTTACAATCTACCTCGCTGCTCATTGCTCAATGGTTATCCAACCTCAATTGACTCCAAATCGTAGCTTAGCAACAATGGACGCTGTGCGCCAGCACTCGACTCTCTCGTGGGTTCGCAATCATTACGATCCGGAAATGCTGAGTAACTATGATATATTCCCGCATATAGGTGCCGATCCCGTCCCGGCCGCGTCACCTCAGTTATTGAAAGACGGATCTCCCATTTTCTGTCAGCAGTGGTGATGATGGCCGATTCGTTCCTGTGTAGCCACGAATTCATGGCGTCAAGTGGTTAGAGACAGAATCCCATTTGCAACTCCAGTGGCGTCCATCAACACCCCATTTGCAACCAATCGAGTATAAAAGGTGAACCGGTTGTCAAAATTCTTCAACTTGTCCTGGTCGACTAAGTTTCAGTCTACTGCGGCCGGTCCGTAGCCAACTCACGAAAATCAACACACCTTCTTCTCTATATCCAAAAAAGAAAAACAGCTATGCAGTTCAAGTCCGGCCTATTGGGGATCGTTCTGCCAGTGCTAGCGATGCTTGTTCAGGCGGTGCCAGCCCCTCCAGAGGTTCTGTTGCACAAACATTGAGACGTACATTACTAACGCACAGATAATGGGCATCCTCCCTCTCCTCTGGGAGCTCCTCATGGTCTGGGTCTATTACGAGCGCGTCTGCGTCTTCGTCTGGATCTGCGTCAGCTTCAGCATCCTCAGGTGTCAGTGCCTCTTTATCGGGATATCCGTCGCCGCCGAACGTATGCGCTTTAGGGCGTCCTTTCGGTGACCCGAAATATAATACAAAAAGAGCCACCCAGTTGCAATCGAGGGTTGGATGGTATGGATCCTAACATTCCAAAGTGATGAGCTACTAAATTAATGGCCGACAGCCAACCCTACCCGCTTGCTGAGGCTGACCTGACCAACTCGGTGCGAGGCCTCAAATTACTGCAAATCTCTTATACTTATTGAATGATGCCAGATTCTCGACCTCGTTCAGCAAGCAAATCACTACAATCAACTCAAAAAGGGAGCCAACGAAGGTGCGCTGTGCCGTGTTTCAAGAGAGCCTCGCCTGATTCCAAAATGACTCGGAAAGTCACGAGAACACTTGCCCGCGGTGGCGCAGAGTTCATCGTCCTGGCCGCCGACGCTGACCCCTTGGAGATTCTTCTCCATATCCGCCTCTTGTGCGAGGATAAGGTTACCATTTTGTTTGGATTCTAGACTATTTTTATTTATTTTTCTGTTATAGAACGTGCCTTATATCTTTGTTCCCTCCAAGGACGCGCTGGGCTGTGCATGTGGGTCGACGAGGACCATCATTTCTGCGGGCGTGATCACTAGTGAATCCAGGGAGCTGTCGAGCCAGATTCAGACGATTAAGATCGCTATCGAGAAGCAGTTGTTGTAGTTGGTGGGCGCATTGAATATAACGACCTGAGCGACGAACGTGCGCTTCAGGAACATAGCAAGATCTCCAAAAACGTTATGAAGCACACTAAAGATTGAGCTCATCCCGGGGGAACGAGGTATGGCCTATCCTTTCACGATTCACATCCTCTTTCTTGTGCGGGTATACAGAGTGACAAAAACACTTTCAGCCCCCGCGCCCCAATTTTTTTCAATATTACATCAGTTAGTATACTTTTAATGTTGCCGCGCACGCCGCGATTTCGGGTATGTAACAAGCACTTGCGATGCACGCGGGTGAGCTCTGGCAGTGCTCTGGCGCTTTGTTGGAAACTGCAGATGAGTTCGTGTGGACCCGTCAAACGGATACAGCTCCTCCTTCCCCCTATTTTCGCCACCGCTGCCGCTGCTTCTGGTGACGAACACGTCCACAAAGGGAAGTTTTTCCTGAGCCTAATTACATTGGAGACTTTGGCGGCTTCTCCTCGCTCATTACCCACATGAAAGAGCTGGTGCTCAAAAAAAATCCTTTTTTTCTGATCCTCCTGAAAAATGGTATTAATTTTCCGCCTGAAGTCTAAACATAGTTTTTTTAGGCCGCGCAGTTCTATACCACTGATTTTTCAGGGAGAAATTTACAGTCAGAAGTCATGAAAAAATACGTGTATGACCCTGAAGCGCGCAGCGTGGTATGTGAAAGTTTTCACCACTTTTTTTCCTCTGTGAAATTCGCATTTTAGAGGTGAAACTCACTTACGAAGTACGAGCTTCATTTGTTAAAGTGTCTGTCTACAAAAGACTAAAATTCACTGTTCTTTTAGACAGTTTTAAGTTAGTAAGTTAGTAAGTTAGTTTGGTTTCAGTGCATTAGTCAAATCATTGAATTTGAAGTGACGCACGCACCATGCTCGCGCATAGCCAACTGATGGCGGTCTAAGCGGCGGATCGCAAGCGGAGTTTGAACTGGAGTCTGGAGACCGATACGGAACGGGCGGCCCGTGAGTCGGAGCTGTTGGCAAACATGAGCATACATATTTTGACCTACTCGATTACTTGTTCCTGCTTCCTGTTGTCGTTCTGCTGCGCTCTTTCCTGATGGACCGGGACACGCCGATACTCGACTCAGCAACTGATTGCTGCAAATCTCACGATCTGAGCTTGATCTGAGGCTTGAGCCAAGATCTTTCTTCGAGTCCTGCGATATTGGCTCGAGAGTCCTGGATACGTGTGTCTCGCGCCGCTGGTTCTCGCTGTCCCGAACTGGAGGAACTGGAGGCATTAAATCGTGAGCAGCCCTTTTTCTTCTATTCCGAATCCCACTGCTCTGTGGCAATCTTTCCTTTGTTCACGTCCCTTGTACATTCCCCGTCCGCCTCAACACTGATACTTGCTCTCAGCGGCTTCTCCCGCTCTCGTTCGCTGGTCCTAATCAGCGCCGAATCTTTTGCACAAAGTTCCCTGATCGGCCTCTGCAGCTCGTCGTCTGCCTCGCCGCACCGCACGCTACGCAGTGGCCCACCACAACGCGAATGCGGATATCTTCGACACACTGGTACGACTGCAGCCGAGATGCAGTCGACTAAACCCTAGGCCTCGATATTATGTACGTCCTTCTCTGCATCTCCGTCCACCTGCTTTCCCTCCCGCTTCTCCCCATCCGCGCTACTGCAACTTCTCTTCCCTATCGCATTCATCCTCCGCAGCTCCTCGTCCTCCCTCCGTTCCGTCGGTTTCCTCTGCTACCAAAACAGCGCTAAGCTTTCTTTCTTCATCTAGCTCTCTTTTCCGGTTTCTGTGGTCCACCGTCGTTGCCATGCAGTGCTCCACCTTTGTCGACGTTCTCCGCCCACCCGCGTTAGTCGCTGTGGTTTCGCGGCGCATGCGCGCCCTCCCGCCCTTGCTCGGGAGGACGGTGTCATCCCGGACCGACATACTCTCCGCGCGTCTTCGTCCAAGTGTCGTTGATGGTGGTATCCTCGTCGCGTACGGCTCGCGCCTTCACCTACTGACTAGCACTAGACTTGTGCGCGCGCGGGCTAGTAGATGCGTGAGCTTGGAGTCCTGCGCTCACCCATGCGCGCGGCTTCCTCCTACTCGCCTGGGACGGTGGCATCCGCTGCGCTTTTCTCTGTCCACCGGCATGCTTACCTCTGCCCCGCGCCCGTCTTTCGTTTGTTGCGCGCCTGTGTTTTGTTGCCCACCGGCACCGGGGGCTTCACGCGGCGGAATGAGCTGTAGATATGCGCGGACTTCGCGTTTCGTGCGCTCGCCGGCCGGCGCTTATCCACGCGAGCGCCTTAGGATGGGACGGCGGATCGATCCGCGGCGCCTACTAGGTTGCCGCCCCGTTTCGAGGGTCAAAACAGTGGCTATGTCCCTGGCTGTGTCCACGGTGGCTACGCCCATCAGTTTTGACCCTTGAAACGGGGCGGCCAACTTGTAAGGTTCACTTTAACATTAACGCATCCGAAGTATAGTTCATAGTCAGTGCATCGCAGAAATTAGATCTGCAAGCAAGACATCCCTTGAAATTCAATTCATAAAAAGAAAGAAAGCCTGAGGGAGGATCTGGGTATCGGAAATTTTGATCCTTCTTGTGAGTCCGCGCCATCTTCGTGACTGCGTCACTTCGCGTAATTTGCGAAGATCCGTCACTTTTATGCCATTTTGAGGAAGTTCGTCATTCTGGAGTTCGATTTCTTGAGAAGTTCGTCACTTGAGCTATTTTTAGTATGGGAGCAACTTTTGTATACACTACACCCTTGTGATTTCCAGGAATTGAGTCCATTTAATTGTATATTCAATGTTCTACGGGAGTCCTCCTGTTACGACGTAACGGGAGTACAGGGTAGTAGGCTGGGAAAAGTTACTGAAGATTTTATCAGACTCAAAGCCTTCAGGAAACCAAGATAGACAATGTAGTTTTTCACCTGTGATGGGCGGTCATTCTGTCGAGGAAGGTAGGAAAATTATTGTGGCGTGAAAAAGAAAAGCGTACCCATCTTAAGCACCCGCAAATCGGACAAATTACGTCGTCTAAAAATCATCAAGACCTCCAGAAATACGACCAGGGGGTAGAGAAACTGATACAGTTGATATATTATTCGCTGCGGAGTATGTATCACTGGGCACCTGTGGAACAAAATAATACCTCAATAATGTTTACCTGGAAATCAATGCTGCCGAAACGCGAAACTCACCAATAAATGTGCCAAACAGCCGGAAAACATGATCTATCCAAATGAGAACAGACGCTGCGGGTATATATGCGCCGTGGTTAAAGAAATGGTTTGATACGAGCAAAGATGAAAGACGCCGAGTTTGAGATCGCTTACCGACCGAAAGTGCCTATGCACGTCAAGCCTCGGCTATCTCACGGCCGCGTCGCATTCCTCTCTTGACTTCCATGCTCTCGAAATCAGTTTCCCTCCTCCCTCGACTGCCGCTGGTTTCTAGACGCACTAGACAGAAACAACCAGCAGAACTTCTGCCTGTCGAACTTTGGGAAGCTATCTTTCAAGCGGCGTCTTCTGACGATGACCTTCTCTCCGTCGCTTTCGTCTGCAGGGTGTTCAATGCTCTTTGCATCCGAATACTACTCGCCGAATATAACGCGGCTGGAGAAGTATTTTCGTCCAAATTGTTTTCGGTTTCACATAACCTGCTCCGTATCTTCCACCGATCATTCCGCACTTTCCTACTCGAGCGCTTGACTTTCCAGCTGCAACTGCAATCACTAGAAATTCCTATATTTATGGGATACCTCCTTCAGATCACTCTACATTCCTCAAACCTTCGAGAACTTGATATCATGTTTGATTCTGAGGGCGACATTCTGTCCGTCTTTGCGGAGCGGACGTCTCGAGTCGTCTGCGCATTCCTCGCAGCCATGTCCAAGCGCGCTCCTGGTCCGATGTTTGTCTTATCCCCGTTTCCAGCTTTCAGCTGCAGACCAGACGATGTGACACATTGGAGATTGCATCTCTTAAGGCTAAACACCCCGCAAGGCGTACGTGGGCTTGTGACTCGCCTTCGCAATGTACCGGAGAAACAGCCTTGATACTTCTTTACAACTGAGACCCGAGCTTATACCGGAAAGCCTGAGACAATGTGGTTTCCTTCTGATATATCCTCTGCCACTGTCCGGTGTATCGACTGTGGCTCCGGCTCGGGACCATTGCAATATTTCTTGATTGTCATATACGGTGTTACGGCTCTACGTCGACGAGGAGAGATGCGGTGCCGCGGGTGGCAAGGGAGGCGTTGGGGAGGCGGGCGATGGTGGTGGTTCAAAAGCAAGAGGGAATGTGACGCGACCCAACGGCAAAGACTTGCCAGATACGAGTCGCCCAGATCCACGGCATCGCGATGGCGTTGCACTGCGATTGATATTATTCGGTTGCTTTCATAGCCATCCAAGGTCCCGTTACCCCACACGCCTCAAGAAGTTCGGGGATCACATGTGCTTGTCTTCAGACGAGGGAGGGTTCCAGGGAGTGTTCAGACGAGCCAAACCAAGTGTTCAAACGTTAAAACGTTGACCTGGTGCCGAGCGGTTAGACGGTGCCTGATCATTCAATTCACCTGATGAAAGTGGCCCTGGCCTGTCTTCTGATTCACGAGATAAAATTTACAGCTCGTTCGGGATCCATCAATACGAGCTTTAAAACATATCTGGGACCCACAGTGACATGGTATGTCCCCAGGGTGAGTTTCGGATCTCTACACGACAGAGACCTGGTTCTACCCCATGGTATTGAAGTAGAAAGTACAAGCGTTCTGATTCTGAGTACGCCATTCGGATGTTTTTCATTTGCACCCAGGAACTGGGTGACAAAATATTTCCCACAATGGAAGAGAATCGCAGGTGAGCGATTTATCTTGCGATAGGTAGTCTTACTCGATGAGTGGTGAAGGGCGACCGCGCAAATAGACCTGACCACACAACAAGTATTCTATATACGCAGAGCGTTTAGAAATATTTCCTAGGACATCATATCAATCACCACGGCCCAAGCGTCGCTGAACTGGGGACGTGGCTCCGAGTCAAGTGTATATTTCATACAACATGGCAAGTTGATACAATAGCAGTTGATACAATCAAATTCGGACAGCATCGTCAATCCTACGTAGGAAGATCCGTTCCATAGCCTGCACCCGCTTTATGGTCGGGTCGAGCAGAAGTAATAGTACGCAAGACCGCACTTTTGCGCTGGTTGCGCCGCAGGATGAGCTTGCGCCGATGGGCAAGTAATGCCATGAACAACGCCCCGATAGTAAGAACGACCCCACCAATTACTCCGCCTACAATCGCACCCACGTGGCTTTTTTTGGCGGGCCCGGGGACATCAGCACTTCAAAATTGGATTTCCAACATGAACATAGCGCTCGACAACGGAGTTTCACGTACGTGTATATGATATGGTCAAGTCCAATTACCGCCCCGTCCGCAGTTGGAGCGATGACCAGTGTATGGGATCCGTTGGGCAGGTCCGATTTAAAGATACTCAAGCCTCCCTGCTCGCCGTCAGCTAGGATGTCGGAAACAGTCCTCTTCGGCGTCGCGATCTCGTTGCCGTCCACCTTGACTGAGCACGTTCCCACAAGATCGAGCGACGCATAGACCGCGGTGCCTGAACTAATGAGAACAGAAGGTTGCAGAGGTGCCTTAGGGCTCGCACCGGTGAAAGAAAACGTGATGGATCCAGTGGTTAGCGTTGCGGAGTTATTGAATAGCTCGTAATCTCCGGTGGGAATGCACGTAGTGTTAGTGGGATTGTTGTCGTTGCATTGGAATGTCTGGTTAGTGTAGGTGATATCTGGAGAGGTATCGTCGACCGTGAAGTTCTGCAGTATGGCACAGACAACGCCCGAAAAGAGAAGAACAACGAAAAATCGCTGCATGGCTGGTTGACGCTCGATTGTGGAGACCTTCGACCAGGCGTCAAGTGCGGGAAGAGAGAGAAAGAAGGGAGGAGATAGGAATCCGCAGTTTATGACGAGTAATAGGATCATCTCGGCTTCTAGACTTCTTGTAGATGTCACAAGGCCAATTCAACAGCTTATTGAGTCCATTTGATCTGCAACGTGTTATTTAACGTCGTGGTTTAAATTTAGGTCATGTAATTCTCGTACGGGGTCATCATACCGGGCGAATGGTTTTCCGCCAAACATTCGCGATAGCTCCACCCAAGGGACCCAACGTTCGAGTAGCTTGACAATATCGAAACTTGGCTGCTGAGAATGGGACCTTTTTAGCCGGCGGCGACGTGGGAATGGAGTTTGAACGTGTGGCAAAGGGCAGGCAGATGGAAATGAGAACTAAGTCGGCGAAGTGCTGTACTTGTGTGAGGATGAAAGCTCGCTGCGAGCGTTAGAATGCTACAGTATTTTTCCACTAGTGTTGGATCCCATGCAGACGACGAATCGAGTAGGCGTCAAACCCAAATATTTGATGGGCGTCTAGATTTTGCCTAAGAGTCGATGAGTAGATCTCCCATCACGGATCTGACCCCATTTGGATATCCCCGAAAGATTCGGTTCTTTTCAGTCATAGGCTGCGTTTGGGATGGCAAATAGGGCCGGAAATAATGTTTTGTTGACGTCAAGAACCAAAAGAAGATTTTATGGAAGTAATTATTTCGGATTTAATGATAAAGTGCGACCGAAAAAAAAGTTATACGACGCAGAACGAGAACAGTTACTCTACAAAATCAATCAACGATGACTTCCCCAAGGCGCCGTTTGATGTACTTCTTGAGCACGCTGGGCGTGAAGCGCAGTTGGCACCGAGTGCATTTTTCAGTGAGTTCATCCCACACATTATCGGAAACTCCTCGGCCTTCAATGAGTTTTTGCAGATACTTCTCTTCCTTCCCGTGCCCCTCCACGATGGTGTCATCCATTGAGATACGGGACGGGCCGGCAATGGGGGCCGATTGCACGTGACACATTTGAGACGGCCCAGAAATATCGTTGATCTCGGAATATCGATCGTTCGAGGCCGGAATTTTCTTGCGACGACGAAGGTATGGTGAACTGTGGCCCCGACGGTTCGGAACCGCTGTGAGATATGCAACGAGGATTTGTTGATGTTTCTAGTTTGAAAACATACACTTGGGAGGAGCGCGAGATAGAAGTTGGCCACCGAGTTGATTCGTACCTTCAGGGTAGGCAGAAATGTGTTCGCCGAAATACCCTTCGAAGTGGGGGGCAAGTGCGTTAGAAGTGACGTGCCGCCGCATGAATGCTGTCACAAGTGCTGCGGTGTCGGGGATGTGGCCGCTCACTGAAACCTTTGTCAGTTGCACTCCCGGCAGCAATACTGGGTTTGTGAACTTACCGAGAGTAGGAATATCCCCAAATGATGAACGGAGAAGACAAGATGAATATATTTTGCTGAAATTAACTGAACAATAGTATTAGCTCCGAAATCAATGAAGCCAAATGCATACCTTTGAAAGTGCACCTCGGACTGTCGAAGTGGCAGAATCCTAAGCCGTCTTTGGTCATATTTGAGACAACAATCTGAATGGATCGAGGATTTTTCGCATCGGAGGTAAAGCCACACCAGCACTCGAGAAACAAGCCACGAATACGAAGCCAATTCTTCAGTCCAGCGACAGTGATTTTGACGCCTTTGTATATTGGACTGGAAGGATTTAAATAGCATGGCCCTCTGGGCAGACCTGGTTCCTCTGGTCGACAGTCGACAGGACATCACCATTTATCTGCTCCATAGACAATAGATGTGCGTCATATTCCATCGATTCTGCAAGCCTTTCCTTTAAATATTGATAAAGCATGCTCTGGCAATGAGCCTCTGGCCCACTTCCACCGGACCAAATGTTCAACCACACCGGCCATTCTAGCTAAATCATTTTTCACGGAGAGTGGACAGTTTATTATTGTATAAAACCAGATGATGAGCCTCCGGCCGGCTAACGATGGAAAAGAATAAACTAAATAACAACCACACTGTAGGAGTTGAGCTAAATGTTTGTGGAGAAGGGCAGTTAATTTCTTGCACAAATCAGATGATGGGCCTCCGGCTGGACTGGGAAAGGGCGTTGACGAGGGAGCAGAGGACAAGGGCGGGTGATGAGAGGTGCAGGAAGAGGTATTTCAAAAGCTGTGAAACAACACGGAAAGATCCGAGCGATCGTGAGATTTTGTGGAGCTGATCCAGCCAACGGGAGCATGGTAAAAACAATACATGATCGAGATGGAGGGACATCAGCGTTTTGAGATCTGGTATCCTACGGAACCAGGAACAAGTCAGAAAACTCTGGAGTGCCAACTCGAGTGAAACAACTTACTATGATATGGTAACGACTCTACCCAAGAGTCCACAATACACGATGATTTCTGTACTGGATTACTGCAGGACTTCGAGAGCGCCCTCACCGACAAGCATGTTGGGAGACGATGCAGATAGCGGTTTGTGCAACAGCTTATATAGGTATTGCATGCCTGCATGTTCGCTTACTTTTTTCGCACGCGGGAGTGAAAATCTGTGTAATTCTTGAAGTTTCTGCATTAGCAATGTCAATTATCATACTGCCAAGGCCACGGAAGACGTGTACACTTTCTCCCTGAGCGGAGATTCATACCATTATAATCTGCAGAGCAAGGAGTGAGTTGAAATTCCTGCAATGTCAAATTGTTGTATTGTCAAGGCCACGGAAGACGTGTACACTCTCTTTCTGAGCAGAGATTTAATATACCATTCTTATTTGACGAGCAAGGAGCGAGCAAGTGCGGTGAAAATCCGTATCATTCTCGAAGTTCCTGCATTAGCAATGGTAAATTATCGTATGGCCGAGGGTATGGAAGACGTGTACACTCTCTTCTTTAGCAGAGATTTAATATACCATTCTTATTTGAAGAGCAAGGAGTGAGCAAGTGCTGGTTAATTGCTGGCACACCTTGACATATTTTACCGAGAGGCTTAATGGATGGTTTGGGATTGTTTGAGGTACGAATCCCAATCCCAAAACGGGGTCTATGTACGGGAGCAGAAGGTAGCCCCTAAGTTTTCTCTCTCTTGGCTACCGACATCCTCCCGTACTTGCTGCACATACTCAGTGCAGTCCTCAGGAATCCTATTTATCTTGCGCTCAGTTCTGTGGGCAGACTGGTGGCTGTACACTCTGAGGAAAGCCGGGTGGCATGTACAGCCACCGATCTGTCCACAGAACTGACCCCAAGATTTGTAGGCCTATTTTTTTTTTGTAGTGAACAACTGCCCTGACCGGCAATGATCAATGGAAGAGTGGCAGCTTGAATGTTAAGTATGTGTTTTTATTTGGTTGGCATGTTGTCAGTTCCAGTTGTGAAACAACTAAGACTCCTTACAGCCGTTGGCAGTACTGAAGGCGCGACGAAAAAAAATACATTTTGAGCTGTTTTTGATCGGTTTCAAAGAATCGTGTGCAACTCAACGAGTTCTGATTGTATTAACCTAGAAGTATGCTAGAATTGACGGGCTAATTCATGCACAATTAGTGACAGAAATATATCTGAAAAATATTTTTATTCTCGAAGGGCAGGCAATTGTGTCACTCCGGGGCAGAAATCCTTCTAGCCTATTGAGCTCATGTCTAATCAGGCCGATATTAGATGGGAGGGGACCTGGGAATATTAAAATACATATCATAGAGCTACAATTACTGATTTATATATATCTGTCCTTGGTAGCAGACTCCAACACATTTCTGCTTGGAAATAAAGAATCCATTGTATCTGGCTATGTCTTCATCCAGAAATACGGTGCAAAGCGCTCACACCAACACAATTGCCCGTAAAATAAAACTATCCAGTAATTTGGAAGAAAACACGTCCCTGAACACTAATTAGAGCCTATCGGGTCGCCATCACGGTACTGTGATCACATCAATGATGTATACGCTCACACTGCGATGTCGCCTCGCCACGCCCAATAACTAGCTAGCTACTGTACAGTGGTATTCAATGGACAATTACGTTGGTTTGAGTGCCTTCAACCACATTTCTGAATGAAAACCCAGCCAGATACAATGAATTTTTTATTTCCAAGTAGAAATGTGTTGGAGTGTGCTACCAAGGACAGATATATATAAATCAGTAATTGTGGCTATATGACATGTATTCTAATATCCCCAGGTCCCCTCATGTCCAATATCATCCTCATTGAACATGAACTAAATATACTAGAAGGATTTCTGCCCCAGAGTGACCCAATTGCCTGCCCATTGAGAAGAAAGATATATCGCAGATCTATTTATATTAATAATTGTACATGGATCACCCCGTTAATTCTAGCATATTTTTAAGTCAATACAATAAGAACTCGTGAAGTTACACACAATTCTTTGAAAACGATAAAAAGCATCCCAAAATAGATTTTTTTTACGGGGACAGTCAGAAATCTGGCCGCAGATGTTTAAGAAGAGCTCCCAATATTCATTTTCTTTCCTTTATGTCCACCAATAGATGTTTACAAGATGTGTATAATACCACAGAACACCGTCAATGTGGTTAAACACGGTGAATGCGATTGGTTGTCAATGATCGATCACGGCATTTTCCGTGATCACATCAGAAGTTATTTCGGCAAACCGGTAAAGCTCTAGTTTATTCAATTCTTGCCAGTAGAGCGTGAAACTGAGGTAGAAACTTGGAGGGTGCATTACTGCAACTGACCCTGACGCTCCGGAACATATATACTCAGCGGACAGCGACTTATTAGGTGACATCAAAGTACAAATAAACAATGCTCAGAGTCTTAAGGGAGTCAGTAAAATGTGATGAAACTGTAAAATCGGTTCAACACAGCCACTAGATAGACTAGCATTTTTTCGAGGAGACAAGTAAAAACTTTTCTGATCCTACGAACGAGTATTATGTAAACATAAGTACTCGTAATCTTCAAGTTGACGCACTCGAGGGGTTGGGTCGTAAGAATGTCCAATACAAAACTTCTACCTCGTCTATTCAGGCTGACTCCTCTTGCCACCTTATTTGAAAATATTACATCCGCCGTAAACCACCATGGTGGTTTTGCATGATACCAAGACATGACCACCTGTTCTTTATGGCGGTCAAAACACACTTTTATCAGTTCTAACACTCGGTCGAAATAGTACAGTAGATGGTTCACGCAAGGTTTACGACCGTATTTGGCGATACGGGAGTCCTGTAGTACGCTGCAGATTTTGTATGCCCATAGGCATCTCAGGACAAGAATCGAGATATTTGATTTTCGACTTACAGCTGTGACAGTCATCCAACCTTCATCATCTCCCGCAGGGCGCAATTGTTAGCCAATTCTCATCCGACTCACTGTGGCCTTTAATCCTGATTCCCTCGTAGAATTTGCGTAGAATGCAAACCACTTGCAAACCACCTCGCTCACGTCGGGCATATTTTGAAGAATAACGTCACCTATCAATTTGCCGCTCCGTTCTGTGGTACAAAACCTGTGGCTATGTCTTGGCCACCTGTTTTGCACCACCGAACGGCATGGCAAAATACTAGAATATTTCGGTATGGGTGCCTCTGGGTGCCTCTGGGGTCGGGAGGACGGCCCCGGCCGTCTAAGGCTACAAAAACTACCGGCATGTTACATCGGCTACAAGTGTCTACATGAATCCTGCCCTGTCTACAGAGTATTTGTTTTTTCCTGATGTTATCTTGACCGCATGGGCCGCATATAAAGACCTGTGAGACGCTATGGGCGGCTAGTCTCCGTCCCTCGAAGATGTGGGTCTCTCTGGTATCTCTTCTTCCGCTGGTTGCTTTTGCCTTCGCTTTGCCGTCGCAAGATTGCGAGCACAAAGTCAAGGAAGAACGGGGCTGGACAATCTTCGGCCCTGCTCCCCCGGACCATCTCATTAAGTTACGCATCGGGCTACCACAGTCTAATTTCGACGTTTTGGAGGAGCATCTCCATGCAATCAGCGACCCGTACCATGAGCGGTATGGTGCGCATCTTACCAAAGTACAGCCTACCAAAGGATATTCTCGACCATGTGGAGCTGATTCAACCCACGACGATGTTTGGGACGTTCAAAAAGCTCAGGTCCACCATCCATTCCATCAGTGAAATCGACCCCCATATTCAAGCCCAGAATCTGCCTCCGGTATTCGACTCGGCTACCGGACTCACCGTGGACGCCAGCTGCAACACCACAATCACGATTACTTGCCTGCAGCAAATCTACAACGCCGTGGGATACACTCCGTCAGCAAATGTTAGGAATTCTGTAGGGATCGCAGGATACTAGGAGGACTATGCGAACAGGGCGGACCTGCAGACCTTTTTCGCAGATCAAGTCCCCGCTGCGGCTGCAGTGAATGCAACATACAACTTTGTTTCTGTCGTTGGTATGACTTTTCTTTGTCCTATCATTCTTTTTGTTGACTCCTTCAAAAGGGGGCCTTGACCCCCAAGATCCGGCCGAGGCCGGTGGCGAGTCCAATCTCGATACACAATTTGCGTTTGGTCTCAGTTTTCCTGTCGCGTCTACATATTTCTCTACCGTGAGCCTTGTGTGTAAGACCAGTGCTATGATGATTCTAAGTTCGTTGCAGGCGGACCGGCCTCCTTTCATCCCTGACATCGGCACTCCAGAAGACACGAATGAACCGTACACCGATGTCAGCTCTGTTTGTATCGCACAGCGATCACGTGGCATGGTTTCAAAAGTACAAAGAATGGACTGGTAGGTAGGAGTACACGGAAAGCACTGTTCGTTATGTGATCACAACATCTCGTCAGCAGCATCATGCTTGACAGGGCTCTTCGCAATCGCTTCAAGGGTGGCATCCATGCTCTCGGGATTATCGATAAAGACGCCACTAAGCTGACTGCTGGTCCCCATCCACTGCTCGATTGCAACAACGCTACCGGCCAATTGCCTAGCCTTATGTTGGACAAAAAGGACATCTCCTTCGGCCGCAAGCTTCGACAGAGCAGTAGCAAGATCAAGAGCCTTGTTTTCGATCTCGGTGATATGTGTGGCCATCGGAAGCAGAATTGTCGTCTGGGCTTGCAAGATCGGATCGAAGCCATCCAGCTGGGTTTTCAGGTCGGCAAAGTGGCCTAACTCCACTTTTATTCCGTCGATAGCACTCTGGGCCGTGGCGATGTCTGCCTGAGTATCGGCTATTTCAGTGTTGCACATGCCGATTTGGGTGTCAGCATAGTGTATCGCCTCGTTGAGACCGCCCCAGTCGCCGATTTCGCCCAGCCCTAAGGTGAAGATGTCGCGTACGATCTAACAACAAAATACATCATTCTCGGGGGAAAATGTGGTGTAAATTGCGCACTCTGATGCCCTCTGTTTCGGTCATCGCTGCACGCGCATGCTGTTTCGCTTGCTCAATGAAACCTATTTGGGACTGCAAGCTCTGAATTTCAGTTTCATATTCTTTTATCAGCTTCTCATCGCCCTGCTGGAGGACCTGCGCCTGTTTGCGGATAGCTTCCACGCGCGTAATCTTCAATTGGACCACTGATTCTTGGTACGTTATATCCGTGGCAAGCTGAAATTGGAGTAAGGCCCAGGAGTGTGCAAGAAGAAGGCAACTTACATTCGTTCCATCACCCAACATAGCATGTGCCTTGGTGTACAAGACATCGAATCGGTGGGCAACTGTCACGGACTGGCCTTTGCATCTCTTGACAAGGGGAGCGGAGTCGCTCCCAGATGCTTTGGAAAGGGCTTCCACGGAGAGCGCGAGAACCTTCATACCCGCAACTGCTTCTTCCGCAGGGACATGCAGCTCCGAGGTGAGACTGCCGGACAATGTCGTGACCGACGCAGCAAGGGCTGCGTTCTCCTGCACAATGGCCGTGATACTGTCCGACACGACCTTGGCCTGAGCAACGAGTTGATCCAAAGGGGTAACCACCCCCGTGTGGTCGCCCAAGGGCTCGCACGATGCCAGATCGCCCACAACAGTTGCGGGGGACCACAAATTGTGGGAAATGACACGCTGTTGGAGGATCTACGGACATTCAACAGTTTGGACTCCAAGATATAAGGCTCCCGCACCTTGTCGACGTTCGCCCAGTATAAATGTGCATTCATATCGCTCGCTGTAGGCACGCCGAATGCGGATATCGCAGTATTTTCCAGTATTCCATTTGACCCTGTGTTCAATGGCATACTAAGAAAGAATCCCGAATTCAGCTGCAATGCGATTGCTGTAATCATGATGGAAAACGCACGCGAGATAGAGGAAGTCTCCACTGCAGCTCAATTGTGTCACGGAATTGTCGTCCTGTTGCGCATAGATGCTAAAGGTTTGTCAGGTGTCAACCCAGCGCAGAATATGAGCCACGACATACTCAATATGCGGTCCTTGCCGAAGAAACCGCGGCCATGCTACGGAACCCCGACATCTTGAGATTTCCCAAAGTCCTCGTGAATGAGAGATAAATTCATCAGCAGCTTAGCAGCGTCGTTTAAACACACCAGGTCCCATGCCACCCATCGTCCAGAGTAGTGTACAGCTCACGAAGTTGGTTGCTGGTGTCCTGGAAATATAGACGAATATCCATAGCGTTATTCCATGTGGTTGCTGTTATAGGCGTCCCCGTCGCCGCTTTACACAAGCACACGGAGTCTTCCCAGACCAAGTTGACGGCAAGTCTCAAGACAAATATCAGGATAGATGTTCCCATTTACAATGTAAACACGTACCTATAGCATAAGAAGCCGGAGCTGTCTTGAAAGAAAAGAAGCATGTCATGCGCGTTTGTGTTATGGACCTCCAAAGTAAGTCGTTCAGGGAGTCAGGTATGATTTGGAACTAGACCCACTGCACTGATGGCTGTCCCAGGCATTGCACCAGCCTGTGTGAATCCGGAAACAGTCCAGCCCTTGGCATCATGACACATTTCATGAAGAACATTGTCATGAGTCTGATAAAACACACTCGACGAAGCCGTTGAATCTTGTCCCCACTGCGGATCACATGAAGTTTTTCGTGTTTGTATGAAAACAGAGCCACTCACGGATACACAGTACAACGTGCTCCAAGGAGCACATTTGTCCGGAAGCGGGAGACCTACATTTTCTCCTTGATAAATATCTTAAATTCAATGAGGCCATTTGAACACAAACCGCGCTGCCAGCTCTCGATTAGTACCACAGCCTGCGCAGCTTGATCCCATTGGGTACTCTCGTCAAGGCACCCCTCGCGAATGACGCCGTCACCGGTTTGAGCATACACGCGGATACCGGCTGGCCAGCGAGTGCCCGCGATAGCCATTGGCCGGTGTTGCGGGGACGGATTATATTGTGTGGTAGGCGCAGTAGAGTTTGAGTCGTTCGCGAGATCGGTTCCTGCCAGATTAATGTGAATCCTTCCAGTACCTCCATTTGAGCCAGTTTCGACCGCGCTTAGGTGGGTGAGATCCAGTGTGGTACTTCTAGGAACCCAGGAGACTATAGCTTTCGCATCTGGGGGCGGCCAATCTGGGAGTTTGGTCTTTCCAACTGCCTGCTGCAGGATCTACACAAAATACAGCGTCAGCGCAACACTGTGAATACCAGCGAAATTCATCCCACTTTGGCATCGTTCAGGTAGTAGAGGTAAATAGAACTGCCCAGAGAGGGTCCCCATCGCCAGAATACTGATATGTCGACATTTGGAAGGCCCAAGCCTACTGTAATGCTGGATCGATGTAAGGAGGCGGCACAGATGATGCGTTCAAGTAAACGTACAGGCCGGTGTATCTACCGCTGTCATGGGGGCCGCGGCTGATCTCCATAATAGAGCCGTCCTGTGCCTGCATATAAAGCCTGGAAGCATTTAAGCCACGTATTTCTCGATAGATGCGTCGCAAAATACCTAATCTGGGGCCCGGGCCAAGAACCTGCGGGCCACGAAACTGCAGCCATGCTGCTGAACGTTTTAGGTACAGGGATATCGAAAAATCCCTGAACCCTTTTGTTTCGTGGAATGTGTCAGTAATTACCGGTGGTATGCATGATCACATCGTACCAGTTGCCATCGAACGAGCCTAAATATACAACGATATTGTTCCCAACTTGAAAAAACACGTGCATGATTTTGCTGTCGGACAACATAGTTGCTGCAATGGGAGTCTCTCGCTCCGCTTTCCAGAGGCGGACAGCCGGCTGCCAGACCCCGTTAACAGCACGTCTGAGATGGGTGATTAGCTTGTGCACGAGGAGAAATGTAACGACCCCACCGAGAGCATAGGAATTCGGCTTCGTCTTGAAAGAAGATCATTATATCATCTGTATTTTCGCTGTGTACCTTGCAACAGAAGCCGTTAGCCGCTTGCAACGAGATCTGAGCAGGTTCATGAACCTCCGCGATGTATGTGCCAGGAAGCGCATCCAGTTCCTCGAAGTCGGAAATATTCCATTCCTGACTCGGTCGCTTTTGCAATTCATGAATAATACCATCGCCAGTCTGGTAAAACAACAATATGTTGACACCACACTGGACAAAAAAAGAGTGATCAGGTTTCTGGATTGTGGATAGGAAGAGGACTCACTGATATGCAGCATAAACTGCTCCCGGAGGCACACACTGCTTCCAGTGCACCTAAGCGGTTGCATGGGAACAGACAACTGGAGACCGATATATATCCACGCACTGTTCCCGCTCGTGCCCAGAGGCCCAGTGGTGTCTTGGTATACAAAATCCAGCCCGTCATCATTCGCACTGAGAACTGCCTCGCTTATCTGGCCGCCAGCGCAGTAGTAAACTCTGATGTCACCCGGAGCCGTTGCGGCTGCAATGGCTAATTTGTGAGGATTCGGGAATACTTTATGAGTAGGAGTGTCACTCTCAGAGAGCTTGAGATCCACGGTGAGAATTTCTAGCAACCAAAAAACGTCCACCGGAGATGATGATCCTGATCCCTGCGTCGTCCCGATCCGCTGCTGGAGGCTCTGCAAATCCCATCTCATCATCTGAACATGAGCGAAAGAGGAAAATCCGGTCCTACTTTGGCAGAATCCACATAGTAGAGATAGAGAGAATACGGAACGCTCGAGTTTTGTACAACTGCAGAGATATCGCAATCTGACAGGAGGCCACTGCTGCTTAATTCGACGGTGTGACCGAAATCGGGGTCCCAGCTCAGCTGTTCGAGTGATCCGTCGTCTGCTTGCATGTAGAGTCTAAAAACTTGTCATGACGGCCCAGACACATAGCATGCGGCCACTACCTGCGCCCAGGCCAAGAAACTACGGCCAGACTGGTCAGCGGTTTGTTTGGTCTATAGGTGTGAGCTCCCAAGACCCTGGCGAGTGGCATATTTCAGTAATACTGTTATTAGGGCCGGCTTAACCATAACACGCACCAGTTCACGGGATCGAAAGAACTAGAGTACTCCGTAATCGACCCGCCAACCTGAAAGTATATGTAAATCTGTTCGGTGTCCGAAAGAGTTGCTGCGGTGAGAGTATATTTATCTGCTTTCCCGAGCCGGACGGAAGGCTCCCAGGCCCAATCAACCGCACGCCTGAGTTGGATCATCAGCCACTGCACACATAAAGAATTTCACGACCCACCGACAGCACAGAAAGTCATCTTCATCTTGGAAAAAAATCATCACATGGTCTGCGTTTTGGGTGTGTACCTTGAAATATGAAGTGGGTAATTGGTTGTTACGATTAGGGGCTTCCACAAACCTCAGCCATGTGCGTGCCAGGTATTGCATTCATTTGCTCGAAGCTGGAGATTTTCCAGTCTGCAGGAAAGAGCTGGCTCGTTTGGCGGATAACACCGTCTGCAGTTTGATAAAACAGCGAGGTGTCCGAAGCGCCCCACTGAGTAAAGAAAGTCGTCAAGTTTCCGCCATGTGAACAGCGAAGAGTCTCACAGATACACCGCACAAGCTACTCCCAGTGGCACATGCTTCGTCAAGAGCGCCTGACTTGTGGTATGGGCTTAGAAAACGGTGGAAGTCTACAGCGACACACCGTTCGCGCTGCCAACCTGAGCATGAGAGGATTGGTTCTGGGCGTCCGCAGTAAGGCATGCCTCGCGTATATGACCCTCGCCACAGTAAAAGGCCCGGACAGCACCTGAACAAACGGTGGCTGCGATGGCACATTTACCGGGTTTGGGGAATGCTTTATTGCCCGTAGTTGGTTTCGTGCCGGTAGCGGTACTTGCAAGGGAGAAATCTACCGTCACGTTTTCAGGCGACCATTGCAGAACGGCAGTGTCGGAGACATCAACGAGCCCGAAGCGCTGCTTGACGTTCTACACAATGCATGCGGTTAGCTAGATCATGCTTAGAATAATAAAACCTAGTCGTACTTGGTCGGCTGTCACGTAGAATAGGTAAATCGAATAACCATTACTGGTGGTTAATACCAATGCGGATACAGCACCATTTGAAGGTAGCCCTGTGGTCACTTCGGCCCTACAGAGGAGTTAGACGTTTAGAGAGTGGCTGCGACCGGCTTACGGAGCGTGGAAAGCGTCCGGCTCAGGATTCAACTCTCTGAGGGAGCCATCTGGCACTTGCAGGTAGAGCCTGTAAATCGACATATATGATCAATGAGAAGGGAAGGACACGCATGCAGTATACCGTGCTTGTGATTCCAGCCAAGACACCACCGCCATGCTGTTGAGGGTTCGTACTTGGGTGGAAAAGGCTGATGTCCTACGGACCGGTGTCTTTTACAACCGCATTTGAGAGGCAACGCGAAGGCTTACCATCCTCCGTGGAAAGTTCCCTGCCCCAGCTTCAGAAAGTCGTAATTTTGATACCACAAGCGGATGCCGGTGAGACCACTTCTTACTGCGGCGATGGGGGTTACAGCTGACGGTGATGCCATGTCTATATTGGCAGGACTCAATTCCCAGACCCCGTCGATCGCAAGCCTGTATTATAAAAATGATGTCAGTCTATGCAGCCAGAGCATGTGAGCACGCACAGATAGCATACATAGCCCACATTGTCTTGGAAGAACATCACCACACGATCGGAATTCTCGGTATGTACCTGGCGTGAATGAAGATTAATCTCGGGACATTGCTAATCCGGACGTCCAACGCACCACAGCTATTTGGGTTCCAGGCATCGCATTCAAGGCCTGCGGGAAATTCGTAGAGGTCCAGGTATCCACGCCAGAATCGCGTCGCAATTCACGAATGTGGCCGTCGCTCGTCTGATACAACAGCGACGTGACCGAATTACCCCACTAGGTCTCGAATTGGTACTGTTTTGATTGAGAGGGAGAAATCTTACAGCTACACAGCACAAGTCGCTCCCTGGAGCACAGATCACATCAACATCCACCGCACCTGAACGCTCGTCGTGAACAACAAAACTAGAAATACAGATTCATACGCACGTGTGTTCCAGCGCGCAGCAGAATAATTGTTGTTGACGATAGTGTCTAGATCGAGGGATGCCTCCACTATAAGTCCACCAATACTGCGGTACACACGGATTTCCTTTCCGCAAACGATGGACGCGAGCGAAATTTTATCCTGTAAACCATATATCAGGCGATTGCAAGACTTCGAGTGGACCGACGACGTACTGCTTGAAAAGGCATTGTGTGACTGACAATGGGTGAGATGGAGAGTGAGGCAAGAGCCGTGCGATTCTGCGTCGCCGCTTCAGTTATCCAGCTTTTATTAGTGCACCTCGGGCGAGAGCGCTCCTACCATAACCCCGCCAGATCTCGCTTGGTGTAGTGGCCGTGGCTCAGAAGAAATATATTACTTCTAGTGTGGACTCCACCGGGGCCTTTATTACCGGCGAATCATTCTTCATTTCCGTTACGAGACCTTCTTCTCCTTTCTTTTTGTGGGGTATTATGGTGGGCAGCTTTTACTTTTCGCTCCTGCGGATCTTGAACGGTGTGCGTGAGTGATAAGAGGTTGTTTCTTTACCTGCTCACCATCTCGGAGGGAAGCAGCGCGGCGACTACCAGCGAACTGTCGGAAATTTATCTTTAAGCTTATAAGAGCCTTCTATTACGAGACCTTGTCAACCGCTTATAATAAGCTTGGCAACACATAAGCGCCTTAAATTCACGCGGTCAAAACTTGTTTGCCAGCCTGTGTTGCGTCCAAGCCGCACACCGTCAATATGCCATATCCAAAATGGCGTTATGGATAGAAACTTCGATTCTGCATACAAAAAAAAACCCAATAGCTGCGGTCCTGGCGAAAGAAAATCATCTTATACAGAGATCTTTATTCCGATAACCCAATCATAATGGGCACAGCTCTTATGCCCTTATAAGGCCTTAGAGCGCCTTATCGGTGAAATTACAAATTTCCGACATCGTAACAAACCGCACCGACAGCGAGAGCAACCCGCTCGACCCGAACTATCAGCTGATTAAATGTGCTATCGCCGCATTGCAGGAGCGAACTGGGAGAACTTGGTTCAAGAAGTCAAATATCAATCCAGCAGTGGAGCTGAAAAATCTACAGGGCACACCAACAACCCTGGATACCCAAACAGACATGATGTTCACTTCACCGGGAATGCTTCTGAAAGATGGAAACCAGCGCCTTTTTACCAAAATAATACAGTCCTTGGGAAGTCGACCGCATCGCAAGTCAACCGCGTGCAATCTCGCCCGCATACAGTCTAGTATTCACGAACAATTTGGATACGAGCCAACTACAGCTGCTGTCTGGAGCTCAATAAGATCGAACACCATCCACCGACTAACCCGTAATTTTTTGTGGAAATGCATACATGATATTTACCGCGTAGGGTATTTCTGGGATCATATTCCCAACTGTGAAATATTTGGACAATGTCATACATGCCGGGTGCCAGAAACACTTGAGCACATCATGCTAGAATGCCTCGCTCCTGGTACCCAACAGATCTGGAGACTTGCGGAAAAATTCTGGAAGCTTAGATATGCATCTTGGATAAAATTAAATTGGGGATTACTCCTCGGGTGTGGACTGTCACGGTTTAGATCGACCAAGGGGCGTATTTTACCCGGTAAGAATCGCCTATTCACAATCACTGTCTCAACGTCGATGCACCTGATTTGGAAATTACGAAATGAGAGAATGTTTGAAACACATAGTGATTCATCTGAGTCTGAAATACATAACCGATGGGTAGCCATAATGAACCTGACTCTGAAGAGAGATAAATTACTCACAAATCGAGTCCGGTTCGGTGGTCTAGCGACCAATAAACAGTTAGTACTTAACACTTGGAGCGGAACACTCCTTGATGAAGATGCCCTGCCGGATGACTGGACAAGACAGAAGGGGGTTTTAGTGGGTATATGGCCCAACACTCGAAAAAATGGAATAGGTTAAATTAATGGCCAGAGTCCCACACAAAGGCTTGAAACCTGTGCGTAACGGCATTTCCTCCAGGACAAACTTCCCGGCTATATTGGCAACTACCAATTAAACCAGCAGGTACGCTTGGAATGCATTGCAGACTGAGTTGTATTATCTAAGCGCTCCAAAAAAAAACAAAAAAAAAACAAAAAAACAAATTTCCGACAACACCGACAGAGACCCTGGAGCTACGCTGGCATCTAAACGTACGGAGAAGCCTGTAGAAAACGCCGTCGATGAGCCTAAGTTTTAAAACGGCTAATCCCGCTCCATACTCCCTGTTCTGGTCATGCATAGGTGGCCGCGGTCTCTCCTTTGAAGTTTCCACTGGTGACTCGGGAGTCGGTCCATCGCAGCTGCGGCATAAATGTTTATGCCACATGGTAACAGAAGTCTGAGTCAACCGGCTGGTTTTGCGGCAATGCGAGGTGGAAATCACTGTCAAGTGGCAAGCCGCGAAATCACGAAGAGTCACTGATGTGACATGTTTGTGCGACTTTGTGCCGACGAGGGTTAGGGATTACGACGGCTTGCCTCACGACCACCAAGTCGCAGCCTCCAACTCTAGCCGCCGCTGGTCATATCTCCTGCTCTCTCTTACCCTCTCCTCTTCAAATCCCGGATTCCCTAGGCTCCTAGCCCCTTAGTCCACTCTTAGTACATCTTGTCTTGCGCTCGGAGTAACTGGCTTCCAGTTCTCGTACTACCTGCTGCACATGATCGGACTGTTGAATCCCCGCTTTCTTTTTTCTCTTCACCCCGCTCAAGTCTTTTTGAGAAATCTACGGACTTATTCGCCGGCATTTGACGATGCCCGCTTCCCTCAACCCAGCCAACGTAACTGAAGCCACCCGTTCCCCGTGCCAACTGGAGCCCGCGATCCTACGCCCAATGTGACTTTCTATTAAACCCTCGTGCGTCATCCATTCTCTTCCACCCTTGCGCACATATTGATGCTTCTTGACCGTTTTAGTTGACAATATTTGCGAGCAGGGCTGCTTGATCCCATCCGCATATCTTAAGCATAAGATCATCCTCATTCGGTTTTAAGTTTAGTCTATTGACTGGCATATCTTTGCCTCGAATTTGCTTAGAATTCGCAAACGGCTGTGGTCTGCTTCCACCGTGCTCCCACTATGGCTGCTCACGCGAAGCTTCCGAGTTCCAGACTGAACCTGGACGTTGAGTTCGTTACTTTATTTATATTCCTTCCACTCATTCCGGGCTTTCGTCCTTGGTTCGCATCCATGTGCAATACTAGACCGGGCGGTTTCGAAGAATACGACCAGTGTGGAAGCGTAAGGCAATACCTACACTATCGAGTCCTTTCGTTTCCCCCCAACCGCGTAATGTGCGCAAAGTATCGCCAGCGTTCACAGTTCGAAGGTCGGGGCGGCACAGTAACGTCATGCAGTTCGTGAGCCTCTGCCATCCTTGATCGTGCCTCACTATCTCCCCACCCCGTCGTACAAGACCAGAAGCCTTCAACCATACGCTAATACCCCGGACTTTAGACGCCTCCGTCTTTATTGATGTACGAAATCCGGCGTTCATGAGTGGACCGTGCCGTGTAATACTACCTACCTACCGCATAGGACGAGACGTTCGAACTCCTTCCGGTTCGTCTAGCGACTTCGTCGACCGTTAACTCCGCCCCTACTTTTTTGGGCTGGAGCGGTCTAAGACCCACTAGCAGTTCACAGCCTATCTAAGCGCGTTCTTCCTCCATTCTGGCCCTTCTTTTTTTTTTTTTTTTTTGGAGCGTTGGGTCTGACCTAACGATACTCAGGCAGCAGAAGCATTCCGAGTCGTCCGCTTGTGATTCTGGCTGTGAACCAGATGTTGCCGGGGAAGATGTCCAGGAGGAAATGCCGTTACGCCCATTAATTACCGTGTGGGACTCCAGCCCGAATTCTTAACCAATGCCATTTCTTGCGGTATAGGGCTGCATACCCACTAAAACCCCCTTTTCGTAAGTCCAATCATCCGGCAGTGACTCTTCATTTGAAAGAATTGGCCCTTCAATTGGAGGGAAGTGACCCTCGAATTGGAGGATACGAACACTGTGGCCCTTCGCGAAGCGCAATCCAATCCCTGCAATCGCAGTCTTCCTACTCGCATTTCTGGAACGAAGCGCCGCGGACTTTTCTGCCAATGGAGCGGGGTGGCTATCGATGGGTCTAAACCCACCTTGAGATCCCGCCGAGGTCCTTCTTTCATGATCATCTTGGATGGCCATTATGTGACTGGCCCAGCTTGCCGCCCTCGCAATTAGGACCGTCCCAACCCAGCGTTCGCCACTCGATATAAAGTCGCTCGACTCTCGGCTTTTACTATCGCTCCCCACTCGCTGTCTATCTCAATATGGCCACCTCTACAATCGATAAATCTACAGTCGATAAAGTTCACAAAGCAATAAACTCTTACAGCGACGGCCACGAGGTCGATGCGAGTTCTTACATGGCGTAATTACTGCTCTCTTGTGACATCGCATCTTCTGACCACACCTTCAGATTTTGGTGCGCCAATAACTGGGGACAGCTGCTGCAGCCGGCGCCTTTGTCAATCTCCGTGCTGGGCTCAATTATCATCGTTGCGAGCAGCACCACTGACTTCAGCCTTGAAAATAAAACCCCCGGCGCCCCGACATACACATGGACCTACGTCAAGGATCCCAAGTCGTTCAAGACATGCCTCCAGCAGATGGTCTGTGCCAGTCCGCAGTCTGAGAATGCCACTAACTGTGGGAAATAGGTCGGCGCTGGATACACGGTGATCGCTCTCTTTTTGTTCGACTGTCAAATTCCTATCTGACAGCCCATTCGCAATTCAGGCATTCGATACCGCCCAAAAAGATATGAATACCATAAATGCCGCTTCGGGGCAAATGCCTTCGATCATGGAGAATATCGTCGACATACTGGCCAACGGCAAATCGACCGAGATATCAACTCTGCTGAAGCAGGCCCTCGCTAACCTGCAGAAAATGAGTAAAATGTGCCACGACGCGGCCACGAGCAGTAATGAAGCGTTCACTGACCTCAGTGGGCTGGCTCAGGTGAGAGCTCCCAAGTCCTCTTTGCGATCAAGCTGCAATGCTCTTTTACCAGGAAATTCTCCTCGCCTGCACCTACACGGTCTGTGTCATCTACCACACAAGAGGTCTTCTCAAATCTCAACTGATATTCACCTCTAGATGTCGGAGACCGAGCAGGCCGTCCAGCAAAATCAGGTTAATTATACTGACCTTAAGACAAAGCATAACCTATCTCATAGCCATGCAGATTCAATTGAAAGTGCTCCAAACGCAGAAAACAGGGCAAGCAAAAATGCTGAAGGACGCGCAGGCGAACAAGGATTTTATGAAGAAGGTTGATCCAGTTTCCTGCCACACCTGCGGCGACTGGCTAATTCAGACGTTACCTTCAGTCGTATCTGTCGTACGAGAAGGATTGGAAGCATGCCATGGATGCCGTTCCGACCGGGTGTGTTATGTTTTGTGCAAAACTGGGTTTGAGCTGTTGATAATCCGCTTCAGCTGGGAACTGGTTGGGATGCAGTTCGTCAGCTCGTTAACCGCCATTCCTACCGCGATCTCCCATGCGTTCATGTCTCACGCATCAGCTTCAGCTGACTCGACTGCGGATGGCACGAACGGATTTTCGAAGGGCAGCCCTGCTCCCGCTGCGACCCCCATGGCCGACACCACGTCTCCCAATGGCGTCAATTCGCAACCTAATACCAATACATTGATAGATCCCGCTGTGACATGTGTCCAGCAGGTGTTGGATCAGGTGAATTTTATAAAACTGCTCCTCGCTGGCAAGGGCGGGAAACCCGACTGGGAAAGAATTCAGACGACAGACGTATGCTTATTTCCGCGTGGGCTTCACGACAAAACTCTGACTTGCACATTTTGCTCAGAGCGCACAAAACGGAGCCCTTTACATTAAGGCTTCCTTGACGCAGCAGCAGAAGCAGCTCGATAAGACCAAGCCCGTTTCTCAAAAGCTCTCGGGTTACATTGATAGGGCACTTGCGATTATGAAGGTCATTCTCGATACCGCTGACCAGATTGCGACCCCGGAGACACGGAAGGATGCCGTTCTTGACGCACAAATGGCTCCCACGACTGCTCTCAGTCAGGATGTGTCGGCGTTGTTGACAACTACGAATCTTCTCCTGCAGAAAGCTGCCACGACTGCCACAGGTCCCGCTACCCCACAGACTACCACGTCGGATTCCTCAGACGACGACGCCAGCGGTGCGGTAAGTGTATATTCATTTGAGACTTTTCTCCATCTCACCCAGGTCGATTTTCAAGGACCTCGCTGTTCAGAGTGCCAAGGCAAGCAGACGAGTGCCGTCTTTCCATCCATGACTCTGATGTGACTGCCCTCCCGTAGATGAAGGTGGATCAGGCGAGAGCGGAACTCGACGCTACTCGCGCTTCATATGATGCGGTAGGCTGTCGTGCGCACAGCTGCATCGATTGTCCAGTTCTGACGAAATGCACTAAGGCCTGCGGCCGATTGGTGGAGCAGCAGAAAGAAATCACTACCACTATCGGCCAGATCACCTCGCTCTCTCTTACAGACACCACGTTGGATAGTAAGCTGACCTCCACTAAAAACAATGTGATACTTACGGAGATCGTATGTCAGAAATGATGCCTGTCCTGAGACAGGCCATCGGAACGTTCTCCAGTATGTCGTGTTTGAGGTTTGTTTTATCGGCCTGACTAATGTTGCCGAGCACTCCGCACGGAATTCTCTCGCCTGTGCTTATTTTTCGACAATGTTTCGACACTACTCGTCGACGTGATGGGCCCCTCTGTGGACCGCTGGGTCGACACTGTGCGTTCCGCAGAAGAAACATCAGCTGCAGGCGGCACTCAATTACAAGTGGCGGGGGGTAACGTTGGACGCGCTGACTCGGGACCTCATCTACAGGCAGATATTGCTGCCGATGCAGGTCAGCAGTTGTTCTGGCACATCAAGACAACAATTTCATACACTCAACAGGTCTCGCTTCTGGCAACTAAGATATCCACCGTGTATGTATCCATCTCCGATCAACACATTCGTCCTGCGCTGGAGTAAGTCTCTGAATCTCAGGTCTTAATTACTCGCCTGACTCGCTGTGGCTATAGGATGGTATCGACTATGCTGAAATTCCCAGCAGGGACGACAGCTGAAGATCACACTAAGTTGATCGGTAAGTCGGGGCACCATCAGTAAAGTGTCCTGGACGAATACTTATGTGACGCAGCCTCCCTTACAAAGTCCCAGTCCGAGCTCTTAAAACAGGCTACCGCGGCCAGCTCCAGGTCAGCCCCATATAGAGCACCTAATTTAGCCCAGTAATAACTCGTAACCGCAGTATTGCGACGGAGGTGCACAAGAACCAGAAGGTTTGGCTTGCTCTCTCACGGCTGTACTGCAACTGAGCAAATGACAGGATTTCAAATCTCAAATCACAGCGCGGATGACAACGATCGAGAATGCCGTCAAATCCTATTTTCCCGACATTACAGGACCCAGTGCGTTCACGCTCAGCCTTCGCGCCACCGCCTAATCGCACCTCTTCTAGTTCCCACGCATTTGAAAAATATCACGGATGCTCATGTTCATGACACAGATGCAACCCGTGCCTTGCGGTACAAGGCCAACCCCACATTCAATCCTGCAACGGCGCTCTGAGGGTAGCAATCTGCGGAAAATGAACGTCCAGAGCTCGGTTGTGTAACGTCCTTGAGGCTTGAATCAAATAGGCAGCTGTGCCCGATGTTCTTTTTGTGTGTCGAATGTCAATCAATCATTGTTGAGCGAGAATCAAGGAGTGAATCACCTGAACTCTGCATAAAGACACAGCGAAGTCAGATTTCAGAAGGGTTTGGACAATAATACAGTCGCGCACAATGTTTGGGGCGGTAATCAGTGTTGTAAAAGATCTCAAAATTTTGGGCGGATTCTTTCTTGGGCGAGGGTTTCCGAAGAATGCGGTAATGAGAATGCTGCTCTCGTCTCCACCGGAATTCTCATATCCTCGCCTCTCTCGACTTCCATTTCCGTCCCCCCTGCATACGCGTTCTATCTGCTCGCCGCTGTAAACGCCTCGCCGCGACCTGCGTGCGTGCCGAAGTTGTTTGTGCCTGATAGCTCTTCGGAAGATCAAGCAAGGGAAGGGACGAGCCAGTTGGGATTAGTACCTGCGATGTAATTCTTGTGCCTCACATCGAGTTTCGGCGCTTCCACGTCCTTCAAGAGCGCCAAACACCGAAGCCTGGGTAGAAGGCAAACGAAACAGGTAACACTGCGTTGGCCCGTAGATCGTCGAGTGGTATTAGGTCAAAGAAGTTGCGTGTTTTTTGCCCGTTCGCATTAATGACAAGCTGGAGTTTTTAGAGTTCTGAAACTAGAAGCGAGCATGGGGAGAGGGTGGTGATAGACCGGAGTGATTTGGAACCAGGAATTCCCGCACATGGTCCATCTCGGCGAAGGCGTCCAAATCAAAACTGAAAAGCGGGCTGTTTGACCTCTCAAACGATGCTAGCGGCATATCCAAGCTGGAGTGCTAAAGGGGCTGATTGCAATGGTAAGTGTTGCGTTCAAAGTATCGTTCACTTCACTGTTTCCCCAGGATGGGTTGATTACGGAAATGCCGGAGCCACCCACGACCGGTAAGAATTCGTCAACGTCGCATCGGATTTCCTTTAGTGACTTCTGGAACCGTCCATGTCCTTTCAGGAGGCGAATACTCATTAGCCATTTTTGGCTCGATGAAGAGGCAGCGTAATTTGAATAACTGCTTTACTTAAAATTCGTTGCGAGAAGCTTGGTGCTCACGCAGACCATTTCCGTGCACCATTTGTGGGGAGTTCTCAACCCTCGAAGTTGGCTTTGCTCCGGTGTATGTCCCTAGACTTAACTGCATCTCAACGGCCGACCTCAGCCACTCGGTCACAAATTAAGGACCCAACTAGTCCCTGGGGTTTGTATTATTGACTGATTTAGAAGCTTTGCTGGGCCCAATCAAATTTCATTTGGCCTTAGGAAATCGTTAGGACCCGGGCCCGATCATGTTCGGGTTCTCTGTTTTCAAATACGGAAGCCATAATTCGCCGACGCATCCTTACCTAGTATCTCCTTCTATGGCGTATCTTCCCAACTAGCCATAACTAGATGGGCGTTCTAAAATCAATGTCCATGAGGAAATCGCACGACTGCCTTTCCTCGTGGGTCTGCACTAGTAATAGTAGAAACTTACTGTTTATTCCAATCATCTCCCATTGTGGAGGAGTTTGGAGACATCCGAGCTAACCCCATTTCAAAAGAAGCCGATCTAGGCCAACGTAAGCCGTGCAGATTGAGCCAAGGTGGGCGGTGCGCAGTTAGTGAAGAAGGGAGAAGTTGAGACTTCAATCGCATTGAGTGCTTC
Source organism: Mycena rebaudengoi (assembly GCA_029282285.1). Classification (NCBI taxonomy): domain Eukaryota; kingdom Fungi; phylum Basidiomycota; class Agaricomycetes; order Agaricales; family Mycenaceae; genus Mycena; species Mycena rebaudengoi. The sequence continues at coordinate 690,702 of JARJCX010000044.1, read as the reverse complement.
ATAGCCGTTCTGTAGAGATAGAAACGGATTCGAAGGCTTTGAAACTCCGCCAATACTGTTACCTGCTATGTAAGTCATCCAATGTAAATTATGTCCGACCAATAGCACAGACTCTAAGTTGACTAGCTTCTACAATAGAAGCAAATGTAGGCCAACGTTACCAGACTGAACGTAACGTTGGAGTTGCGCAGTTAGTGGGGAACGGCGAAGTGGATAAATCTCCCTCGCTTCATAGGTAATGTGCGGTTAGTACGGACCGGGGACGCGGCAACTCCGCCAAGGCCGTTTCCTTCCTTGGTTGGGATGGAAGGTATCTCGTGTGAATTATGTGCGAAAAATGGAAAAATTCTGGAACTTCTAGAAGCTGAATCACAGGGCACTAATCGATGCTCGTCATCGGCCAGTGGCGAAGGTTTGATCAGGGAAGCATATCGAAGGCACGCTCAGGAAGCCTATTGATCCCTACCTACCTACCTACCAGGGTCACATAAGAGGCCCAGGAGCGTTCGTTTCAACAGCCGAATTCGCCCCTCCGCATTTCAGCAATATGCCCCTCGCAAAGTCCAACCCCGCTCAACAGGTTACCCATGCTCTTCAAAGCGTCGACACCGGCCACGATGTCAATGAGGAGGCATGGATGACGTGAATTCCTCGTTCGCTACTCAACGCCGCTAACACAGTGGATCCAGTCAATGGTGCTCGACGAACTGGGGTGTTCTACTTCAACCTGCACCTTTGTCCATCTCTTTGCTGGGTTCAATCCTCATCATCGCCAGTAGCACCGACGACTTCAGTATAATTCGCGTTTCCACTTTGCCCATATATCACACTCACTCGAACTTAGGTCTCATCAGCACAGTACCGAAGGGTGCCCCCAAGGTCACATGGAAATATGCTTCGGACCCTCAGTCGTTCAAAACTTGTCTAGAACAGATGGTTCGTAGTCTCTTTTATCATAGTAATTGAAGTGACGTCTCATTCGCAGTAGGTCAACGACGGATATAAGGCGAGTCATGTTTTTGACCCACATGTCTAGTTCTGAGCACGTTTCACGACAGGCTTTTGATACCGCAGCAAAGAACATGCAGATTATCCAGTACAGTTCTGACCAGATGGGCCCAGCGATTAAAGACGCGGTGACACTCATCTACGAGGGAACTGCGGCCGATGTATCCGCCAATTTTAGCAACAACATTGCCGATCTCACGTCGTTGAGTAAGAAGTGTAGCGACTCTGCTCAAGAAATCGAGAAGGCCTTTGTTGACATATCTGGCCTGGCCCAGGTGAGTGTTTTGGTTGCATTCGGCGGCGTTGGAATATTGAGGTTTGATTAGGAAATGATACTCGCCTGTACTTATAGTGTTCGTATTTTGTTTAGACCATCGAAAGGGATCTTTTACATTCTTCCCAGTTGGGTACCACCGAGCAAGCTATTGCTCAAAACGAGGTTGGTTATGCTGGGTGTTCAATCCAGTTACTGAACCGACTAATATTTCGAAGACACAATTAGCTGTCCTGGCGGTGCAGAAGAAAAGCCAGCAAGCGCAGCTGAAGGAGGCGAAAGACACGATGAGCGTTATGAAAAATGTGGGCATCAGTATTCATACAATTATAAAGCTACGCTGATCCCAAGATGTTCGACAGTCATATCTCAAAGCGGAATCTGGGTTCGAGTCAGCTCTCAATGATGTTCCCTCAGGGTCAGCACATTTTTCCAATCGAAGATCTTTAAGGCTGACTTTCATTAGCTGGGACTTGATGGGCATGCAGGTCCCGGCTTTCCCTACCCACCATGATTCTCGTATTCATTTGTTATCAGGTTACAGAGTCGATGACCTCTCTAGCCGTCGCGGCAGGGAATGCGCTCATTTCCCGTGCTACAATGACTTCCCAAGCAGAAGAAGCCGGTATAAACGCATTTTCCACCGTCGTCAAAGATGAGACGGATAAAGATAAGCCCGAGGCACCGGCTCCGGCCCCAGTTGCCCCCACCACTTCGCCCAACGGCGTTTCTTCGCAGCCGAATGCCGCTGCTTTATCTGATCCGGCAGCTCCTCTTGTGCAAGTGGTCCTGACTCTGGTGAACGGTATCGAGATGCTCCTCACCGGGGGGGAAAATGGCAAACCGGATTGGGATAAGATCCGGGGAAAGGACGTACGTGACTTTTTGAGCAAATCTCCCTTCATGCTGCTAATTGAAGACTATAGGACGCAAAGAACGGAGCGGAGTATATTAAGGATAGTCTGACGTCTCAGAAGGCGGAACTTGACTCTTCGAAACCCATTTCCCAAAAGCTTGGTCCGGACATCGACACTGCGCTTAAGATTGTCGGTGAAGTTATCGAAACTGCTGGCAGCTATCGACTCCTCCAAGGACGATGTATTCGCTACCCAAATAGATGCCACGAAACAACTGGTCTCAGATTTACAGGCCTTGGTGACCTCAACGAATCTTCTTCTTCAACAACCTGGATCAACCGCTGTCGGCCCTGCCACCGCTCCTGCAGCCCCTGCTTCCGGAGCAACTACTTCCGGCACACCTTCTCCATATGCAACAGCATCCACGGGAGCTGTCGTAGGTGGTTATATACGAATGTGTTCATGTTTAATTGTTCTCCCATGCATATTTTTAGCAACTGGCAGTTCAGAACGCCTAAGGTAAGCAGCTACGCATTCAGAAGTCAATATTCTTATTCGCAGCATAACAGATGAAGGTGGACCAGACGAGAGCACAACTCGACGCCAGTCGCGCATCGTATGAAAAGGTAACTATCGGCCGAAGTGATTGTCTTCACAGCGGCCTCACCATGTCCCATCACATGTAGGCTACCGCAAGACTCGCAACCCAGCAGGAGAGCATCGCTAAGACTATCGGCGATATGGTTCACCTCAAATTTACGGATGCGACCTTAGAGAGTGAGCCCCCTCTGAAGCGTAATGGCGATCTGAGCGAAATTTAATGAACCTCAGAAATACTACCCGTGCTGAAAAGGGCGGTGGGAGCTTTCGCTGGTGAGTCTCACATTAATCTGACTGATTCCGGTGACTAAAATCCTGTCGTAGTACTCCGCTCGCAATTCAGCCAAATAGTCTCATTTTTTGACTCGGTCGGGGCGCTCCTGACCGATATCATGGCTCCCTCCGTGGATCGGTGGGTCAAGACCCTGACGGCGGCCGAGGATCAGAAGTCCAAGGGCGGGGAGCCCCACCTCGCAGGAATCACCATGTCTGCATTCACTCGCGATCTCATCTACAGGCAAATGATGCCCGCGCTCAAGGCTAGTGCTGCGCCACCTTCAGAGCATCCTATTAACCTTGATATCATTGCCAGGTCTCCATGCTATCCACGAAGATCGCAACTGTCTACTTGGAGGTATCCGCCAAGTATATCAAGCCCGCTCTGACGTACGTTCTGAAGCCAGTTGGGGCATTTCAAGCTAATGCATAGCCCCTAGAAACGTGAGCGGCATGTTACAATTCGCCCAGTCAAACTCCAAGGCAGACAGAGAGAGACTTCTCGGTCCGTCTGCAGTCATACCTCCCCCAAATCATCTAAGATGAGATTCCAGCGCATCTTGCCCAGGAGCAGCAAATACTTGCGACAAGCGCCACGGCCGCAAGCACCCAGTGCGCGATTCCCCCCCACCATCTTTGGCTGTTTACCGCTCTAACGCATCTGTACAGCATCGCGAGCGAGGTGGCGAGAAACCAGAAGGTATGAGATTCCGCTGAGACCTCCTCTGGTCATGCAACTGAGAGATCTGTAGACTTTCCAAGCCTCGATCGACGCGCGTCTCTCTACCGTCATCGACGCAGTCAAAGCAATTCTTCCAGCCGTTACTGAGCCCTGTAAGCCCGTTTATGCTTTCACTTACGATCAATGCACGCTTACGCGGCGGTTCTCCGCAGTGCCATCGCATATCAAAGCGATCACTGACGCACATGTTACCGACACGGACAAGACGCGTGCGTTGCAACAGAACGTCAACCCCATGTACAACCCGAGCACTGCGATCTGAGGATTGGGATTTTTTGGACGTTCGTTAAATCAGAGTCGTGTAGGAAGAGCCTAGGAATTTTGCATTCAGTACCGAAGTTAGAATCAGTGGAATTTAAAGCAAAATATGCCTCCCGGAGAAAAGCGTAAAACCCGAACTACAAGCGAAGGCTGCAATGCAGACTAAATTGTATTATGGAAACGCTGACAGAAAAGAAAGAAGTAGAAAGCGCCAGACGCCTGCGGCCTCGAGATATTCACCATATGGAACCAGGAAAAGAACAAAAAGAGGAGATGGCACAGAAAATCATAGTCAACACCCGCAGGCGTCGGCGAGACCGCATGAGCTCTCCTTCAAAAGCGATAACCATCTCGCCGCTAGCGTGTCTGGCAATATGGGTGGCGGGTGGCTTGGGGAAGGGGAGTGAAGGTGATGACTGCGGGAGTCGGCAAGTACTCGGTTCGAGGGCGGCGAGGTTGCAGCTCGGTGACCACTGGTTTAGGCTGACAAATGGTGGAGCTGTCTGTACTGTCAGGGATCCAGTTTCGCATCCGCGAGCAAAATATGAATGACCCGTAGGTCACCTTTTCGTGGATTTTTCTGTTGGACCGACACCTACAGACGTAGAATTCTTCAAAACGGAATTGGATGAAATTGTTTCAGAGAGTTCCATACAAAACAACAGAGTCGAAAGCATGTATCGAGCTCCGGCTGCCAACCGAGCAGAAGACTGCTCCGACTCCCAGACGACGCTACATACTGGGACGCAGATGCATGCCCTGATGACAGCTCGGGGCTAATATTTTTGTTCGAACCCGTCTAACAGTGACAGGAGTTAGTACTGTAGGTACGCCGCTGCCAGCGCTACTCCTGAGCGTGCTGAGAGCTAGTGAATTACTTGAACCGCCTAGCACACTGCCATGCATGCGAATATGGGGCGCATATATAACCCAGCCCATCCCAGCAGTTTGGCCCGTGCTCCTCGTCTTCGTCTCACAGAGCGCACACCCCAAATCCGACAACATCATGTTCATCAAAGTTCTCTTTGCACTCGGCGTCACCCTCATGGAACTCGTGCATGCTGCCCCAGAGCAGCATGTATTGACTGATATGTGTTTTGGGACGGCGAGTAACTATTGATTGTGGGGACGATTATCCTGCTGACCCAAAGATACTAGTCTTCAATAACGGACCCCGGATCCGAAATTGCATCAGGGACCTACATAATCTATCACGCTGTCCAGCACGGCGACCGTAGGGACAATCTATACAGCTCGATGGAGCAAGACAGATTCGTCTACCTCTACTCCCCGTGGAAGATAGATGCGTACGGACAAGTAAGAACCCATTACCCCTTTGGACTTTGACATTCCGCACTCGATATTTACCGATTGCAGTGGAAAGTCACCAGGCAGTTGAATGGAACCTATAGGTTCCTCAACGTCGGTCTTCCCGCTTACGCTTATGTCTGCGACGACGAAGGATACGTACGTGCAACTTCATGTCTCATAGGAATGGCACCAACTCAGAAGCCCATTCCAGAATAAGATCTGCAGTGGAGTCGGCAGCGGAATGGCGAAGTTCTTCAATATTTCAAAAGGCGGCCAGCAGGGGATGTTTACGGTACTGTGAATGCCGTTTTCATCCACTCACTGTGTGATCATGTTATTCTCACATAGATCGGCAACGCTGACTCGTCTATTCTCTGGACTGTGCTTGACCAGGGCCGCGGGGAGGTGATCCTGGACCCTGACCGCCATCGACCCTCCGCTGAAAAATTCACAGGTGAACCTGACTGCTCCAGACACGGACAATCCCCAATCCCACCTGTGGACGTTTGAGCTCATCGACGACTACTCGATGCCGCAATCGCTGATGTGATGTGACCGCATCTGCGGTTGAGTTGGGCCTTAGTAGCTGCTAGTGGTGTAGGCATTTATAATGAATTGGGCAGACCCCACTGCCCGTTTACTGTACCTTTGAGACGAGATTGATTCATTGAGCTGTGAGGAAAAGTATCGCACACCAAAATATTCCACTGCGTCGGAGAAAAACCTCTTTTTCAACATATCTCGCCATGCTTGTTTTGCGTAGTTTCTTTAGGAATCAGATGTAGGTGTATTAAGACCCCTCGCTCGCAGACAATATGGCCTTCTGTAGTAAGTACTGGGCTAGTAGTTCCACAATCTAGAAGAGGAAGATCGCTCCTCGCTTGCTACGATTGTGTGAGCTTGGGTCATTCTCGGCCATCTCGGGATCAGGCTTCGAAATTCCGAGTCACACCACTACTACCTCAGGGGAACCCAGGGGCAACCTCTGGCTAGCTCTGTATTCAGTTGACACTGAAAATAATTCAGTTACCAGCGTCAATGCCATATTCGTCCTCAACAATGATATCCTCCGTGCTAAAATCAGAAATAGCTGGAGCCGTATGAACCCCAAGGTTCCTAAGAAAAATCAGTGTCACAGAAATTAATGTAATTCAAGACCTACCACCGCTCAATTTCCCTCTCCCGCGCCTCCAAAACCAGGTTTCGTCGTATCATGACTGTCCCCATGTTCTTCCACAGAATTTTGAGGAGGATTTCGTCTTTCAGAACGTCCCTGTACACATGGAGCTGCTCTTTAAGTTGAGGGGAAGTAAGTCCTTCAATCTTCTCGATATCCAGCTCGAGTTGAATTGCTTGCACGTGCTCGTCTCGGGCTTTCTTCTTCGCGGCAGATTTTCTTCGTCGAATGCGCGCTTTCTCTGCTTTCTCGCGCTGGAGAGCTGACCAAGCTTTGCGGAATTTTGCGCGCGCACCACTAGCACCGTCTTTCCGCACTTCCCGCATAACAAATTTCTCCACCGCAGCGTCGCAGAGCTTTCGAATGAATGCCTCGGTATTGTTTCGCTCCCACCGGGTTTGGTTAGAGAAGGACTCGGGAGTGCTGTTGGGGTGGTATTTCATATGGCCTCGATACGATCCCAACATGCCCCCGCTACAATCATTTGTCGAGGGAATCATCAGAATGGCTCGCAGCTCTGGAGTGAGAGAATCGAAGGCCCCCCAACGCGGAACTCTGGGGTAAAATGGATCCAGCCCGTTTCACAACCGGAAAACATGGTGGAGGTGACCTGAATAAGATTCGGGAGATGAGGACGTAGCTGCCGGATCGATTCGAGGAGGAGTTCATCGAGGAAGGGCAATGCGTTGAGCGTGACTTTCTCCAGTGGCGCCGTCGGATCAAAGAGCGTCTCGGGATTTTTTGCAACAACAGCACAAAATTCGGGTAACTTCCGGTGGATGGGCGTAAGTGAGAGCAGATTAATAGGCCTCTCTTTCGTTCCGCGCACAGATGCCATGTGCGGCCAGGACGTTGATACTCCATAGAGTGCGAGTGCGCCGAGCTCCGTCATCGTCGCTGTGCAGTTGATACCTTTCAGAATATTTTGTTCGACATGGTTGGGGTGTCCAGACCTCGTCTTGCCATCGATAATCTCCATGATAAGCTCCTGGATGATTCCGTGGAAACAAACAACCTCCGCGGCGGCTCTGGTGTATGCACCGTATCTGTAGCTCGACACATCAGGGAATTTTCCAGGTGCCTCAAGTTCAAATAGCTCCTTTTTGCGCTCGCGCAGAAAGATAGTGGACTTATCCTGATATCCACGTTCCCCGTCTTTGTGCCTGAGTAGTGCCCCCAGTAGTTGAAGGAGTTTGATGGCTCCCGCACTGCTTGACTCGATCGCATTATGAAGCGCGGGATTGTCTGGGTCTGTTGCACTAAGATTGATTGTCGCGGTGTGGGCTTTGTTGGCAAGGAGTACGAGCCGAGGTAGGTAGGTAGGTAGTATTACACGGCACGGTCCCGCTGAGGAACGCCGGTTCCCAGGGATTATCTAAGTGTACATGCGCCAACATACACTATTGTCCCTGGACTCCTCCATAGCACCAGAGACGAGCTCACGGACACGCCACGAGGAATATCGGGGTTGGTTAGATAGAGACGTTGTATCGCGGCGTAGCCGATCCGGACGACATTTAGATCTTTGTGACAACAACAGCCTCCAAAGACATGGGCACAGGCGTTCTGCTGTTCTTCATCCGTTAAAGAATCAAATACTTCGGTTCCGATCTTGAGCTCGAGCGCTTTTTCTGTGAGTTTGGTGCGTTCTTCAGTCGTCGTGAGTCTGTAGTCAGAAGAGCGCATTTCCGGACGCCATACAGAACCTACAGCGCTACTAGTTCAGAATTCGAGAGCTTCCCAGCGGCTTGCAGGTCCTCATCGGTGATCTTCAGCATGGTCAGAAGGAGCAAACTTGTTGTGAAATCTGTTTCGTCCATTGCGGCACGCCCCATGTCTCTGGTAACGATCTCTTTTTGTGCGCGGCGGAGACTTTGAATGACTTTTTGCCCTCCGCTGCGTGATCTTTGCTCTCTCCGATTTTCTTTCGCCAATAATCGTTTCGGTCCATTATTCTCTGGTCTCGTGATGCGATGGGGCTGCGGGAATATGTGTCCGCAATTCGATTGGCGGCCTCCATGGTGCCTTGAAACTGACGTTGCGCGGTATGATCAAGAGCAGGAGCTACTTCGACAAAGCGTGTACCATGGCACCAGGTAGATTTGTCGGAATCATCGACATCTGGATCATAGGAGGGGACGAGGAGGGTGACGTGGCGGGATTCGACAGTAATTCCCCGATGCGTGGTGCCATCAGAGCTTTCAACGAACCCTGACAGCAGTCAGACCTGGGAAAGTATTAAAAGTTAAGGAGCATACCCGGCGCATCCATGATCTCCCGACCCAATTGAATTTCACCATACTTCCCTCCTTCGTCAATCACTCGGACGGTTCGTCGGCTCATGAATGGGTGGCGTACGTGGATGCCAAACGTTCTTGCGCAGCTCATGACAGCGAATTTCACCTTCCCAGCTGAACACCCAGCAAAAGTGAGATCGCGGGCTAAGGCGCGAGAGTCGGCTTAAAATTGGCCCTTCACCATAGGGTCCCAGGTCTGCAAATCCCGATATGCCCTCTGTGCGTCCTTCAGCGATGCTTTGGCCCGTCGAGCTTGTTTCTGGGATGCTCGGAGTCGGTTTCGGACAGATACTGAAGCCTTTTGTTGTTCCTGAAGATATGAACGGAGTGCTGCAATTGTTGTCTCTCGACAATTGATAACCACACGGGCAGAAGCAAGTTCGTGTATGAGGCGAGCTACTTTGAGCCTTTCATCGTCCAGTGATCCCTGCAAGTCTGATAGCGCATTAGAGTTGCCCTCCACCTTCAGCTCACGATCTCTCTCCAGCCGCTTGATTCTCTTGTGTTTTTTGGTCAGTTCTTCATTAAAATCGGTTTCGGCCTTTCGTTTCAATGAGCGGAGGGACTGAATGTCGGATAAAAGTGCGGCATTATCGACGGAGACCTTCTGGAAGTCGAGAGTAACACGGGTGAGAGCCTGATCTGATTCATACACCTTCGTGGACAGTGCGGAAATATCTAATTCAAGTTGGGAAATCTGTGCGTCTCTTTGGGCAAGCTGAGCTGTGATTGTCAGTCTCTGAGTCGTAGCTTCCTCGGGCAAGTCTTCCGAGGCAGAATCCGGAACGTCTGGAGCGGTGTTCTCCTTGTCATCATCGGTGGAAGTTTTGCGGTGATTAAGCCAATATGTCAAGCCCGAGCGCTTTTTGTTCCGCCCCATGGAGAATCCGAGGGATAGTGACTGAGCTGGAGCGTCCTGTATGGCATCAAGAGGTTCAAGAACGAAGCTGAGGCAGTCCGGTGTTGGCTATGAGCTGGAGAAGGCAGACGCGTTGTCCGATATTGATGTGTGACAGATGTGACAAGTCGCGTTTTGGCTGTGTCAGCGAAAAAGCCTATTACTTATTCAAATTTAAATATATCATTTGGAGCTTGCAGGGAGATGTGGGAATAAATGGCGTAGCAGAAGAAGTACCGTGCGGGATTTCCGATTACACCCTCACCTCCTGCTGAAATCATCAGATTGCACCAAATCCTAGTATATCTTTGTCTCATCAATCACTTGCAGAAAATGGCCACAGTACTTTCTTTTTTTTGGCATATTTCAAACAAAACTGTCTGCTCAAAATTACACTGAAGCAAACGAGAAAAAGGTTATTGCATTTTCAAAACCGGAACCGACCCCTTCAGCCAACCAAGCATGAACAAACAGGCCGGCTTTCAATCGACCGGTGCCCGTCCCACTTTGTCAGCTCCGGCATTTCCCGTTGATGCCATCAGGCGCCAGCAGAACCTTTCAAAGTTATTCGTCCGCCTCCGCAGTCTCTAACGTGCCCGCTCCTCTTCGTGAACTACGACAATCGTCTCGAATCACAGCGTGAATTAGGGGCATCCCAAGCGGCATCCCATCCGAATCCGCGAATTTCATTCCGATCCTGGTGTTCTGCGAACCCCGCGCTCTGCCAGCTGTGCTATGGCCTCTACGGCTCTACAGGTCTCTATGTAGTACTATGTGGCGGTGTGTTGATTTCAGTTCTTGCGTTTAAGTCTCCATGGAGTGATACATCAAAGTCTGCATTGTACGCGAGGGATTGAGATGCCGCGAGTGCCTCACATGGATCTTTCTCTAGGACTCCAGCCCATTGCGAGGACTCTGGGAGGATGTAAGTATTATAAATTAGGTGTTTATTGATCTGAATGACCATTGAGTCTGGGCCGGAGAGGTCTTCCCGATATTTAAACGGGATTGTTGATTTGATAACCGCCGCAACACCGCCCCATGATTTGGCAAATGATGCCTTGGGTCGTCGTGCACGAGATATGAGGGTATAGCCCTCAGGGATTTCAATCATCTCATGTTGATGTGGACGGAGATGTGTTTCTTGAAATAGGTTAATGTCATATTGTTGAATTTTTTTCTGAAAATCGGGGCAACTCATTTGTAACGCGAAAGCACCGTCTATATTCCAGGTATGTATGGATACAAGATGGGTAATGTCCACAGGACGCGTAGTAGAAGGTAGGTTTGTAGAAATAATAAGAGGGGAGGGGGGAGGAGGGGAGATGGAGGGCGTGATCGCGGAAGATCTATTTTGGGCGGGACGGGACGGTGTTATGCAAAACGGGGGTTGCGCCAGCGCTAGTGAAGAGGACGCAAAGGGGAGAAGGGGGGGGTGAGTTGCCCCTAGCCATTTAAAGAGGGCTGGTGGCGTTTTGCCACAGTGTCGGGTTTGTCCCCACGAGCACGCTTGGCTCCAAGGAGGGTTTGGATGGTGTGCGAGTTGGATTCGGTGGTGGCCTGAATCGCTGTGATGCGCACATCCAGGCGTTCGAGCGCGACTATGCGGGCGAGGATGGTGTCGAGGGTGGTGTTCATCGTGATGGTGTTGGTGGTGTGCTTGTTGCTCGCATGGACGAGGGACTCCAGCGTGGATATGTCGACGTTCCGGTCACTAGGGGCCATGACGGCGCGCGAAGCGATTTGAAGTGCATCGGTGGCATTCGCAGCGATTCCGACGACCTGGGCATTGATGCCTGAGGGGGAGGGTAAGTGGAAGTTTGAAAGGAGGGGGGAGTTAATGCTCAATTGCGCACCTTCAAGTCCCTCGCTCAATTCCTTGCGAATGCGCCATTCCCGCCCTCCTGCTTCTTACCACCATCATCTAAAAGTCAAAATCGTGCTACGACTGCTCCCTACCCCACCAGACACGAATATAAGTGCTGGCTGGCTAGTAGTAGATGCAGCGAGCTCTTGATAAGACCTGCAGACATTGTGTACAGAAATACTGGAACGGACAAAATCTTTGCAAGAAGCAAATCAGCTTATCGCTCCCATTCGTGCTTCTAATCATCTCCAACTCCCAAGTGCTCACGACCACTGCGTCTCGCACCCAGGACCCGGTCTGTCTGCTGAGCACCTGTTCCTGAGGGTGGGACTCCAGATAAACGGGCGGACACGCTAAACGCCCGGCCTGAAAAATTCTCGCTGCCCCCTCAAAAATTCTCGCTTACTACTCGACCCGAAAAACAGTGCAATCAGACAGCGTGGATATATATTCAGGGTTCTCGCTGTCAACTTGACAAGCCAGATCACAATATACCTGACCCTGATTTAAACCTCCGCTACACGGTGACACTCAAATTGCAGCCTGAGATTCATTCTGCCCTTACGCACGCTGAGATCTAAAAACGCCACTACACGGTAAAACTCAAATTGCAGCCTAAGATTAATTCTGCACCCCTCGACGCGTTTTGAAAAATTCTCGACGCGTCATTCTATTCAAGCGTGTCATATAGAACATCTCAGATTAATTGGTCCACTTGCTGAAGTACAGGACCATATATAAGAGTACAGGAAAAATCTACCCTTCGCAATCTCCCTCTTAACTACTACCAAAACCGATCCTTCTTTCACATCCAATGTCCTCTATCTCCACTCCCTTGGGCATCACTGCCACCCCCACACTCCTAAACATCCCCGATATCTTACCTCTGCCATCTGCCACGGCAGAAGCTCCGGCCTTCGCTCCGATTCCCATGACAGCGGCATCGATCAGCTCGGAAGAAGTGGCTGTGGCGGCCGCTCTGCAATTCCCTCTCTCCTCCTTTATCGACGACGACGACGAGCTCGACATCGAAACCCAGGAATTCCTTGCCCCAAAAGCCAACAAAGGCAAGGGGAAGGCCCCCACACCTCCCTCTCCCGCCGGGCCCTCGCTGCACCCCTGGCTCCAAAAAGCTGGGTTCAAAGCCCCCACCTCCAATCAAAAACAAGGGACACGACTCACTGTCCTAGACCACAAGAAGAACCGACACGACGTCGATGCACTGGGTGCAGCAACTGCCACGCTCAGTGATGATGTGCTGCGCATTCGCAAGGAATTGAGCGAGGGACTTGAAGGTGCGCAATTGAGCATTAACTCCCCCCTCCTTTCAAACTTCCACTTACCCTCCCCCTCAGGCATCAATGCCCAGGTCGTCGGAATCGCTGCGAATGCCACCGATGCACTTCAAATCGCTTCGCGCGCCGTCATGGCCCCTAGTGACCGGAACGTCGACATATCCACGCTGGAGTCCCTCGTCCATGCGAGCAACAAGCACACCACCAACACCATCACGATGAACACCACCCTCGACACCATCCTCGCCCGCATAGTCGCGCTCGAACGCCTGGATGTGCGCATCACAGCGATTCAGGCCACCACCGAATCCAACTCGCACACCATCCAAACCCTCCTTGGAGCCAAGCGTGCTCGTGGGGACAAACCCGACACTGTGGCAAAACGCCACCAGCCCTCGGCCCCCGTCGTCACCCTCCCTCCCTCCCTCCCCGCACCTCCCCCCGCTCCGAACTACGCATCACCGAGTTTTGCCCCAGCTCAGCACTACCCTCCCCCTCCCGCTCCTCTCCAATACCCCTCCCCTCCGGCTCCTCCTGCTGCGTTCGCCCGCGCTGCGCCCACTCACGGCGCTGCCCCCCACGTACCCAGAGATCCGCGCGGACAAGTCCGATTCGGGCCCATGGCATGGGCTGGTAATTTCCACGCAGCGCCCCGCAACCTCATCAACAGCGTCCTAGGGATGCCCGCCATGCGCAGCGTACGCCTCACATCTCGCCGCGGCGACGACGACAACCATGCGATCCTCATGTTCGACGCGGAATCTGTCGCCATGTGGTTCATCAACACATGGAATGATAACCCACGCATTCAATATGAATGCTGCGTCGCCTCGCCTTTAAATGGCTAGGGGCAACTCACCCCCCCCTTCTCCCCTTTGCGTCCTCTTCACTAGCGCTGGCGCAACCCCCGTTTTGCATAACACCGTCCCGTCCCGCCCAAAATAGATCTTCCGCGATCACGCCCTCCATCTCCCCTCCTCCCCCCTCCCCTCTTATTATTTCTACAAACCTACCTTCTACTACGCGTCCTGTGGACATTACCCATCTTGTATCCATACATACCTGGAATATAGACGGTGCTTTCGCGTTACAAATGAGTTGCCCCGATTTTCAGAAAAAAATTCAACAATATGACATTAACCTATTTCAAGAAACACATCTCCGTCCACATCAACATGAGATGATTGAAATCCCTGAGGGCTATACCCTCATATCTCGTGCACGACGACCCAAGGCATCATTTGCCAAATCATGGGGCGGTGTTGCGGCGGTTATCAAATCAACAATCCCGTTTAAATATCGGGAAGACCTCTCCGGCCCAGACTCAATGGTCATTCAGATCAATAAACACCTAATTTATAATACTTACATCCTCCCAGAGTCCTCGCAATGGGCTGGAGTCCTAGAGAAAGATCCATGTGAGGCACTCGCGGCATCTCAATCCCTCGCGTACAATGCAGACTTTGATGTATCACTCCATGGAGACTTAAACGCAAGAACTGGCTCCAAAATTGCTTATCCGTTAGACCCGCCGCGTATTTCTATGGATACAGCGCCTGCATCGACCCGTGGTAATTGGCTGTGCTCCATGCTTGGAGACTACGGCATGACTATCCTAAACGGGGTAACTTCTCTTGGCCCCACCAGCGGAAATTATACCTCCTTCCAAGGAAAGAACCCTGCCACCAGGACAAAAACCGTCATAGACTATGTTGCCTGCTCAACAAAAATTCTTGGCAATATTGCCAGCCTCGAAATCTGCAATAAAGAAGAAGGCTATGATCATTCAGCAACCGTGCTTCACATCAAATTGGACATTGACATGCAAAATACTGTCTATGCTAGCCCTCGTAAAAAGCAGAAAGTGGACCCTGACCCGCTTCCCAACGAAACGGAACTTGACAAACTGTTCATCAAAACCCTTGAAAGCGGCAAAGATGAAGCGAAAAAACTGTTATCCCTTTATGGCTCAGTTACCTCCGTCACCGAGGAAATTCATGTTACCGTGCATGGTTCATGCTTGAATGCGGGGAAGATCACCGCCGTAGCTGGAGCCGGTACTTATTGGGGCCCAGACGCAAGATTAAACAAGACCTGCAGAGTCTACGGCTCTCAAACAAGTGCACGAGCCGAACTAGTTGCCGTGATTCTCGCGCTCGAATCAGCACCCGCATACAAATCACTTGTGATTTCAACGCGCTCCGAGTACACCATTCGGTCCGCCACCTACTACGCGCCGAGGAACTCCGCCTGTGGTTTCAGATGTGCGAACGGTGATCTCCTGAAGATCATGCTAGCTCTGATCAAGAATCGGACAGCTCCTTTGAGATTTAAACACATTGCTAAAACTCTCGCTACTCAGCATGGACACCTGCAAATGGCAAAATCCTCTGCAGCCCATGGGTGCATCCTTCCGAAACCCAGCGCCCAGATCCAAACGCCCACCCAGACACCCACACTCGGATCAACGCCGGTCATCAATGTTCCAAAGATCCTTGCGGATATTCCCGACAATTGTTCGACAACAGTAATTGCCACCCGCCCTGCACGTCCCATACTCCCAGCATCACATCGAGGTCGCATACGACTCGGAACACTCAAGGAAATTAATCGCAAGCGAATAATGGAACCTGAGTCCCACGCCGAATTCTGGAAATGGGTCAAAAAATTTTGTGATCCAAGACCTGCACCTATCTCAGTCACGGCAGCAAGTTTGAGAATTGTATTTGAAAAGCGGCTCAATCCCCCTGAAATTCTGCCTGTCCAATTTGATGCTCCACAGCATAAGATTAATTTGATCCTAGCAGATCTCTTACCCATTGAAACCACTGATGAATCGCCCGAAGGCTTCTTCACGAAGAAGTGGAATAATGATGACATGGGCCGGTTAAAAGATCATCTCCGTAAACACTCTCTGGAGAGCTCAACTGGAGAGGACAACGTAGCATACACAGACCTCCTGGAGATCCCCAACGACGATCTCGCAATACTTTACAACAAATGTGTGCAGGATATAAACGGCCCGACAATCTGGTTCATATCGGCATTGATTGGCATTCTTAAGCGAATGAAACCCCACAATATACCCGACAGCTACAGGCTCATAGCCATCGAAAGCTGCTTCCTCAGAGGCCTAACAATTCTTCTACATTGGCGAGTATTTGATTGGTCAGAAGCAAGGGGCTTGATCCCACCGGCACAGAATGGATTTAGACCGGGATACCGTACTAATAACAACCCGTTCATCCTGCGATGCCTCAAAGAATGGGCCCGAGCCAACGGACACACTCTCTACGTTGCCTGTGTTGATTTCACCAACGCTTTCCCATCAACGGATCAACCAACTCTTTGGTTAAAACTGTTCCGTTTAGGGATGGGAGGTAAAATATTCGATTGGCTCCGCATGCTATACAAGAGAATGGCCTACTACGTGAGACACGGAGACATGCAATCTGACCAATTCAAGGCTCTCATTGGCCTCCTAACAGGAGATCCTGCCTCGCCTATCTTATGGAATATTTTTCTCTCTGATCTGGCAATGATGCCGGACTTTGAAGATGTCTTCCTAGCTGGCATTCGCATATCTATGTTAGCACAAGCAGATGACCTTATCTTGGCCTCTCTATCTGTTCGCGGACTGCGCTCAAAGCTGTCCTCTCTGGAAACCTGGTGTGCGAAGAACTTCATCCTCATCAACATGATCAAAACGATCATTTTGATCTTCGGCCGAAAAATTCTACCGCTTCCCCTCTTCCAAATGGGCGCAAATCAGCTTGAGATCAAAACAGAAGAGAAGTATGTGGGTGTCAATTTCCGCACGGACACACAGAATATATTTTCAGATCACTACATAGCCAAGGCACGCACTGCGCGGTACTGTGGCCATAGGATCATGGGAATTGAGGACATGACGGGGCGTCTCACGCCAAAGCAACACAAGGAACTATACATGGCCCGTATTGACTGCCACCTTATTCATGGGTGCGAGGTCTCGCCTGACAGTGAAGACGTACACGTCAATCACTTATGTAAAGTTCAAATCAGCTTCATCCGTCAAATGCTCAATCTACACCGCCGATCCATGATCGCACCGCTATTCACAGAAACAGGGATCATGCCTCTCCGAGTCCGTCGCCTGATTCTCGACCTCAGCCACCTGGTGTACTTTCTAGGCCTTAAAAATGATAGTTATGCCCGTGCAGCTCTGAATAGTTCAATTGAACTTGCTGCCGAGGGAAAGAAGTCTTGGGCCAAAGATCTCATCAAAGCTGCAACGAGATTGCCATTCGAGCTTCCCGAGCTAATTTTAACCAAGTATACGACAATCGAAGAGATTGAGGAGTATTCTAAATTGGTAAAAAACTCGAACTTGAATTGGTTGCAAGGTGAAATCAACTCCTCGGAAAAACTCTATTTGTTACATGGCCGTCGTGAACCTCAAAAGGACAAAGGACCCGCCCAAATAGTCTCCTGCATGCGGCACTACCTAATACTTGTGAAGACTCAGAAACACAGAGAGGCTCTGACCTCTCTGTTGCTTTCAACTCACTTGTTAGCCGTGGAGATCTTGCGCTACGTCGATCACGCATTACCAAAAGTACCCCGCGCAGATCGGGTGTGTAGATTCTGTAAATCTGAAGTTGAAACCCCTGAACATGCGCTGATCACCTGTGTCTATTCGGACGCACTCGTAGATCTCCGCACAGCTTTTCTGGATAAACTCTTCAATGATTTACCTAATTTACGACACCAGATAGCCGAACTGTCCAACACGGAGTTCTTAAAAGCTATCATCTATCCCCGATCTACCATTGCGCTGGTTGCTAAATTTGCGTTTGATGTCCTCCAGATTTATTACGCCGTTCCTGTGTACCGTTTGAGTGAAGGCTAACCTGTCTAATTTTGCTTCTTTGTATTCGTCTAGTCTTACCCCGGCGTGTGGAAACATAGCGACCGGGAGCTTTGGCTAGCAGGGTGCGGAGAGGTCCAGGGACGATAGTATACTTAGTGCCTGTATGCTGGGATACTTCCTGGAAACCGGCGTTCATGAGTTGGACCGTGCCGTGTAATACTACCTACCTACCTACCAGATGTGCCCATTCACACGTTAGCACCCGGCGCAATGTAAAGAACACGACTGGTTCGGCTCAGTGGCTCGGCAAGGGAGGCGTAACCGATTGACTTGGCAAATTGACTTGCCCACCAAGCGGAGTTTGAATTTTGGTATGTTGACTTGCGTTAACTTGTGCGTGGATTGACTTGTGCATGGACTCGCTTACACTCACTTCTGCAACCAATGTAAATTGTCCCTCATTAGACATAAATATAATACCCTTGGTCCCTGCGTCATGTAGGAACCTCCCCAATGGGGCGCCCACGGTTGTCGAAGCTTTGATGCCATCAATGTGCTCTGCTCGTCGTTGGTGACGGAGTTGAGAACCTCTCGAGCTCTCAACGTTGCCGAAGCCAATGCCGCCATGTTCAATCCTCGCCGCGATCCCATCAAAATCGCGCTCGTCGTTGATCTAATTTTGCCCTTCCCTGCAAAGACTTTATTATGGCCCATCGCTACCTACCTTATTTTCTCTTCACCAAGCATAATTACGGTGGCCACTCGCTCAGGAATTCAGTTTGAGTAAATTATGGGCAGAACTTCAACATCGTCTGCTTGGCTTGCGTGGAGGGGCCTGAATTTAACGCATATTTATATATATTCCTAGGCGACAACAAGTGCCATGTAGTCATGTTGTTTGCCGCGAGGCGGTAGGCGATGCAAGTTACTTAACTCAGGCTGAACCAAGGATGGAAGTGTGCATTTTTGAATGAATGACTTTTAAGGCAAAGGGGACCGTCCGGAACCACCATAACATGGCTGAATGACATTAATAATGCTTTAGGACACATATTAATATACATCGGAGACCAGAAAAGCATCCAAGTTAACGGCGACATCTGTGCGTGGGTCACGTGCGAGGCGACAAATTGACTTGCGCACCCAACCTGAGTGAACTCCAAATATGTTCTGGAGGCTAAACTTATAATACAATTTGAACTCAATCTCTTGGTAGAACTTATTAAAGGATATGGGAGCGAATTCTGGAACGAAATTAATAAAAATAACTGTGCCAAGTCAATATATACTAGGATAATTATAAAACCTGCGCTACGTCCGGCCCCTAGAGCTGATGACCTCACCAGCTCAGCAAAAAGGAGGTGTATAGCTGTATAAATGGAGTTACGTCCACAAGTCAACGATCGAATAAGGCTACGCAGTAAAATTGCCTCGGCAATGCTGTTGTTGGCGGAATTGTTGGCATAAGTCGACACATTGTGGTCGGAAAACAGTGCATCTCAGCAGGGGAGGTATTCAATACTATGTGCTTGGTATTAGCATGTTAGTTCAGCAGCATGTTGACCAGAATGTGTCCAAGCTTACACTCGACATATGTGCGTGCCAAGCCAACAAATTGACGTGTGCGTGCGACAAATTGACTTGCGCACCAAAATCCACGCACAAGTCAATACAAGTCAATCTGCGCTGGCGCAAGTCAATTTGGCACGCTCAAAAGTGAACCCTCGTGTTTGAAGTGGCGGTAATAGTAAGCTGCCTGGAGCCAGTATAACATTTCTCCACCATGAAATTTGGACCCACATACCTGAATAACTTCGACGGCGTAAAGAACCTAGAGTTCATAATTGTCTCAAAACGCAAAAGGTGCCATGACAAATGCTCACGGAATTTGCCCAAGTTCCAACAAGCAAAGCCCTAGATGAACTAAGTAAGGTCGTGTTTCAAAAATTCAATGAGAAGGAATGTACCCCAAGACTGATGTCCAAATTTAAAGACATCGTAGAAGGAAGGGAAGAAACAGTTTGCAGGACGAAGGTGTCAATGGCTTTAATATTAACCTGGTTGCGCAACAGCCACTGGAGCCACCTCGTGGCTTTTTTGACGTGCGCAGCCGAATGGCTCCAACCCCGCCAAAATAGCCATTGCGGCCAAAAATAGCCATTCAAATGGCTTGACGTCATATTTTTGGCAGTGGAGCCATCGAGTTGCGCACGTCAAAAAAGCCACGAGGTGGCTCCAGTGGCTGTTGCGCAAACTCTCTATTACTGAGACATGGACGATCGATCACCAATTGCCCTACACGGTTAGACTCGCAACCAAGTCTGCCTCCGAATGGGTAAAAACGTGGCAAGCATTTTGCCTGCCTAATAAGCGGCGCCTCCCTTACACATCACCATCAACCCTGTAATTCGCTTCCGGGGTGAGCTTGCTATTTTTGCCCTGATAAATATGAATATATGGAATCTGGCACCCTCTGATGGCGGCTGTATCTTCGGACGGGAATAGCATATGGAGGATTCGACGGCTATACTAAGGTTCCGAACTATAACCAGAGGGAGGGAGGTCAATAGAGTATATCCTCAGATGAAGTAGACCATGCGAATGTTATCAACGCCAAGCGTGCGCGTAAAGCACCCCGACGGTTATCAAATTATCCTCATATGTTTTAAATATTTATATTATATATGACTTCTTCACCTCTGTTGGTGTACTCCCTTCAAGGCCATATTCAAATGACACGGCATTCTTAGACTCGTCACCAGTCTGTAACCAGAATCCAAAAAATGTTCGAAAGCGCTGTCGGCATTTCCCGAGTAGGATCATAAGTGTCGATGATGCTACGGAGTGGCTACAGAAGTGTGTCGCACTTAAGTAAGAGTGATGTGTTGCAAGCAAGCACGGTGTGCCGCATCTGAACGAGGTGTGTCGCATCACACTGTGCGGTGTTTGTCGCATGTGTTTAATCCCGACTTCATCTCGAGTTTTGTGCTTCTTGGAGGTTGTGGATACGTCTCCGGAATCGACGTTTACGGGGGTTGGGGATCCGGATAAAATTAGAGCACGTTTTGAGGTGCACAGCGTATCAAACATACCAAACTTCAAAAATCCATCACAACACATATCCGGAAGCTATCAATATAATCCTAATCAACAGTAAAGTACATATAAATAATGAAAGACATTACAACGCGTTTTGACGCGTTTTTTTTCGGTGCAGGAGCCGAGCAAAAGTGGGGAGATGGTGGTAGCTGAGAGAGTGTGTTGCCACTTGTTTGGATTTGCACAGCGCAGACATGGCACTCGGCAAGTGAATATCTGGCACACCATAAGTGTGTCGCACTTAGCTGACCTGCGACACATGTGTCGCATCTGAATGCGGTGTGTCGCACATCAAATGTGCTGTGTCAATTTCATGTGATACATCCTCTGCCGCCATGGCCGACGTCTCAGCCGCCCGCTTCGCCTCCGTTCGTCGTCGTCTGCGTTTGGGGTCGGGGAAGGAGTTCGTTTAAAGGAATGAGTTGGTTTTAGGATGCCACTGGCCCTTCAGGTACGTTGTATGCACTCATATTCTCAATTTGACTGTTTTTTCGACTATTCACCCTGTCCCCGCGCGGATCTTCATCGATTTCGCATAATTATAGCTCCGATGAGTCACCCCAAATCTCCTCTCTATCCCTAGGCTTGGCGCCTCGGGTTTACTGGCCCTAAAACGACTCGTTCGTCCTCGTCTTCATGTCGTTGCGCGTACCGCCACACCGGCGCGTCCCGATCGCTTTGCCGACGCCATATCCGCATTCTGCGACCTTGACAACGGTGGGGCACATATGGCCGCACGATATCGGCTGCCTCGGTACGTTCGTATAAATCTATTTCGCCTCTTTCGCACTAATCATGGCTCCCACATCCGCCCACGACCCTCGATTCCGCCGATTCCGTTCGAACCTCTGGGGAGGAGTTTACATGAGAGGATGGAATACTTTTTGGCTGTACCGCGATGTCTAGGCGCCTGTTATTATAATATATCCTCATTTTCTCCGGGTTTTTTGCAGTAATTCATCTCATCTCGTCTTGCTGCGCCCCTCCCCACTTACCTTCAATCTCGGAGAAGGTGAGTATTCCTCTGTCCCCTGACTCTGCGTCATTTTGTTGTACAGCATTCAAAGGCGCTCTCTCGTCACCATCTCGGCGTATCGCAGCACTCGCGGCCCGCGATGGTTATCCCAACGCCATATTTCGATTCAACCAACCCGCAAAGGGTGATTCTCCTACCTCGACCCCACAGGTACGTCTGTATAATTTCATTTGCTTTTTTTTTGACCTGATTCCTCGCTCGTCTACCTCTAGTCAGTCATGCGTGCGTCCCCTTCGGATTCTTGTCGTCGTATCTTCCCCCTCATGCACACCTGTTTACCTGATTCCCATGTTGTATTGCCTTGACCGAGGCCTCCACCCCCATTCACCCTCGCAGTGCACCGGCGACAGCATGCTCAACTCAACGACGACTACGGGTCTCTTTTTTGGAGTCACCGCGCGTCCTGGCGGGCTGGCCTCAACTGAACCGCATTGTCTTGGTTACGCGGCTTGGTGACAGCATTCTCTTTACCGCGGCGGGTCGGGGTGCGTTGGAGCCAATCCACGGCGCCTAGGCCCAAACCAAGGGGACGATGATCTGGAATCGGCGACATAGATCAACACACCTGATGACCTCCCTCCCCCCAAATCGGGAAGCTGCCATTAATCCATTGAGCCACCTGTCTGGGCGCGCAACATCGACGCGCCGCGTCTTATCTTTGCTCCTGCACACATACTGGTGCTAGATAGGGTCTTGTATATAATTCCCCAGCAATTAAAAACCGGTTTACAAACAGCCCAGTTAAAATATGATTTTTTCCGCCGCAGCGTCCCAAACCTTCTCGCCCGCGGGTCTGGGCATCCAAAAGAAATTTACAGCGAGTGACTGACGACGGCCGTGGTACGTCCAGTATCTTTCACCTCCTGCAGATCTGGCCATATTGGAATGGTGTGTGGCAAGGCCTTGAGGAGACACAGCAGATATTTGAGTTGCTCATCATAGAAGGTGACACCGGAGCCGGACATTGTGCGTCGTGACTTAATGGAAACAAGAGACAAGTGAAAATTTCCCAACCTGATTGCCGGTTGTCCACACCCGGGATAAGCCGGGATGTAATGAAAAACCGGCCATTTTGCCACGACCAATTAAAAACCTGTATATAAACACCGGTATATATACCGGTATACATACATGAGTTAGATACAAGACCATACCTGCTGCTCCCTGGCATCTCAAAACCGACACTAAACCCTTGTTTCAAGACTACCGTGACCGACTCGCAGTGTAATATTGGTGCATACAAACTCATCCATGAGCCATGGTCAGGAGAGATCACTGGATTGGCTCCAACGCACCCCGACCCGCCGCGGCAAAGAGAACGCTGTCACCAAGCCGCGTAACCAAGATAATGCGTTTCGTTGAGGCCAGCCCACCATGTCGGATGTACTCTATTGACCTCCCTCCTTCGGAACTTTAGTATAGCCGTCGAATCCTCCATATGCTATTCCCGTCCGAAGATACAGCCGCCATCAGAGGGTGCCAGATTCCGTATATTCATATTTATCAGGGAAAAAAATGGCAAGCTCACCCCGGAAGCGAATTACAGGGTTGATGGTGATGTATAAGGGAGGCGCCGCTTATCAGGCAGGCAAAATGCTTGCCACATTTTTGCTCATTCGGAGGCAGACTTGGTTGCGAGTCTAACCGTGTAAGGCAATTGGTGATCGATCGTCCATGTCTCATCAATATTAAAGCCATTGACACCTTCGTCCTGCAAACTGTTTCTTCCCTTCCTTTTACGATGTCTTTAAATTTGGACATCAGTCTTGAGATCTTGTTTTGGCTCAGATAATTCATTCCTGCCCAGCAGCTCCATCAGAAAATATGTAAATGCTACTATAAGTTGAGACTTGGCATATTGAACACTGACTTCCATTCATACGAGATATTTGATGGCAGCCACTGTTGTGGGCACTGTTCGAAGCTGAATTTAACATGGGCTCTGTTTTAAGTCACTCTACGCAAAGCATAATGTCCAGGTAGGTCTCGACACACCACTAAGGGATTAAAGTGCTGTATCGGACCTCCGTGAGCCCTCCACGGCGTAACGAGGGCAAAAAAATGAATACACCATCACTGTTCTCATCAAAACTGCGCAATTTTTCGAAACACGGCAAAGTCTCAACAAGATATAAACACCCTTGAGCAGTTGTATGCAGCGGATAAATTCAGTTGAAGATGTAATCCACAGGTAAAGTTGTGCCCAAGTCACCGAGATGTAGTTCAAAACCCTGGAAACAGCTTGAGTTGTGTGCCAAATAATTATTAGACAGTATATGTGCCTATGGGCGATATATGGGGTAAAAAATACCATTTTTCATGGGGCTTTTTGGTACACCTTTCGAGGACTGCAAGCATACTCTTCACTGACAAGTCTCGCGTCTGCTTGCAACTTTAAAAACTGCCTCCATTTTTAATTGGCTGCACCTTTGACTGCCTTGAAGTTGGATGATGTCCCGCAACTTGAAGGAGTCCCACGGTTCATCGGAATGATGCAATCAGGAGCGGACTTTCCTGGCACCTCGGCAAGTTCAACAAATGTCCTTTTACCAACTGTGGAGCTCCCGGCATGGAGCAGAGCATGAAGAATCCAGAATTCTGTCTTCCTACTGTAGGGCTGGCAGAAAACCGTCCGCTGAGACCAGTATATGAGCGCCTGGAAGGTCGCCCAAATCCAACAAGATTCAAACAAGATCTAATTTGTTGAGCATTTGGTATGCTTTTGTGGAGCTTTGATAGAGGTCCAAAGGGTGATAATGTAGTTTATGGATGCCTGTTCAGTCCTCAGTAACTCTCCTGGACACAAGAAGTTGTCCTTCCTATATTAAGAGCATCGGCAGACACCGGCACATCAGCCACATCAAACTCCGACAAATCCAGTATTTTTTTCCAAGTAAAAGTTACAATGTTTCCATGGTGCACCTGGTAATTGGAGGCATTCATGAAGTTGTAGGCAAAACTAATAATCTATAAAGTTGGTGGCAACGACGAAGTTGCGCGCATTTTCAGTGTTTCGACTGAAAAGTTGTCATAGATTTGCGAGTTTTTGACATATGTTGCAAGCATTATTTTTTCCCGTATATGTGCCATATCAGCGCTCAGCGCTCAACGCTCAGTGTTGGAAGACGCATCTTTCTGTCTGGATTTCTGCAATCACGAACGAATACATGCGCTTGCGCGGCGACAGTAACAGAGTGAGCCCCATCTGCGCGATTGACATTGGCGCGGACCGCGAGCACGGTGAGAAAGGGTGGATAGGTATTTGCAGAGAAAAGGAGAGGGAAAGGAGTGTGGCGCCGCCGCCGATGAAGCGCGCGAGGCATTCTGCGTATTTGGGATGGGGCGCGGAGTATTCCGCGTACAATGCGCGGGGTGCACGATGGGCTGCACCGCGGCCCGCCGCTTGCGATGCCCCCCGCGCGCTTGGTTCAAGTCCGCGCACCTAATGAGGTGATGATACTCGGTTCATCTGCCTCCTTCCGAGTGCGGCGCATTTTACAGTCCTGGAGGGCTTGTACGGCGGCTGGCTGTGGTCGAAGGGCAGCGAGGCTGATGGCAAAGGGGGATGGGGAAAAATACTCAGACGTACGTAGTTTTTTAATGCGATCAGCTCCAAATTGTCGATAAACTTCTATGCTGGACTGTGAGGTCTAATCGGCGTTGAACGTTATTTGTATGCGACTTTGACGCGTCAAGGAGCGTGGAGGACGGTGGTGGTGATGGTGGGGAAAGAGAGAGGATGCGCATTGGCAGTCCGCATATAGCAAGGCGACATCAGCGATCAACCGCGACACATAGAAAATAATGATGTGCTTCATTTGAGAATATGTGCCGCATCTCAGGGAATGTACTTCAGATCAAATGAATGTTTATTCTACATCTTGTATATCCTCCATCCCGAGCCTTTGTAATTTACTGCCAGTGTGTGTCTGCATCTTGTATCATCTCCCCGACCTCCCCCCTCCTCCCTAGTCAAGGTCTTCCGGAATAAAGAAGACTGTGACCGTCTCTCCCACATTTCCCGCTGCCGCCACATTCGCCTGCACATTCACGCCCAGAACAAAGGGCTTATTGAACGGGATACTCGTCGCGTTCGCCCAGCTCGTGCCCACCGGCTCCTTGACTGTAGAGTTTCCTGCGCGCCAGAATGCCGGGCCCGCGCCGTCCCAGTAGAACGCGTAGCCCGCGTAGTTGAACGAAAAGCCGAGGAGGAAGTTCGTGGTGCCTTCGTTCGCGGTGGGGAGAATTCCCACGGCGCTCCCGCCGTTGCTGGCCGGCATGTAGGTCAGGTGGTGCAGGGTTCCGGGGCCGCAGCCGGTGACGATGGGGGCGATGCCCTGTCTATAAATCATGGCCATGGTTGGATTAAGAAGTGGTTTGCGCTTGGTTTGAGGCTGTGATGCTCACGGAACTTTAACCAAAGGACGGGTCAGGTTTACCCAGGGAGAAATGTACCACTCCTGTTCCAAGTTGCGGGAAATGACTGGGTCGCGCTCAACATGATACGGCTTCGCGCCGCGGAAGTGGTCTGGGATGGCTGTGTGGAGGTGCGTCTCGAAGCGCTCCGTTAGCGACATTGACGTGGGCAGGAAGGGGCCCATGGTGATCATGAGTGCCTGGTCAGTATCATTGTAGCGCTGGCGCTTCAGATCACGGTCTCAGCGGAGTGAGAGCGGACACGAGCGTCTCTAGCCGCGCGCGGAATGGGAGAGCGGGCACGGGAACCGAATGTGTGATATTCAGGGGAGCGTGAGCGCGAACGAATCGGCGCTGGCGGGGCCAGGGATAGTCGAGCGAGTGCAGCTTCAACTGCGCTGAGTTTGGCTCGTAGTTCGGCATTTTTGGTACGCAACGTATCAATGGCGAGGGACTGTCTGATGTTGACCTTCTCCTGCTTCGCAGCGTAGTGTTCGGTGTTGCTGCTAAGGACGTCGCGATCCCGCGTAATCGCATCGAAGCGGACCTTGAGTCCGGCGTGGAGCGAGGGGCTCAGCTGTTCGGCGACCACATTTTGGTACTCGAACGAGCAAGCGGATGCCGAAATGCCCTAGGAGTGCATGTCCGAGGTTTCACCGTATCCTAGTATGTTGCCCAGTCGTTTCGTACTACGGAATGGTGGCGGTGGACCTGTGGCACAGGTGGCTGGGTCACCGCCCCCGGCGGGCTAGCTCCCATTTCGTAGTACAAAACGGCTGGGCAATATAGTAGGACTTTCTGTGAAAACATCGGTGCAAAAGGGCAAGTCATTCAGTACTGGTCCGACTTATATAGGGGCTGGCGGGCAAGCACAAGAGTCGTACCCACCTTCGTCACTTCGTTATTTCGCGCTAGACACAGCCATTAAAAAGTCCCTCAACAAAATCGCTCTCAAATGAATTTGTTTTTCCATATTTTTGGCTCCCTCCGTGAAGTGAAAGGGACGATCCTTATTACATAAGTACTCTTAATTTGCTTCCAGCTAACCATAACAGCTGGCCTTGCAGCTCAACACACTCATTAAGCCCGCCGACATGTTTTTAAACCTCACCGAATCGCCCTGGATCCGCGCGGGTAGGCAGTACTCCGTCCGGGTGCGTCTGCTTCCCCTTCTAGTTAGTGCAAGTTCTCTCGGGTTCACCCCTGATACCTCGTTCCCTGGGACCTGTGGACACACACGGACAACGGCACCGCCGTGCGCAACTTTACGGCGCGCAGCGTGCCCGCGCACGGCATCGTCTCACTACTCCTCAAGGACGCAGGCGACGAGCCCAGCGGCATATTCCCCCCATGCGCCGACTGGGTGTGGTGCACGGACCAGAACGGCACGCGTGTTGGTCCTGCCTCGAGTGTTGAGTGAGTCGTTTTTTAGGCCGTTGAGATCTTTGGAATTTCAGGTAGTTCTCACCCTGTCTTAGCTACGAAATTTGTGATACGTCTTCGTTCGTTCTCAAAATTCTTCTGTGTTGTGACCAAAGAGCCGCATTGTGAACCTTGTGGTTCAATTTACCCACGGATTTGAGTCAACCTCGTAGCGGCTCATTCGTAGCTGCCGGTCCGGAAGGCTCCAACTCCTTGCTTCTCTTCGGGCATGTCTGTACAACATTCGCGACTATGTTCATGTCCCCGCAGTCCGTCTTGCTGCGCGTACTGCGCCGGATGAGGTTTGCAAGGGTTTGTCTGACTCGCTAGAGGATCATTTCTTGAGGCCTTACGAAATCGTGGGCAATTTAATTTGGATGATGCACGATTTCGTGGCAAATTTAATCACAGCTGCTGCAACCATTGTGCAACGGCTTCAAGCCAGTTAAGGGACGTTCCAACTTCCATCCGATCTGGGATTTTTCCGACATGCTGTTTGAAGAGCAGATTGAGTAGCTGTTTAATCCAATAGTCGAACATTTTGCGCGAATTGAGGCTGATATTTATTGCTGGGTGTTCCATCATCAATTACTTATTTTTAAGAAAGAGTATCCTAAACTGGAATATTTAAAAAGCCTTTTGGCCAATTGGTTTTGGCATCTATCCCTGGCGGTGGTCCATTCACATGAGACACAAGTTGTTTTTTGTCGGGTTAAACACGATCCCATGCACCATTTGTGTGTAGGTTACAGCCGTTTCCAGAACTTATGGCGCGCGGCTTTTTTTTTTTTTGTGTCAGTTGTCTTTCGCACAGCGATTCTGAGCTCAATTCCGTCCGGTTTAGCTTGAAAATAGGTGCATCTTCTTGGTAATGAAAGTGCGGATCCGGCCACCACCTCCGATTTCCCTGATGCGATCACAATTTCCTTATTACGCAAATATCGGTTTTTTTGCACAAAATGATGAGCATGATTGCTATAGTTGCCTGACTGACCTAGAAATTTGAGAGGATGGTCTTGGCTGTGTTATGGAGGGCTGAAACTACCAGGATTTCTTATATCATATGTGTTTCCCATATACAAGGTACTTGAATATCCATCATAATGAGAATGCGAAATACTAGCGAAATAAAGCACACATTGAAATACCGGCATTCCTGGCCTTTTTTAATACTCATAAGGATGTTGTATAAAATTTATAGGCCAATCTGATCACCACACAGACAATGCTACAAGTTCTATGCAAAAAAACCGATATTCGCCTAATAAGGCAACTGTGATCGCATCATGAAAGTCGAAGGTGGTGATCGGATCCGCATTTTCATTGCCGAGAAGAAGGGCTTATTTTTAAGCCAAACCGACCAGGATTGAGCTCGGAATCGCTGTGCGAAAGAAAACTGACAAAAAAAAAAAACTGCGGCGTCTAAGTTCTGCAAATGGCTGTAAGTTAAACACAGGTCTAGACAGGAGTTGTTTCAAAGCATGCTTAGGCGCCAGTGCAGTAACTGATAGAATCCTACTTCCAGTCCCAGTTCCAGTCTCTACAATATAGGAATTCTCCCCGAAGTTCTGAAACCTGTGGGAGAAGAGTTACTGCAAGAGACGAAGAAGTCGGCCACCCCTGGCTGCGAGGAATATTGCATCGGATATTGGTGTGTCGTTGTGATATGCTAGGATAAGGTCTTGAATATATATTGTGAGCTGCAGGCTAGTCTAGCAAGATTTGTGGCGCATCAAATCCGGCCGACTTCCCCGTAAAAAGACGTAAATCAAAACAATCGACCGC
The DNA here is from genome assembly GCA_029282285.1 of Mycena rebaudengoi. Taxonomy (NCBI): domain Eukaryota; kingdom Fungi; phylum Basidiomycota; class Agaricomycetes; order Agaricales; family Mycenaceae; genus Mycena; species Mycena rebaudengoi. The sequence continues at coordinate 661,229 of JARJCX010000044.1, read as the reverse complement.
TTCTCCCTCAAAATACATCGGAATATTATCCAACCGCACTCAAAAAATGGGGACTTTGCTCCCTCTCGTCTCTCCTTCATTATCTTCTTTTCAAGGCTCTTCATGATCTCTCCCAAACCCACGTTCTTTATTCTTATATCGTCATTATCGGCGTTCCTTTCTTCCGCGACCGCCGCTCGTGCGCCCGCGGGGCAGAAGATGATTTTTGGGGCGCAGACGGTCGTCAGTAATGGTACCTGTACGTCCTCACGCCTTGACGATTTTATCCGTTTACTGACAAGCGCTCCTATCCGTCCAGACCTCTGTCTGTCCGGACGCAGTGACTTGTCCGTGACTGTTATCAACTGCAGAACCCAGCTTGACTACGTGGCTTGGGCAGTCACTGCTGGTTCTGCCGCGTCCACAGCGCCCCCTCTCGGCACCATCACGCACCAATACGTACCAACGGCAAACAGCCCTCGGAATGGGACCTTTTGTTTAGCCGTGAACGTTACGACGTCCAACATCGCAACTGTCCCTGACGGAACTAACGTGGTCCTGAAGCCATGCGTTAGCACGGATGTGGCGCAACAATGGGCGATCCGAGAGGGAGATGGTACAATTCGTCTGGGGAACGGGAATAAGTGCCTGCATCCCGTCTTCCGTACTGTGGATTATACTGTGCAGGTGACAACCTGTGCTGCCGGTTAGCGTCAAATCTTCTTCTGCATGGATTATTGATAGCGAGATTCATAGGAAACATCGACCAAAAATGGACGCCGGTTCCCAAGCCCCCAGGCAGAGGCATAGCTGGTTTTGAGTGGGTCCATTTACATATGCATGTGCCAACCGGACACTATCCTTACCATCCTATTCCTCTTTTTCAAGGCCTGGTTCAACTGACATGGTCATTTTACGCTTCGGTGATTATCCTGGTCCCAAATTCTCAGATAATTTGTTTATATGTCCCTACGTGTCGTCCCAGATTCCCACAATGAACTTTGCTTCACTGCCCCATTGGGCGGCGTGGTTGGAGGCATCGTCACCTTTTCAGACTGCTTCGGCTCCGCTGAACGTCCCGAATCGAACCAGCAGAACTTTACTTTCGCAGCAGGAAGCTCTTCCGTTGGGAAAGGTGCTCCTGGCACAATAACTGTAGACCTGACTGGAGCGCCTTGTCTTGATGTGGTGACACAAACTACGAACGACACCAGCGTAGATTATCTGGGGATCCGACCGTGTAACGGGTAAAGAACCACCCATTAAACTCTCTTGATGGCCAGTGTTTATTTATTATGTACAGGTCCCTCACCCAACAGTGGCAGGTAAACAACGATTCTACGATCAATCTTGCCAATACCAACAGGTGCATCTCGGGAGCCATTGTTCCTAAAACCAAGGTGTGTGGCCAGCAACCTCAATGCTTCTTGTATTGATCATTTGCCTTGTGTCACGACCGTACAGTTGCAGATCGTGGACTGCATCCCAGGAAATGTGAACCAGACCTGGACTATTGTTCAAGAGATATCGAAGACTCCGTCGTTCTGAACTCTAGCCGTTGTGTTACTTTTACGTTATCCAATTCACTGCATAAATCGTCCCATCAGAGTCAAGATAAAATCGAACTTCAAATGGTAAGTAATGATATAAGGTTTGGCATTTGAAACATATCTATGGCTTGCGGCATGTCGATACGGCCATACATTCCCTCTCCAAGGGATGAACCACACTATAGACGACCGGTGGGGGCACTGGAGTCACTGCCCCCGCCAGTGACAGGAGCATTGATATAGGTACCGGCTGGCACAGTCGCTACGGGTGATTACGAGTCCGAGCTGCTTGACAAGATTGCGATGTTCATTAAAGCCACCAATTTCCAGGTGACAGAGACTTATTGACATTCGTTTAGCGTGAGGAACGTGCAGAGGGTTGAGCATCGGGAGGAACGGGCGCGTCCATCTTATTTAGCGGGGGCGTTCTCCGCTGCGGAGGGCTACCTGCGGGGATAGGATTGAGCACTTGGCAGGGATGGAGCTGAAACTGAAAGCGCCACGCACGATTACGGTTACATGTTGCAGATCGGCCAGCAAGGAGAGGAAGTCCTCGACGTCGTTGCGGTACTCGAAGGGCCTCCATGCACGCCCGATAGCGTCTAGCACGACGAGGGCAGGCGCCTCCGCTGTCGCTGTCGCGGTGAAGTGGTTGAACATTGTCTTCTGCCTTGCAGGCTCCTCCAGGCCGAGCTGCGCCGCCATGAGGGAGATGAGCTGCTTCCTGTCGCCCGCGGCGGTGCAGTCGACGAAGAAGCGGTTCTGCGCGAAGCGCTCGCGGATCTGCGGGTCGTCCCGCGGCGAGCGTGAGTGCGTCTTGACGACGCCGTCGGGGCCGACAACCACGATGCGCGCGGCTGCGCCAGCCGGAGCGTGCAACATCGTGTTCGCGACGTGCTTAAGTTCCTCGTCCCGGCCGTGGAATATATTGGGCGACGCGGGGATCAGCGAGAGGGTGCTGCTGCAAAGGGAGGCGGTGTGAGCCTTAATTGGGTATATTGCGTGCTAAAATAAATAAAACGCACCTGTGGGTTAGCTGGGTGGAGGGGTGACGCTTCTTCTTGCGCAAGGAGGAGTGCGAACCGCCCGGGCTCGAGGAATCAGAGGAGCGTTTCGGACACTTTGTCTTATCGAGAATGGCAATGAGCTCCTCGTAGCGCTTAGAGGCATCTTTCTGCGGCAGGGAATCAGCAACTGAGGTGGCAACTGGCAGATAGCAGATCGCACCTGCACCTCTGCCATCGTTACTGCAGCGATGATGCCAGATTGGACCTGAAGACCCGGGTTTGGGTATATTTTAATCGGTGAGCCAGCAAGATGTACGCCGAAGACGTCCAGTGCGTGCTTGAGGCCGGTATTGCACGAGTCGGTGATGAAGTCAGCGGCCTCCATTGAGCGGAATATGCAACGCCAGAAGCCGCCCTTCACTTGGCTCCTCACGAACATCAATATCGTGTTCAGCGTCCTGGGAAGCTTCGTCAGCGGAAAAAGGGAACACGGCTAAAACTGGCGAAAGAGCGACGTACTCGGAGAACTGCTCATGCTCCGCACCATCGCCGGTGTCAGGTCTACTTCGGAGTCGTGGCAGATGTGACGATGGCGCAAACAAAAGCCATACGCGCGCTCGGTCATTCTTGTGACCGCTGCGCGCAGCGTCAGAAGCGGATATTGCGATGAAGCAGCAGAAATGCATACCCTCTTTATGCTGCGCTACAGGCGTCAGCGGAGGGTGGTGATAAATTGCAGAGGTTATGCACTTGGGCCGTCTCCATGATGAGGAGCGATATGCTCGCAATCGCCTGTAGGTACGGCTAATTGCTGGCATTTCCAATATCCTTCAATAGGGGGCAGGTAACTATCCCGTATTGGAGGACTCGATCCTTGGTAGTCGCGGGACGGATTGTAATCGCCATCGCGGTGGGATGTCGGTGATCGGTGATCGTTAAGCCAGCAGCAGTGGCTGAACCTTAGCGCGGACGAGAATTGGCCTCGAGACGCGCGCTACGAGTTGGTGAGAAGAAAGCTTCGGCATTCGGGCCGAATCGGATTGCACAAACAACACACGCAAACACGGGCGCTTTCTCTTCTTGCCACCACTGGGCGCGTCTTGGAAACGTACTGATGATACTCCCACCATTTTTCACTCTCAAGATAACTCCTCTCTTCAGCATTTCTGTGGAACGACTCCCGCCTTTACGCTCCGTCATTCATATCAAGTCGTCAAATCGACGGCTCCAAGTACAATTTTGCCGTTATACAAGAACGCGAGCCGCGCATGGCCGCTAAATTCTTTCACGAGGGCCACTTGCTTGTGCGGTGTAGCGACGACTCGCTCTGCTTATTTCTCCTCATGAATACACGAAACCTCAGGCTGGAGCCTTTATTTGTACGATGCGCGGCGTACCGTTCCTTGGACTTTCAAGCCCTTCCTTGCCTTGAGTACCTTCACTTATATATGTTCACCGCGCCGTCTAGGAAGCGTTCGTCTGGTTCTCCGGTCTATCACCTCATGGAATAGAAGCCTTGCGCTGATTTTCATTGTCTGTCCGCCTTGCTCCCTTTCGAATAACTCCACTCTGCGACTGCAATCTTTCGGTCGTGACGGATTTAATGGCGCAGATCTTGCTCTCTGCCGCACCGACTCTCAGTTTGTTGATTCCCTGATTAACGGGGCCATGCTCGCTTTCGCACCCTCAATACCCGACTTCCTTTCCTTTCTTGGCTCCCCCCTCAATCATCTATGCATTAAGACGCTTGTCGCGTGCTTCTCAATCCAGTTCTGTCCCTTCAACCAGTGCACCCCTGTCTGCCGACACTCCGGGGTATTCCTCATGTATCGCCTCCACCTCTCGGGTCCTCTCCTCCGTTAACTGGCTGAGTGGACGTTCAACTATGTTGGCTTGGAGGTTTCCAATTAGCGGGAATTTATACCGAATGTGTGCCCAACAGAACCCTTGAGGTCCTTCTGTCTCTTCCTTCGTTCAGTTGCCATTTATCCGCGACCGCCGCAATTCGATCCCACGGCACCGATGTTTTTTCGTGTCCGCTGATTTCAGTCTAATGCGCGTACCCATGTTGATAATTAAATACACTCACCTGTGTCCCAATTATCTGCAATCAAACGCCTTCGAGTCACTGTCTTCGGAATTCGACGGCCATTTCAGAAGTTTGGAGGAAAGCGGATTAGAGAACGTAGAAAACGAGTAAAAACTGCCGACGAATTTGCATGACCCAGGCCCGAGTCGAACGGGCGACTTCTGCGAGTACGAAATCCTGCCCAATATATCGCGCAGATGCGTACCATCTGCTACTGGGTCGATACTGCCGATACCGTGTAGTGCCCCATGCATGATCCATGCAACGCTAGGACCTATTATTTATTTATACCCATGGATGGATTCAGAATTTTGTATGGAGTTGGCCTTCGCCATCAACCGTCGCGGCGTCCACGTTCAACGGTTGAGGATGATACGGAATTGAAAAATAGACAGAGATGCAAAAGGGTGAATTGTGGCAATTGCATTTGAGCCGACTATGAAATCGAACGGCACGTAATTGTCAGCGGACCTTCCGCACAGAACCGGGAACATAAATTGCTGTCAGTTTGCACATGCACGAGACAAATTTAGGAAGGTCGAGTGGGCTCACAGTACGGCCCCAGTACGCGGACAAGGGACAAATATTGAACTCGTGTTCCTTGTAAGCCCGGCGTGAATTGAGCGACCTTCTCCTATTCGTATTTGGGAAACGGTGGGATTTCTGTCACTGAGACATGAGTACTGCGAGGTAATCTGTGATTTCTGAAAAGAAATCCGATGTCCATGAAGGACCCCTGAGGAGGCTCGGTGAGAGGTTTTCGATGATATATATATCCTCGGTTTGTGGAGTCCCGGGCTTTAATGCTGAAATGGAGCCGAAAAAAACATGTGCGCCCATCGAACGGCCAATTCTTTAGCGTGGAATCAATTATAACCAGGCGTGTTAAGCTGGCTACTGTTCAAGCATGTTCCTCTGATTTTTCTACCCATAGACTAAGTGTTGGCTGGCCCCCAGCCAACAAAAATTTTGAGGAGTGCTCCCTAAAAATGCGGACAATTACGAACATTAATAATAAAAAATACTGGCCTCTTCAGGTTTTTCTCTGATGGCGCATCAGCCGTCGCAGGCGGCAATTTCCATTTTTGGCTCGTTTCGCCTCTCACAAGGTCAGCAGGGTTCGGATACCTTCCTGAAGAGGCCAGTATTTTTTATTTTTTATGTTCGTAATTGTCCGCATTTTTAGGGACCACTCCTCAAAGCTTTTTGTTGGCTGGGGGGCGCCAACACTAAGTCTACGGGTAGGCCGCCTTTGGGACGTGAGAGTGATGGAGGGATGGTTGCGGGAAGTTCATGTATGGACTTGGCGCCATAGACGCGAGGGTCGCGGGAAGTGCGCTATTCATAGCGGTCGGGAGGGGATGGTCATATGAGAAGGAGCTGGGGGGACTCCATATGCCTGAAAAAAAATGGTGTATGAAAAGTTCAATTAAGCGCTGTGCATCTAGGGGCGGCCTGGAGTTGGAGAATAATGTGCAAACAAAGTAAATAATGTACAAGGGAGTTATGCCGCTGTTCTTCAGTGCTCTTTCCCTCAAAAAAATGTTGTAAAATCGCTTTTCAGAGTGCTTTTGGCCAACACTAAATGTGGGTCCAGGGGTGCCCTGGAGGGAGAGAAATGTGCGAATTGCGCGGTCAAATTGCCATCAACTGACAATTAATCATATCGAAATTCTTGAGGTGCGCTCGAAAACTTGTGACTGGCTTGGGTCTGGCGAACTAAGGTGTGGGGACTGTTTAAAAGCATGGAATAACATACCAAGTTCATATTCTTGTCTATGCCAGAGTGGAATTTGATCCACTGCCATATAACAGAAGAATATACTGCAGCCGCATTTATCAAGGTCTGCAGATTTAACAACTGAACAGTTTGATGGTGTACGGAGGATGTTTTTTTTGCGGTATCTGATGGTACATGATGGTAAACTGCATGGTGGGATGAAGAAGGGAACAGTTTGATTGTATTTAAACACAACATCCGCATTTGGACTGCCACAGTCAAAGCGAGTTGTGCGGTGTACGAAAGTTCGAAGTTCGAAATCACCATGCACAAGTAAGTTCACCACGTTGCGACCACGATCTGCGGAGGGACAAGTATGACTCCCAAAAATAGGCAAGTTAATGGTGTACAAGATACGAATTTGCGCACATGCACGGTGTACGATGTTCGCGCTGCCAAACCACTGAGGAGGTCCGACAATACCGTATTAAACCGTGAAAAAAGCTTTTATACGGATCCCCGTCGATGATCCACTTATTTATGTCCACTTCCCATAGACATCGAGGACCTGCACGACTCGTGCGCGTCCGCCATCAACGGCGGATTCGATGTGACGGCCGCGATTGGGAGTGCCATCGCGGCGAACTCCGGGAACGCCTGAGCCGAATTTAAGGCGTACTTCCGCGCCGCCGCCCAGACGTGTGCGGACAATACTACCTGACGCTGGATCGGTGTACTCGGTGCTGCAGATGTGTTTGCGTTCGAGAATGCGTACCGCATGATCCACGCGGTGCGCGTCGAGTACGATATGCTGGGCCCGTTCGGCCTAGAGTAGGTGCGGGTATAAACCCATTCTCCAGATAAAAAACCGGCCATATATTTTTCGAACGATTTACTGACTTTTCTCTGTCCTCTCGGCATGCCCATTGTCGTTAGAATAATATTAGAAATTTAACTACACTTGCGACAACTTTATTGGGGCGTGCCTGCCGCCTTTCATAAGCAGAAACATTGTCAATTTAAACCTAGCATTCGACATCCCCCATGAAATTGTCTAGACGTTTTTGTTGCAGTAACAAAGCCATCTAAGCGTTTTTTCAAGGTATTTATTCGACATTATACCGCCCATACAGTCACCAATCAGATTACAGATAGTCTAAGAACCCCGATTTTATTGCAGCTCAGTGGATCACCCAATCCATTTATGCGTGTAAACTCGCTGTGCAAAATATTTAATACAATTGAAGGCTCCCACTCGGGTCTGTTCACGTTGCGCTGCGTGACTCGATTGAAAATCAGTCGAAATTGCCTCAAGCCTCGCCATAACACTGTATCATTTGTACCACCTTTTGACGCAAGGGTACAAGTCCAGAGTTGAACGGTAGGAAAAAATGCGCGTTGTTGTGGCATCGGACACTGCGCTGAGTGGGTGAACAGCTCCGTCTCTGAGATCACTGCGACTACATCACTAGAGCCAGGAATACGGCCGCTCACCTATCTTTATTCGCGTCCAGCCCTGCCTCCGCTGGTCCCCTCATGTGCCAGTTTCGCCGCGCTCATCTCGTCCCGTAAACGAACCGTCTGCAGCGGCCCCTGGTGCTCGCAATCCAACTTTCGGTTCAATAAGCGTAACATAGCATTCCCGTGTCAAAGTCCCGCTTCAAAATCTCCTGCAACGAGGCTCTCGTGAAGGCGCCGCGCCGAGGGACGGCGTCCTGGGTCAGACTCGACGCAGGCGGACACGAGCGCTCGAAACCATCCCGGTATCCCCTCGCTCCATTCCAATGGTAGCAGCGGGCTGGCCGCCTCCATCGTGCCAACGGTAGGAACTTCCACAGCGATGCACCAAAGAACCAGCCCGAGATCAAAGACGTCGCCCTCAATCGTGGCCTTCCAATTCGGCGGAATTGCTTCGGGGGCGCACCACCCTAATGTGTATCCTCCCGGACAATAGTCGATAACCCGACAGTGGCCGTCCTTACAGAGTATGATGTTGTCGGTCTTGAGATCCCACCCGACGATGGAGCGTGCATGGAGCCATGTCGCCGCTGCAGCTATGTCAGTCGCCCACCCTAGCTTCACGGGCCAGGAGACCGAAGGGGTGGTCCTAGCCAGGTAGCCGTTCCCATCGAACGCCTGCGGGTGAAGCCGCTGCATTGTCAGGTATAGGGACGACGCAGGGTGGGCGTCGCTGAGCACGCCATGTGCCAGCCCGGCTTCATCGAGAACGAGGTGCGTCGGACGCAGAAGGAAGTCGACTTCTGGAAGGCATGAGTCGACTTCTGGAAGGCATGTCACGAATTCCAACTCCTGGACGAATGTGGTTCCGTGCGTGATGCGTTTGAAGACTCGGACGCCGTCAGAATCGGCGTCTGAAGTGATTTTCAGGAGATAGACGTGGGGGGCGGCGGAGAGGTTGTGCGTGCGGCGGAGAGAAGACAGGAGCACGGAGGGGAGAGAGACGGGATTCGGCAACGGAGGGGCGTCAGGATAAAAGGGCCCGACTTTCGCCTCTACACTGAGGGAGCCTCCGGGAAGCGTCTTGAAGTCCACCGACGTCTGGACCCCCTGCTTCGGCTGAACGCGGCGGAGAATCTGGTTGAACGGGGTGTCAGTCAGCGTGGAAGCAGAAAATCAATGGGTTCACACACCAGATCCATCGTGTCTTCGTCGAGTGCGGTTCCCTCGCCGTCCAGAGCGGTGTTCTCCACGCAGTCTGGCACATCTTCGTTTCGAACGTAAAGAATATGGACTGCGGCCCCAGTACCAAAGACTTTGGGGTCCGGATCGATAACAAAACGTGTCTCAGCCCCCTCGGGGGGGCCGTCAGGGCACTCCCACACGCCCTGAGACGCCTCAGACCTTGAATGTCCTGTTGCATCGACAGGTCTCCAGGTTGGGATCAGCTCCGGATTGCCTAGAGCTGGGTACATATTCAGTAATTCACCCATCCAAAGAACAATAGACCCGCCGACTGCTTCAGCTGTAGCGGCAGGAGCCAAGACGCCCAGGTTAAGTTCTTGCTGCGACATGGGAGTCAGTGCCACCCTTGTCACAGTCACGGTAACATTGTTTTATTTATTTCTATTTTGGATAGTGGGTGAACAAATACGATTTGGAGACACTCATTTCCTGACGGAATCTCTTGAAGTAAAAGAGAAATATGTTATTCAGACGGATACCAATTTCTTACCTGCTCAATAATGAGTTTAGTAATGCGACAGAAACTTCGACTCGAGTCGACCGTCGATGTGTTGGCGGACAAAGAGTCCGCGCCATCTTCGTCACTTAGTTACTTCGCTTAGTTCTGTGAAAGTTAGTGAGTTTGATGGAATTCTGTGAAAGTTCGTCAGTTCACGCAAATTTCTGCGAATGTTCGTCACTTTCCAAGGATCAACGTAATGCATGCTTGTCGACACATCACACGATCAGCAGTGTGCCGAGCTCGGCCAGTTAGGTTCGGGTTAGCTAGTTAGGGTTAGTGGTTAGCGGTGGGCGGTTAGAGGTTAGCGGTTCGGGTTAGTGGTTCGGGTCAGAGGTTCGGGTTCAGGTTAGCTGGTTAGGGTTAGTGGTTAGTGTTAGGGTAAGGTATCTATATAAAAAAAACACGCCCGGCTTGCGCTGAAGGAACAATGATGGCCGAGCTTCCGTGTTCTTGAACGTGCTGAGTCAAAACGACGAACTTTCACGCATTCTCATCAAAGTGACGGACTTTCTCGTTCCTAAGCGAAGTAACTAAGTGACGAAGATGGGTACGACCCGCGGACAAATCATCTCCAAACAGTTTTCCTACTGGTCGATAGAGTACAGAAAATGAAGGGAATCTCGATTCTTCGTGAAAAAACAGATACAGGCATAGGACGATTAATATTTCATAAACCCATTTCTCCCACACCCCCCCAAGCGGTAGCCGCTGTCCACAACTTGAACGAAGATAACGGTGGGAGTGTACTGGATAGTAGTGGGAGCGACCAGGATACTTCATGGCTGGAGATATGTGAGGACGATGTCAGGTGAACAATGGAGGCCGCTCACAGTTGTCGCCTTCAACGAGCTCGCTTGTGCGAGGCAGAGCCGTAGTGACCGCTCCTGTACGTGCACCCATAAGGACACCATGTGCCCGTGGTCTTGCACGGTCCTGTTGGTTAAGGTGCCACAGTTGACCCAGTTGCCGGCTGGTGATAGCACCTGGGTTTGGCACACGGTGTGGGAATAGGCGTTGCCGCAGTTATAGACGTGGATGTACTTCTGGCACATTTTTTCTGGTAGGTTTGTACTCTCCCGGGGTCCTTTTAAAGCATTCATTTTCATCCCTGGCTGTATGATGATGACATGTTTATCATACGAGTGACTCGGAGTGACTCGGAGTGGGTACCCCGAGGACTTTTAAACGGCGCAAGTTTCAACCAGCTAGTTACCGGACAGTACTGTTCATATCTGTCGTATGAAGAGCAAGAAGCACTGGGTGGGTCCCTGGCGGAATAAGTGCTGCGGAATCAGCGGTTCAGCAGACACTAGCATCGAGGCACCGCGTGGGTTCCGAGGTAGAAAATGATTGGTCCCGCATGAGATGAGGCTTCTTTTTGTCCAGCATCGTCTTCTTCCTGCCGGCCCACAGCCAAGCCCGCCGGTCTTGGGTTAATGTTTGAACCATATAATCATTCTACAAATTTAGAAGCTGCCATGGAGATTTGTATCGGGAAATTCGCACTACTACTGTAGGGCCCTGTGGGTCCAGGATGACTCGTCGCAATCTGACGCGCAGTCTGGCCCCCTGAAGCCCCACAGAGAAGTGAGAGTGAATCGTTGGTGTTGCTCCATTCCATATACTAATATAAGGCATTCCTTCCCACAATGCGTCTAACTGTTTTTTTAATGAGTTTGGATGTGCCGATCAAAGGTAATTGCGTGTTTGTTTAACCCATCAAAATGGAAGGGCATCACTTGTTCATATCGTCTCTTCTTGCACAAGTTCTAGCCAATGCAGCATTTTGAAGCAGTGAAGATACAAATGGTTGTCCATTTATTTGCATGCCTAGGCGAGCTCTACAGAATTCCTCGTCTCCAGTGGCGATTCGTATAAAGAAACTCTCCATTACTGTTGGCCCTGTGGGTCCAGGACGCGTTGTAATCTGGCATGAAGTCGCGCCCATTCGAAGCCCGCCGAGAGGTGAGTAAGCACGGTCTATTCAAGCCTTTAGGCCCGTTATCTACATGATGACAGATAAATTATCCACTGTATCTCTCTCGAATCAGATTGTAGTTTGTATCCCCATTCTTATTCCTCCTCTATGGCCCTTCTTTCACGCCTTTTCTGACTCCCATGATAGCGCAGTTGTTCCCACAGATATGTTCCATTCTAAGCCACGGAGCTCCGATAACACCCTCCGGGATCATATCTCCTGATTGATATTCGGCAGCATTATGTGCTTGCAGGCCTCATGCCGTGCTCTCAAACTCATCCCTTTCAGCATTAGCTCCATTAGACTCGTTACCAGTCTGTAAACGAATCCGAAAAAAATGCGGCAGGCGCTGAGTCGGTGTTTACAGACTGGTACAACTCGTTGACAGGTGTCGAGCTGTCCCCGGAGTTTGAAAGTTTGGCAGGTGCCGCGATCGGCCGAGAAGCGAGCCATCAATTACCATCAATTCTGCCCGAAAGTTGATGCGTCGTTCCACTCTCCCAAGAAGGATAGAAAATAATTTTAGGAGGCAGATCTACTCATTTTTAGAATTAGATTGTTCCTAGGTATTTCAGTTTCAATCATATCTAAACTGCAGCGCAGAACAGGGCCCTCGCTAAAAATTCAAACTCCGCGCACAGCCCAATCCGGTTTCCCGAGATGTACCAGTCTGTAACCACCGAAGTGCTTGCCACATTTTCGGCCAATTGGTTACAGACAGGTAACGAGTCTATAGCTCCATTCAGGTCCCTCTTCGATCGAGAGTTCTTCCCACAACGCCACAATGCCACAGAAACAATACAGCCTTTCCCAATTCTCCGTCCGTATGGGCTCTATCTTCGTACTGTGTGTGCTACAGCTCATGGTCAATGAATGACCAACCATGCGTTGATTCACGGCCCCACTGTGCCGCACTTGGTTGACTGCGCCGCCGAGACGCGTAATTCGCAAACTCTGGTGCCGTCCGGTACTGCAGTGGAATACAGAGCTATTTTATGTCGCTCACACTGTGTGCCGCTTCGTCTTGTAATGCCTTCCGCACCTGAAATATCTCTCCTGCAAAATATCCAGGACAACGATCTAGCAAGCATGAAATGTGCCTTTTTCTTGCTTTTCAAATTGGAATTTTGAAAGAGAAACAACCCAATCGCCATTTCTGTTCGGAGCACTGCGCCGGTACAAAAGCCACCTCGATCTTTTTTCGCTCATGATTTGTCCACCATGAACCATTTTTTCCCTTTCGTCGGGGGGGGCCAAGATAGAACCTGGAGCTTCCGCATATTTTCATTTTGGATACTAGCATTATTCCAGTTTTCAAACTACCCTTCGTTGCACGCATGGGCTGAGTATGAAAGGACATCAGAACGGCCACTGGGCATATTGATATGGTGGGTTGCCCCCCCTCCAATACACATTTCTCACACCCAAACCTTTTTCCACGGGGGGTTCTTGTTTTCAAACCAGGACCAGCAAAAAAGGGCACAAAATATCCGCTGACTGGATTCCGCACACAACATCAGCCGACTTATGTGGACTTACATACTATGTTCCCGGTCCGTCCTCTCTGTTTTTGCCCATTCAGGCCCAACAAATATCGATTCTGACAATATTTCAGGTCCAATATCCATAAGCCACACCCCCTGTGAATAAAATAGTGATGACACACTGAAAGTCCACCTGCTCGCTGCATATGATGCGATTACTTTTTATATAATATGGTTAGCTTGAGAAAATTTATATGAGGGTATTCACCCCATTCGTACCTTTTTATTGACCCCCTAACCGCCCCAATCCATCAAGAACTGGTGATAGAATACCGCTTTTCCCTCCAGGCATGCCATTGCTCCTGTAAGTAAGTTCGTTGATCTCGCTGATCTCCGGCATCTCCAAGATGCCCGATTCGCGAAGTAAGTTCGCACCACCAATTGAGCTGAGCCGCTGACTCTCTGACATGCCCGACGGTAATTTGCGCTGATCCAACTCTTCTATCTTATCAATTTCGGACATCCACTCACCTTCAGTCTTTCATAACTCAGCGTCAAGCAACAATTCGCACCCATGCTTGGCGCACACACAAGCCGCTGACTAGCTCCTCAACTCAGCGCGGCAAAGATATGCGACGCTGACTTGATTCAACCAACCACCACTCACAGTTTCTAATGAGTTCTAATCAAACAACATTTAATTCCTGAATGCCCCAGCAGTAACATCAACTCAGCATCAATGCACATTACATACCCACACCCCATTGTTGCGCTGACTCGCGCTCCCCTGTCTTTCCGCCCTCCACTACCCCAACCCCATCAACTCAGCGCCTCTTAACGTGGCGCTGACTTGATGCACTGACTGCGCCCCCATGCCACTACTTACGCCTCCGCACCTGCCGCGCCCGCCACTCCTCCCACCGCGAAGGGTGCTTTACGAATGATCGGTCTCTGCCGGAGAGTCGCAGTAGAGCTTGTAGTAGCCACAGCTTTCTCAAGTCTTGATGTTGCTATCATTGTATCTTGTTCTGAAAGCCCGATGTTGGGTTTACCACTGGCAGTGACTTGCCTGGTTAGGGTTTCTCGGACGCTTTTGGCGGCAACTTTTCTTAAAAAAATAGAAAAAGAGAGAAAATGGAGCAGAAAACAACAAACACATCTTACTTCCCACTAGTTACCGTAGGACCAGTACGAAGAAGACTACGGCACACCACGGGCAGAAGGATCGCACAAAGGAATGGAGGGAGAGAAGATGCTGCAGATGCTGGAGGAAGGAGACCAGGCCAGTAATATGCGCGCACCGGCAAAGCCGGTCCGCGCCACTGAACTCCAATGGATTTAGCTCATCAATCCACCAGAATCCACCGTATTTATACATGTCCACTGGAATCCGCTGGATGATACAAATTCCATTGGAGTTCAGTTGGAGTTCACTAGACCATCCTGACTGTTTTTAGCCTAGCAATAAATCTCAGCCAATGTCAATGAATTGTTGAGCTACTTTTGGACTTTATACTCAATTTCTATGTAGCTGGTGAAGAATTCAGCAAGGTCCAGTGGATTCCGGAAGATATCGCTGGATTTTGTGCTGAATACACCGGACCTGTCACATAAGGTGGAAGAATATGAGGACAAAATCCAGGCAAATGCAGTGGATCACAATTAAAATCCACTGGATTCCACCCATTGTCGATTACCACATTGAAAGAGACTCCTTTGAATCTATCAGCTATTTACCTCACCCCTGGCCTGGCCACTAAATAATCCCCTAACCAAATTTGAGTTCCTCAAGTTTGGCAAGAAGAAGTCTATGAACTCAGAAATAAATCTATCAATATTTAATTCTCCGTAGTACCACGGGATGCAACCTGCACCTGGTCCTAAGCTTCAAGTGTATCAGAATGACCCAAGCAAGCCATAAAATGACGGAAATAAACTACTAAATTATTTGGGAGATATTGCCCAATTATATTTATGTCTGATGAAGTTCACTGGACACCACAGAATGTCCACTGGAATCCAGTACATCCACTGAACGTCCACTGGATTCCAACAAACAAGTGGCGGTCCAGTGGCAATCAGCGGATCAGGTACCCTTAGCCAATCATCCCACTGAGATCCATTGCATCGTGATGCAATCAGATGTCATTTGATGTACACCCGGTGACCTTTGTTAGTCCGGGCATAAAACTCGACCAGGCAGCTCGTTAGTATCGACTCCGATGGTGCCGCGCACCTAGGCTCGTTACCAGCCTGCTTGCAAATGGCAAAAAAATGTGGCGAGCACTCCTAGCAGCAAGGATAAAATGAGACACAAAAACCACTCATCCTTCAAAATTCCCCATAATCACCACCTTTCTTGCCACCGACTACATACCCGACGTTCCCATGCTCCACGTCGCCGGGCTCCCGCTTCCCGTACACCAACGGGTCCATAGGAATCCCCCGCCCATTTCCATCGTCCGTCGAGTATGCGATATCTATCTGGATTGGGACGATGGCACTGGTGGTCTTATTGGACTCTCTGGCAGTGTTTCGGTTGAACGCAGCAGAGGTAACGTCAACTGCGCCGCTGGATTCGTTCGTTATCCATACACGGTTGTTGAGATTTGAAAACATGCACCTGTGACATGCCGATGAGGTTTGAGATGAACATGATGGACGGAAGAGACATACAAGGTATAAACACGTCCGATGGTGATCTGAGCAAAGACGCGTTAGCAGACGCATTGGAGAGGCAAGGAGAGTTTACCTCGAGCATCAAAGCCGCTACAGTTTAAATTAGGCGTGGGTCACGAGAAAACAAGCCATTCAACTCACAGTTCGTCTCCGGTTGAATCTTGAACAGAACGACGGTCACGATTCTGTTGAACTTCGGTTTCTCTACAATTCCCGACGATAATTCAAGCACATACGTTACCGTTGTTGTTATAGATCCGTTCCGTATTGCAGCGAGAGATAAGCGGCGCAAGAGGCTAAACACCAGACGCAATAAATATTCGAAAAGCTTCCGAGAATGATGTTTCACTCACTCGCTAGTCCCCACGAAAGCGTTCTGGAGGGTCTGAAACTTCGCAACGAGGATGATCGTGATGAGCGTGTCGGCAGCAACGCATCCGCTGAGCCACACCGTCACCCATCTGCAAATGTTTAACCCAGCTGAAAGAAACGCAAGCTAGTACAGACTTGACAAGTCCCTTCCTCGATGATATTGCGCGCGAGACAATCAACGTCGCCACGGTTGCTCCGGCGCCAGTGAGACCGACCATGATGAACAAGGCGAGGATGGGCAGCCAGATCCATTGTTTTGTCCTAGAGACCAGGGTCAGCCGGGCAAGAAATAGCATGGGTAACCGTCCACGGACAGTTTGAACACCATGCGGGCCAGGAAGATCTGGACCGCGGCTCCGGTGATTCCAGTTCCAATGACGTAGCCTGCAATCCCCATGGTCTGAAATCCGAGTGAGCAACAATAGGCATTCTCACAATAACGTCTCACTGAGAAGCGACGTAATCCTGCCACCGATCGTCAGCTTGTAGATATGGCGGGAAGATACCGCATACCAGTTCGCCCCAATGCTTTCCATGGAAAGAAAAGGTTAGACGTTACTGTGAAGTCGATAGCGTCGCATGATCACTCACGGATACCGTGTACAAGTAGGTAGAAGAAAGACAGGCAAAGACTGTGAGTATATCTCCTGAGACGGCGGTGAGGACCATGATTTTGTTGAATACCGGGTCTTAGCGAGTTTGTGAGTGAATGATAGATAAAGCACAGGCCAATCGTCGAGACTTACCGCGCTTGTATCGACCGAAGTAATTGAAAATCCTGCCATCTGTGATCAGCGGGACTCGTCAAATTGAAGGGAGAGATGACGCACTCTTTTATTCTATGGATGATTCTTAGTGTCAAGGTATTCAGATGATCATGAGAGGTACATACTCCAGTGTGAAGAGCCTAGGTGCAAAGGAGATTTAATAGAAGATAGGCGTTGTAACAGAGACGACACCTTACACCATGTTAGCCCATGAGGAGACGAGGAGGCAGCTGTTAAGCAGATGAGGCCTCGGACGTTTGTTGAATGTGTGAAAAAAGTCACCCCAAGCTTAGATCATACGTGGTGCCCATGGTAGGATTAGGGAGAGTGAATGAGCGAAAGGGAAATGTACACGGCTGAACGGGAATATGATAAAAAAGCAAGATAATTTGTCTTACTATCTTTTAACCCACTCCCTTACAATTTCTTACAAATATCGCAAGAAAAGTTAACCCCATCATTTGCACTAAATTCTGACGACATGTGGTAGAAATTTCTTAAGAGCCGCTAATTCGTAAAATTCCGGTTCGGGAAAAAGAAGTGGCCGGTGCTGCCGTTGATCCAGCGCCAGCCAAACCTCACATCATAGCCTGTTTTTGACGTTTGCCAAGTTATTTCAAACTCCGCCGCAACTCCGCCGCGTGATCAATGGTTCGGTTTGATGGGGCCACGTCAGCGTCGACTCTCTCTCTCTCTTCCAATTCTTCACTCGTCCTCCTCGTCCTCCACTTCTTCGTCAAATTCGGCGAGTCCTGCGAGCCTCACAACTTGCAAGAAACTTCAGCAAGGCTCAAGCCAAGGAGCCACAGCATGAGTGCCACGCGCGGCTTAACTTCAAGACTGAGGCTTGGATTGCCGCTTGGACTTCGCTCGGACTGGACTTTGCTCGGACTGCCTTGGAAACTGCCTCCGGATAGAGCCTGAGCCGCCGATTGTGATGAGCAGCATTATTTCCATCAAGAACATCGACAGCGTCAAGGCCTGCAATATTTTCGCAAGTCGTTCCCCTGCTACCTCAAGACCTCATCAAGATCGCTCAAGGCCACTTCAAGACCTCCCGAGAGCACATAGACCTGTCAAGCCCTTGTCCTGGATGCTCAACCTGAATGCTCAACTGTACCAACTCCAAGACTTCGAGCCTGTGTGTGTATCGGATCAAGTTGCTTTGATTTTCTCTGCTTTTATCCGGTACGCCGCCGTACATTTTCTCTTTCAATGTCTCATACTTTCTTTTTTCTTTATAGGATGGATATGTGTGGTGAGTGCGCCACTGCTGTATTGAATGTATTGAAGCGCGCGAATACTGGTAGCTGCAGTATGCGGGTGTTTGGTATCTTATGCTTTGTTCTTCTTACACAATAATATATTCTATTTGTTTGTTATCTTCGCTCCTAAGTCACAATCATGTACTGGGCAGTGGGAGCCGCCCAGAGCCGCCGAGCAGTGGCCAACGCTAGCTACGGCAATGGGCGGTGTTGTGGATGCACGTGCCATCAATCGTACGAAATCGTCGGAATATCGACTCGTACAAATTCGTGATTGTCGGAATTTGATAGAATTGTAAGATTAAGGCAAGAATATCTTAAGACTTTAAATCGTATCAAAATTGTACTACAACCGTGCGGCCGTGTAGGCCTGGAAGCCGCGGAGAATTTAGTAAGAAATGATCCGTCATTACGGACCGTTCGTCGCTATTCCCCTTTCTCTTTTGTTGCGTTTACGATAGATTGATGGCCGTTTTATACGTACTACGTACATAATACACCGCGGGGACTGTTGAGCTGTTGGGAAGACGAAAAAAGTGTTCAAAACTAAGCGAGAGGTCTGACAAACGAGGTACGAATTTTGGTGTTGAAGCGTCTGGCTGCGAGAGACTAAGCGAGAGTTGAGCAAAACGAAGTCTGCTCCGCGGGCTCATAAGCGGTGCCGGACCTGTTGTAGCCGTTTCAGAAATAGTATACGGGTTTTGATCTGTTTTGATGCTATGGTGCTAACTCGTTTTCGCTGACATTTGTTTATGGCCCTGTCTCCAGCCCATCCCTCATAAACCACCGATGTGCTCCGGAAAACTTCCTCGAGTTTCTTTCCCTCTAATTATCCAAATGACCGGTAAATGCAGGTCAAAAGCCAACAATACGACTTTGCAGAAGTGGAGTTGGGGTTTAGCTGGGTTTAACCGAGCTTCACTGCGTTCCCTGGGCGCCGAGGCACAGGCTCTGCCGAGGTGTGCCGAGATCTGCAAATTTATTTCCCTATCCCAAGCTCCGTTTGACACCGTTAGTGGCCAGGGAAGGTCCGTGCGGCACTGAAATCCATGCTAGTGAAAAAAAAACCGCATCTGCGTTGTGGCGGTTTGGCAATAACTCTGGGCTGATGGCGGCAGGGCGCAGCACAGGGACGCACAAGCTGTGCCGAGATCTGCCGAGATGTGGCGCCGTCATCGCCATGTGCCCTGCCTCGGGCTCTTGGCACACCTCCTCGGTGCCCAGGGAACGCAGTGCTTAGCCGACGACGCCGTCGCAAACAGCGGTAAGTGCAAATGTAGGCTGGTAAACAAGCGCACATAAACGTGCGGCAATGATGCCGAATGGGGGGATTGAACACGCATGCAAGATAGGAGTGAGGAGAGGAGGGACTCAGGTGGAATTCGGTAGCGTCGTCGGTTATACGTAGGCAGAGTAGGTTGCGCGGGACGTGATGATGCTCGCGAGCTGCGGAAGTGAGTAAGTGGGGATTAGGAAGCATGGGCTGTAGACATGAGATGGGATGTGGGGTTTATTTGAGTTGTAGTATGGCGGTGGGCCTGAGTTGAGGCGGCGGGGAGTAAGGGCACTAGTGTCAGATTAGCTTGATGTCGCGGCGGGAGGCGCGGCGGGAGGCGTGGCGGGTGCGGCGAATGCGGAGGGATCCGTAGTGTTGAGGCACAGCGGTAGGCGTGGCGGGCGCGGCGGGGAGGAATCCGTGGTGTTGAGGCGTGGCGGGCGCGGCGTTGGCGGAGGGATCTGTGGTGGCGTGGCGGGCGCGGCAGGTGCGGAGGCGTAAGTAGTGGCATGGGGGCGCAGTGAGTGCATCAAGTCAGCGCCACGTTAAGAGGCGCCGGTGGTGCGAACTTACTTCGGGCATCTCGGAGATGCCGGAGATCAGCGAGATCAACGAACTTACTTACAGTAGCAATGGCATGCCTGGAGTATTCTATCACCAGTTCTTGATGGATTGGGGAGGTTGAGGGGTCAATAAAACGGTACGAATGGGGTGAATACCCTCATATAAACTTTCTCAAGCTAAACCATATTATATAAAAAGTAATCGCATCATATGCAGCGAGCATGTGGACTTTCAGTACTATTTTATTCACAGGGGGTGTGGCTTATGGATATCGGACCTGAAATTTTCATACATTGTCAGAATCGAAATTTTGCTGGGCCTGAATGGGCAAAAACAGAGACGACGGACCGGGAACATAGTATTTAAGTCCACATAAATCGGCTGGTGTTGTGTGCGGAATCCAGTCAGCGGACATTTTGTGCCCCTTTTTGCTGGAACAAGAACCCCCCGTGGAAAAAGGTTTGGGTGGGAGAAATGTGTATTGGAGGGGGGCAACCCATCATATCAATATGCCCAGTGGCCGTTCTGATGTCCTTCCATACTCAGCCCATGCGTGCAACGAAGGGTATTTAAAAAACTGGAATAATGCTAGGTGAATTTGAACTTGGGTCTCGCTATTTTCATGGTGAGTGTAATTCGTTCTTCGTCCACCTCATCGGGTGCTATCTCTGTATGCCATATAGGTGGCATTATTATCGACTCCTTGGCGGGTGGCTGCACCCCAAATCCTTGACGTTAAACGAACCTTGAATCTATCGTGGAGGGGCCTGTTCGAATCCGGCCCGAGACATAACCACGCACAATTCTTGACTCTCTCTAGTTCTCTGGTTTACCATCATATATCGTCTTTCAAACTTTCTAAATCCTCTTCGACCCCAGGAATACACTGAACACGCACTTGAATTGGGACCACTTGGACTGGATTTACTCTGGTGAGTGTAAGTATGTCTGATTAGCGGAATGTACTCAAGCCAGTTTCAAGGTTTGAGGCGACTCATGGACGGCATCTACCAAACATTTGTAGGCCAGAATTTGACGTTGTTGTGGAATGTCTGTTCGAACCCGGCTCGAGTCATGAACCCCCACTTGAACACATTTTTTCCAGCATTTTCGGCCCCACGCGTGCGCGCGCCTTCAACGTCGCCTTAAAACACAGACACAACAGAAAATCGAAAACAGTGAATGTGCCTGTACCTCGCATGTTACAAGTCCCTCCACCGACAAAACCACGCGGAAATTCCCATCCCCCTTTTTACACCGTTCTCTCAGGCTCGATCCAAGGCGCTTTCTCAGGCAGACTATCTAATGACGCATTGGAGGCCCAGGGTGCAAGACCTCTCAGTCGGCCGTCCTCAACGCTGGATGGCCTCGTAGAACCACGCCGCCTTAAGACAATTATCAACCCTGCGATCGCAGCAACGATCACGACACCCCGATGCACAACCCCACGATGGCCCCAATGGGAAACAATTTCCGGACCGACGCAGTTGCACTCTCCATGCTGTGGGGGTGAATTCACGTTAGCTGAAGCGGTATCCTATTAGACGAAACGATCTACACACCTTTTGGGTTGCAGGCCAGGAGTGACGGAAAATGTTTTGGATGTCCCGATTATTGGGCGCTCCTCCGGTGGGCTCGTACCAGCATCGCGCCGGGCGGTTATAATCCACTCGCCGCTGCTCGCCAGGCATGCCAACAATCAACAGATAGCCTAAGAAGAAATAGACAAGCACGCACCTTTCAGGTAACAAGGGTAAGTTGAAGGTGAAGTTCATATGTGGCTCGAATGCGGGTAGGATTTGCGTATTTACGCCGGCAAGACCGAGCAATTTCGGCGGGAAAGAGGCGTTGACACTGCTGGAGATGAAGAACACAGCTCCGGCCTCGGGATTCGCAGGATCGGGGTCGAGCTCGAGTGTTATTGGGCCCGGGGCTTCGAGTTGAGATTCCAGGACTGTGATGTTTAACGCAGACGTCAGCGTGGAGCGGGCCACCAGGGACAGAAGACTGGACTAGGGGTTCAGTGACGGGCGACGGATTCAGAAGCCGACTTGGACAGACTATAGAGAGAGTTTGAAGAGCAACATGTGAAAAGATCGAAAAAGAGGAGAGAAAGGAAATGTGCGTCTCCTGCGCTGAAGGAGGAAAGTGGGAAAAAAGATAGGGCTCCGCTATCGTGGGGTATCATGGCATTTATGGGCACGCAAATCAGCTCTGCACGTAAATCAACTGATGTGGCGTGGCGCGGGAGACAACAGGATCCGATCGCACAGGATTCGTTTCTATATTTAGGATAGCTGGAATCCGACCCCGGCCCCAATCTTTTTGATGGGGATCAAAATTTGAGGAGGCTATCTGGGGCAAAAAAATCAGAAGAAAATTGTGGTCATTTTCTTCTGGGTGTATCTGCTCCCGTTCGGCCGCTATTCCCGATTTGGTTTCTGCCGCTTTCCTAGAACAGCGTCGGTCCTGAATGTCAGGAGGTGTCGATGTTAGGACATCAATGGGGGTGGAAAACCCCCCCAAAGAATATCCACCAAAAATTACCTCAGTATCTACTAGCGCTCGGCCACTATGCCTGATTTGGGTACCCTGAATTTCCTTTTTGGGAATGTTGTGTATCCTGGGCACTCTATGCGGCTGGGGATCATGAAATCAGTGTTATTTGGGCATCAAATAGTATTCAGCTACTATACAAAACACTCGGCCTAATTTCCCCAGCCCTATATTTAGGGGGGTGCGGGTGGCTTTGACGGTAGCTGATGTTAAATGGAATAAAGTTTAATTAAAGCTCTACATATTTGCCCAGCTATTCTGACTCTCAAAATGGCGGCTGTGTCATGTGCTCAGCCACCGGTAGCTGTGTTCATGCCATAGCCACTGTTGTGAGGGTCAGAACAGCTTGGAAAAAATATAGGCAATTTTTCAAAAAGAATGCACCCATTTTGGGGGTCTCCGCCTCACTTTTTGTGGATGCATACGGGATCCAAAATGTCTAGCTGCATAACAAAGAAAGGAAATAAACACATTAGCGCGCTCCAGAGACATGCATCCAGGCGTACACCTCGTATTGATAGCCCTGCGCCAAATTCTATGGAAAAGTAAAAGTCCTTCAGTTTTGATTTAAATATAAATCCCTCTTGGGGATCTCTTCCTCCCGTTAAAAGGAATTGCTTGGCAAGAGGAAAAAATAATAGGACTTGCAAGCGACTTGTAACAAAGAGGTGGTGACTAAGTGATTCGCTCCATAGGACGAAGTCTTCCATGAATCGCAGTGAGAATGTGAACTTGAATTTCAGGATCGATATTGTTGGCTCCTCATTCGTCACAGACATCCGCACAGTCAGGAATCGATACACTCGAGAGAAGTAAAAGTGTAGACAACAAGACGGAGTTACAAATAGCTGTTGAACAGCTGTGGACAATGGGACAGAGGAGTTACAGATTAAAGGGGATGAGTTTACACACGTCGGGCGTCAACATCGGAACTCGGTTCAGGGTTTAGCGCCGCCATGTCGACTTTATGGCGTGTCGAGCCTTATGTCAACAGTCTCGCACACCCGCTGCAAAATGGATGTCTTTCCAGCGTTTGCCCTGCCTGAAATGAGCACTCAAAACCGAACTGCTGGGACCGGTTTGGTGCGAGGGATTGCGGTGCCCATTCCTAGAGGAGAACAGTTAGAGGGCGAGGGCGAACGTTGTGGAATCATATACTGCTAGCG
The DNA here is from genome assembly GCA_029282285.1 of Mycena rebaudengoi. Taxonomy (NCBI): domain Eukaryota; kingdom Fungi; phylum Basidiomycota; class Agaricomycetes; order Agaricales; family Mycenaceae; genus Mycena; species Mycena rebaudengoi. Next base: position 637,572 of record JARJCX010000044.1, on the reverse strand, counting down.
GCACAACAACGTAATTACAGGTCACGACGAGAGACTCGGTCGCATGACGTTCGGCTATCGCACATTTCAGAATCATTAGATGGGTCACACGCTTTCATAGGTGGCGCCACATGTAGCAGACCTGAGTTAGTCCACATTCACTCACTGTTGTACTCTTCCCAGCCAAACTCATTTTTCCCAAACCACAGAATCTAGGTAGAACTGGCCAATATCAAATGTGTTGTTTCAGACGACCGCAGGGTGTGACGATGCTCCTGCCGTTCTCCAACCGTTCCGCGTGGGATCATATTCACTCCGTCCACTCCCACGGGCTCCTTGCGGCAGATTTTGATCCAATGAATTATCTCGCCATATCATGATCCTGGTGTATTTTTGTCTCCGTGCTCACACGAGCGTCGATCGGTGTCTGTGCTCCGCCCAAATCGGAGTCTGTCGTTTCTCGAGGCCTAGTGCCACCCGTCTTATGACTCTATAGGTAAGGTATTCTTTGGAATTATTCGAATTCGTGTATATATTTTCAAGCACTGATTCTAAATTTGTTGGCATCTTCTTCTGCAACAGATGTGCGAGTTCGCTGGGAATTCGGATGAACTCTTTGCCGATATCAGCTCTGGTGGGGTATAATAGCTGCCCATCCTTCCCAATCTTCCCCAGCATTCCTTCCATCATCGCACTCGACAATGACTAGCCTCACCCCCGACGACATCGTCTTCGCGCGGGATCAGTACAGCCATACCAATACTTCATTTGTTTTTGGCTGACATTCATTTAGGCGTCAGACAATAGCGCTCTCACTTGTTGGACTAGGTAAGTGATTTCTATTTTCCTATGGCGAAATCTAGCGTTGACCGTGTATCTTGAAGTCGTCCTCGTCTACGACTACCTTCTCACTTTGGACTCGGAGATCAAGTACATTTGGGTTCGCCAACACAAGCGCGGATCGGCGTGGTACCTATCCATCCGTTATTTCACTCTCTTCAGCAATATCGCCATGGCGTTCCTGGTGTTTGAAAACCTTGAAGCCGAGGTACGATTACATCTCACTCCCAAGATCCTCATAAACATTCGCTAGAGACGTAATTGTGTCAATGCCAGCTCGGTCGGATACTATCAATCTCACCACTAATATCAGGTGCAAGAAATTTAACACGGCGCGCGGTTACACAATTGTTATCCAGGAACTTGCCGTAGGGAGTGAGTCCAGCATATAGATCCGAATATCCCCACGACCTGACATGCTCAGTAACGCTTATCATGCGAGTGTATGCCATGTACAGCTTTGACAAACGCATTTTGAGCTTCTTCGTAATCGCTACCCTTGCGACAGTCGGCGTTGGAGCGGTGAGTGCGATTTGTCGCCGTGATATACTCACTCTCACTATCATTCCCATGTGGCAGTGGTCTGTGATCCCCTCAGGTCCGACTCCGGTGGTCAATGACAATGTCACATTGCCTGTATGCCATGTTCCACAGTCCAAGACGGAGTGAGTGTCAGTAGCATCTGTTCGATAACAAGTTGTGAATTGTGGCATAGGGCTACTCGTGAGCTTGCCACTGTCTCAATACCTCCGCCTTCCTCATCCCCGACACAGGCAAGGCTGTGGCGTGGGGAGCAGAGTATGAACGGTTCTTTGTCCTCTAGCATATAGCTGACCTCATCACACAGACTCGCATGCGATACGATAGTTTTTGCGCTCACTATGTTCCGCGCCATCCCACAAACAAGAAACACCCTAACAGTCCCCCACTCACTCTGGCACGTCATGATGCGCGATGGCGAGTCCATTCAGACCATCAAAGCACCAGCTAACTTCCTCGCTAAGGCGCGATGTACTTCGGGTAAGCGCCCTCGTGAAGAAGTTATAAACAGCCACTGAAACAAAGACGCAGGCCAGAATGATTTGCCTCGCCAACCTAGCAAACATCCTTATGTTGAACGTCCGTCCACCCGAATTCTGCCCGCTTGCATGGCTGATTTCTGTGGATTGACATCCAGTTCGGTGATGTGCGCTAACTAACCCATTCAGCCCCCCGCCCACACGTTCTGCTGATCATACACCAGCGGCACACTCGCCCCACCTACCGCTACGTATGTTTCTCCCACTAACCTCAGCTTCTCACCGTTAACGGTTCCGCAGGATTTCGGTTGTGATGATCTGCCGCGTCATGCTCAATCTGCATGAGACCGCTGCCATTGAAAACGACGAGGATGCTGCTGCAACTCATCCCGAACCATTGCAGTTTGCTCGGAGCATAGGAACGGACCCGCAGGAAATGTCGGTATTTTGATGTACTGAATCAAGGTACGTACTGGGTACCGACGCTCGCATGCTCTACTCAAAACTGGCCCACACAGTTGCTTTGTTGGACACCGACATTGCGGGCAGACGTATGGACTTTATCCCCCCCCTCCAGCCTTTACTTCATCAAGTCGTAATTGTTCCTTTATCTATCGCCGATCCAATTACTATGACTGTCCTAACTTCTAAGTAAATCTCGAATCTAACTCGAACACATGCGATTCACTCACCTCAAATGCGCGTGCGTTTCTCATATGATGTTCAAGTTGAACAGTCCTACGACACAAAAAATCGCAGCCCGCTTTTTTTTTTCTTTTACCATTCTGGGCAAATTCGAGGTAGATGCCGAGCCGGTCCTTGGGCATATGTATGTACTGACATTCGTTTCGAGGCGAATGCCATTCAAGACTCTACTTGAGATTTGACATAGGGACACTGACGGCAATTGAGTCAATCATATCTACAGTCATAAGAAAGCGCTGAAGCCTTCATAGATGAACTGCTACACCGTTCAATGCCTAGTAAATTCTGGCGTTTAAGTGGAGGGTGAAGGTTCGAATCCTCCCCAGGGCATAGGTGGCTGACGAGACATTTTCTTTTGCCACATGGAGAATATTTGAGGTAATTGTCGGACCAGGCGTCAGGCATGTGTACTGCTTTCAAGCGGTGTTTGTTGGATGCTATTTACAAGCGCAGAGACAGAAATGCTACTTGATGCTCTATCTATGTTCAAAAGAAAGTACAAAAGCCTTCATGGATGAACTGGCACATCACCCATCAGCCGTGCTGTGGTATATACACCCGTGTCGATGGAAGGCGAGGTTCGAATCCTCATGAGGGTATACACTGCCAGTTGTCTTTTTCTTCTTCATTGGTCAAGCTACGACGCAGTCCGAGGCATCCGACTTTCAGACACTTTCTTCTTCTTCTTTCGTTTTAGAATTCAAGCGGGATGATTATACTGGTGGGAGATAAGGGAAATGTCCCTCGTAAATGAATCTTCATTCCCATTCTGAACTTTTTTAGTACGCAGTGCAAATAAATGGGAAATAGAGTTTTGAATCTTCCCGGGGCCACGCAAGGTGTGCGGAGTGAATGGTACCACAGAGCCAGGATAGACGAATTAGTTTCGGTAGCGATAAGATCCAAAATAGAACGGTTGCGATTAAAAATAGGTCGGCTGTGGTTCTCATAACGGTACAAGACGTGCCTCCGCTTCGCTCCGGCAACCGGCGGGCAATAAATGAATATACTGTAGCATTCTAAGTGAACATCAAATTGGAATAGGAAGATCGGATAAAAGACGATGGTGCATTATTATTAATGTGGTTCTAATCCCGGCTGGGGGCACAAAATAAGTAGGTGGAGCCGGCGGAACAAACATATGAGAGGAACGAACATTTCATGGTGCGCATCCGAGAAAAAAATTCATGAGATCAACACAGATAGTTTACAGCATACAGATCCCAATAGCCAGTCATTCAAAGATGGATTCAGAGAATTGGTTCGCGGAGGAAGGTCACGGCTGAAGGCTTGTCGCTTGACGAATAGAATTTGTTTTGCACTCGAATACTTGAGTGGTGTGAAACCGCAGTTAAACAGGCATGAGAAATTGAGGTGCCGGTCTTGCATGCAAAAACAGGTAATTGGCGTATCTGCTTGCCCGATTTGGGATTTGTTGCACAGCTGGGCATCATGTGATAATAATCTGATTAATGAATCGGAGCCTCGACATCTGGGAATAGGTCAGTGGCTACATAGCTCTTGATAGATCCTAGTAGAGCCATAGGTCCGTAGCAACCCCCCCCCTTTATATAGATGCTGATAGATGGGCACTTTCTACATAGAGAGCCATAGAGACGCCCATAGAGCGCCATAGAGGCCTTCGGTAGCACATGACAGCTGCAATCAGTCTGCAATCACAATCTAATCATTGACGATCAGAACTGAAACGCGCGGATCAAATTTCGGAAAAGCGAATAATACTATTAATTCATTAATCGGTACGCTACTGGGACATTGCAGGCTCCTGGTTGGCCGCGAACATAGCGAGCAGCTCCGTATCATCAGCATCCCCGCGTGATTGCTCGACGTCCTCCTCCTCCTCCTCCACAGGAACAGCCGCAGTAGCTCTATTCAAGTTGGTATCAGTGATGGATACTAGCGGGCGGATCGCATAGCACATACCTAGCATTGCGGAGCAGCTCCTCCTGGAGCTCGAGAGCAAGGTTGCGACAGTTCTTCTCGGCGGCCTCTTTGTGGGAGAAGGCCTCCCACTTTTCCAAACGACCGAGCATCTCGTTGTACGGCTGCAGGAACTCGCGCGCTTCGAATTTCACGAGCACCCATCGCCCTGTGCTCCATTCGCGTATAGCACAGAGAATCTAGTGGGTTATATTAGCAACTAGCATGAGACGGGAAAGAGAAGTTGCCCACCGCGCTCATTATCAGTGCAATTGTGATGAATGATACCCGTGTTAGCCCGCGGAAGTAGTAGGCACGGTTGTTACCCCTGGGGCCAAACCAATAACCACCGAACAGGGCAGGAATGATTTTGTTGCGGTACATGGTATTGGGGATGTTAGTATTGTAGGGATCCTAGGTCTCGCGTTAGCATTTGACCGATGAGACAAAGACTGCGCTGACCTGATAATGGAAGGATTTTTCAAGCGTGACCACACGCTCTCGGTTCTTGGCGATGCATTCTGCGATCCGCTCGGGCGTGGGGTCCTCGAGCTTTTGTAGATCCACAAAGTCAAATGTGTCGACTACACGCTGCTGCGCAAGCTCTTTAAGCCCAGCTCGGAACTGTGGGATGCGGGAGCGCATCTGAATCAACGTCAGTAACTGTTCAGGTGGCAACCGTAGGCTTACAAGTTGTAGAGCGGCCTCAGGACATTCGACGACGTCATCGATCCCCCGTTCTTCGCACGCGGCGTCGAAGGCCTTGAGCAGTAGCGTGTCGATTTCATTGTTGTCTTTGGATGCTGGCCCGGAAGGAACACCAACGCGCGGCCATGGCAGAAAATGAGTCAAGTCCATTTTTAGGAAATTGAAGGCGACGTCAAGAATGGCGTGCAGGTCCTCGTCAATGGTCTTGATGCTGCGAGATTTTTGGTTCTTTTTCTTCTTCTTCGGCGGAGGCTTCGCCGCACCGAGCTAACAATGGTGAGCATCGGCAGTCGCTGAAAAAAAAAAACTTACGTCGGGCGTGGAGTCGGGCGTGGAGTCGGAGTCTGATGGAGCAGCCATCTGCTTCCGTTTGGCTTGTTTCACCTGGTATACCGGCTGAACTGTTCTGATATTCATCTGCAGACGATCTCAGTAGCTACTCAAAGAGAAAAAATCACTTGCCTGAAGCAATGGCGCAGCTCCTGGCGAAGGCTCGTCTTCACCACCTTCAGTGCTAGGCTGAGACCATGGCTCATCCTGATACTCTCCGTCATTATTCGCTGATAGAAAGAAGTTAGAAAACTTGAAGCGCTCAGACAATAGTAAGAATAATAATAGATACCGTTCACCCCGCCGGGAAATTGGAGCAATCCCTCGGTATCTACACATAAGCAAGTGTTAGTTACTATGATCTGCTGTTCAGACATGATGGTGCTTGCCTGCGCCGAAGTTACCGAAGTCCATGTCGAGATCGACGTCTACGCCTGACAGATCACCGGCAGCTGGGTGTATTGAATGTCAGTGTGCAGCGGCAGGGTAAGGGATAGATCCCACCTGGTACGGACTCTTTCAGTGCTCCCACTTCGACGTGAAAATGATCAGCAATAGAATTAAATAGCAAAAATGAGACTTACACGAAGCAAAGACTAGATGCCGGTCTTCGTCAGATAAGGCTTGGAAGTAAGCAGCAAAGTCTGCCTGCGACACAGTTTGGGATGGCGGTCGAGACGCGGGTGGGCCAGGGTGTGAGGGAGTCGACATCAGCGACTCGGAAGGCCGGGGATTGAAGGTGGGGCGCGATGGAGTCGGTGTCAGCAACTCGGAAGGCGGGTGATTGAAGGCGGGGCGCGAGGGAGTCATTGTCGATGACTGAAAAGCGCCGGTGCTGAAGTCAGGGTAGTAATCCTGGACTCCGGCGTTGACTCGCTGTAAGGGTTGTCGGCCATTTGGGGTGAAAAACGGGGTCTCCGGACGAATGGCTGACGGAGGAGGATGAAGTATTGGAGGAGGTGGTGGTGTCTGTTGAGCACTCGTGGGGAGTGGAGCAGGGTGCGGTATTCCTTGGAAGGGCACATGCAATGCCGGCGGCGCTGGCGGCTGAGCGACGGGCGGTTCGGTGGAGCGCGACGGAGTCGACGGCTGCATCTGACGAGATGCCTTTTGAAGGTTTTCAGCCCGCGTTGCAGCCCGCTTTTCTCCAGCAGTGCGACCTCTCTTCATTTGCGCCTCTGAAAATGGTGGACACTCAGCAAAGAAAATAAAAACACCGCCTTTGAAGGATAAAGCTTACTGAAAACAAGGAGCCCTTCAGTCGGACGTATTTTACGCCGTGCATTGGCGGCGGGCACCTGGTTGGTATGGAACGCCGTATTGGACATGAGGGAGAGAGTGAAAAAAAAAGTCACAGCAAACACTGAGTGTCACACCACGCTTTGACCCCCGCCGAGTCGCCCGATCATCTTTGAATCCTCGATAATGCCAGTCTGCGATTTTTGCTCACGAACCTTCACTAACTACGACAATGTCCGCCGACATCAGTCCCTGGTCCCCGGTTGCCGCGCCCAGCGCGACAAAAAATACACTGCTCACCTAAAATCACTTCGGGACGCAAGATTGGCCAAAAAAATGGGCTTGGGCGTAGAGGAGGGACCAGCCGCTGGCGCCATGGATATAGACCAGGATTTTCCTCAGCCTGCGACCTCGGACGATGTTGCAATGGCGGATGTGGAAGGATTTGTGCCAAACTCCGAATCATCTGCGCCCGCGCCGGAGGGGGATCCTGATGCTGCGCAGCCAGAAAGCGCCTCCGCCACTACGACACCCGCAGGCTTAGATCGCCAGGAATGGAGGGAACGCTTCCCCGGTCCCGCCGGCGCCACCTTCGGAAAGGGGAAAACCACGTTTGAAGAGATACGGGACGAAGAGATTTTGAAGGGTGCAGAGGTGTTAGGCCCATTCAAGGATGAGGCCGAGTGGGAACTGGCAAAGTGGCTAATAAAGAACGTTGGCCATACTGCGTGCGAGGAATTCCTCTAACTTGCAATCGTAAGTTTGCCCGATAGCAAGTACTAAAACAAAGCATTGCTAACGCGCATCTAGATCAGCGAACGCGCCCAGCCATCATACACCAAGAAGAAGGACTTCTTTGAGAAGGTGGACAATCTGCCAGGTGGTGTGAAGTGGGAATGCAGGAAGATGGATGTCCAGGGCGACGTACCCGATCTCGAGAAAGACCCTACCGGGGCGACAATGCGGCAGGAGAACTTAGAACTTTGGTTCCGGGATCCGGTCGAATGTGTGCGAGAGCTGATTGGAAATCCTATATTCCGCGACGTGATGAAGTTTGCGCCCGAGAAATTGTACGCAGATGAGAAGGGAGAGGTCGAAATCATCAATGAGATGTGGACAGCGAACTGGTGGTGGGAACTACAGGTAATCGGAACAACATTGCCATTGATGTACGTACAACTCACCGGCTTTTAATTTAGAAACGCCTGCCGCCCGGAGTGACAATTGTGCCGCTCATTCTGTCCTCGGACAAAACTATGCTCTCCAATTTTCGTGGCGATAACTCGGCATGGCCCGTATACCTCACTATAGGAAATATTGGAAAAGAGACACGTCGTCAGGTCTCTGCGCATGCCACAGTTCTAATTGGTTACCTCCCCATACCAAAATTCGATTGCTTTGAAAAAGAAACGCGCGCGCTCGCCAAGTACCGACTGTTCCACAAGTGCATGTCTATTATTATGGCAACTGTCGCGACCGCCGGCCGAACTGGAGTCAACATGGTGTGCTCGGACAACTTTGTGCGAAATGTTTGGCCCATCTTCGCAGCATATGTTGCGGACTATCCAGAGCAATGCCTGGTGTCATGCTGCAAAGAAAACCGCTGCCCCATGTGCAAGGTCAAACCAACAGAGCGCGGCGATCACCTGCCCAATTCCAAGCGCGATAAACACGAGACTCTCAACTTCATGGACCGCCAGACCGCTGGCGAGAAAGACCCGGAGTTCGAAGCCGATGGAATCCGAGCGGTTCCGAGCCCATTCTGGAGGGATCTTCCTCACTCCGATATCTTCCAGGCGTTTACTCCTGATCTACTGCATCAGCTCCACAAGGGCGTCTTCAAGGACCATTTGGTGAAGTGGTGTACGGAGATTATTGGCAAGCTCGAGGTGGACAACCGATTTCGGCAGATGCCGGATCACCATGGGCTGCGCCATTTTAAAAATGGGATTTCCTCCGTCTCGCAGTGGACGGGGACAGAGCATAAAGAAATGGAGAAGGTGTTTTTAGGGCTCGTCGCTGCCGATCCTCACGTACAGGTCGTCAAATCTGTCCGTGCCTTGATGGACTTCGCATATTTCGCGTCCCTGCAATCTCACACCTCCGAAACTCTCCTGGGGCTACGAAACTCGCTCGACGAGTTTCACGCGAACAAGCAGATATTTATTGACTTGGAGGCTCGCAAGGGGAACTTCAATTTCCCCAAGATGCACGCCTTAGATCATTACGAGGAGCTCATCCGTCTATTTGGGAGCGCCGACGGGTTTAATACGGAATCACCCGAACGACTACACATCGACTATGCCAAGAACGCCTATCGAGCCAGTAATCGGAAGGACTACATCATTCAAATGACCCTCTGGCTACAACGTCAAGAATCTGTGGCCCGTTTCAGTGCTTTCCGCGAATGGATGTTTGCGCCGCCTGCTCCCGCGCCCCCACCGCCTGCTCCCACACCTTTACCGCCTACTCCCTCGTCTGCTTCTTCGGCGCCTTCAAATCAGCCCGCTTGCTCAGACCCCGATACCCTCACCGTTTCCTACTCCATCGCTAAACGGCCTCCACCCGCCATGCGTAGGGTTCTGGGCTCCCACATTATTTCCCAGGATGGCCACAATGCTCCCCGCTTTCTCAGCGCTGTTTCGACTTTCCTACAGAAGGCCGGCTCTTCTTTTGTTCCCCATGATTTCGATGTATTCAGCACATGGAAGCGCATTTCCTTCACTCTCCCGAATATACCCGAGGTCGGCAAACGCCACGCCACGAATGTGGTCCGCGCTACTGCGCCTCTAATCACTCTGGATAAATCGGAAGCCGCACATCACGACTTTGCCTTGGTCAGAACGGGGGAATCTAATCCCCTGACTGAAGGATCATCCCTCCAAGGCGAGTCATTTTGTTTTCAAAATAGACTTGAGATAAATGTTTTTTCTCAGGTCTTCGTGTTGCCCAAGTCCACGTTATATTCCAGTTACCCGCACATTATCGCACCAAAACTTCGCAGCCACTCGCATACATCGAATGGTTCACCCCCTTCCGAACTCCGAACACCGTAGATGGTTATTATCATGTCGCCCGCTCGACACGCAAAATTCGCGGCGCTGACGGACCATACGCGGAGATTATCACGGCTGATCGAATCGCGCGGAGCGCTATGCTCATACCTCAGAAGTGGGGACAGGATACCAAGTTTCTCGTGAACTCTCATATCGACGGACATTCTTTTTGTATGTTTAAATTAGGTCGTCGTGACTGCCTCCCTATTTAGATAATTGGACTTGTGCCCGCTTAAATTGTGTTGCTCGTGCATGTCATCAATTTGAGAAGCAGACTGTATTATAATACAAGAATGTACACCGTCTAGTGACCTAGTATGTTCTCCTTGTCTACTGCTTCCATCGAGCGCAACTTTTGCCGGAGTTGAAGGTGTCGGCTACGGAGGCGCGCGCTCACAGCCTCGAGAGACTGGATTTCGACGGCGAGCGCATCCAATTCTGCGCAGATTTTCCTCTGTTTGATGTGGGGCAATGTCAAAGGCCGCCCGCGCAGATTCTTTTTGAGATGGGGTAAGGTGCGCGGAGATCGAGGAGTACGGATGACGCTGCCGTTGGCAGTGGTGGCGGACACCTTGAGTAATTAGTGGAGGAATCAGTACAAGTAGATATCAGGCTAAACAATAGTTGACGCACCATCAGCGGTCCACGTAAAACAAGCCCTCTGCGATTCAAGCGAGCGGGCGGCATCCAAAGGTCAGAGGCATCGGAATCTATTGATGTGTCGGCAGTGTCGAACCCGGAGGTCCGAAATAATGTCTGCAAGCGCTGACGATCAGCCAAGCAGGAAGAGAGTGAGATGAGACATACAGTGGACGGCGAGTCGGTCCAGTGGGAAGGCAACAACGCCGAAGACTGCGGGAGGCTGCTGGGTAATAGCTCGATTTCGTCCTCCTGGGATGTTCCAACAAAGTCATCTTCAGCAATAGTGAGAGTCATGGCTGAGCGTAGTCTTAGGCAGCAGTGCAGAGAAGAGAGATGTGTGCTGGCAGGTCACGGTTGATGAGCCCATGGTTGTCATCCATGCCATGGAGGCGAGCCGATAGACTGGAATAGAGACGCAGCGTCTATGGCGGGTCGAGGCTGCGTGGAAGAGGCTGCGGCTCTATAGGCCTCTACGGAGAGCGCCGGTCTCTATCAGGAGCTATCAAGTGACCGGCGGCTCTATCAACCGGCCCGGCCTCTATCAGCCAGAAACCTGTTTCCAGATGGAGGCATATGAAGGCGGTGCGGTTGGAGCTTGCTGAGACAGCGCGTGGGTCACTTGACGAAAGTTGACGTTGGGGAATGAGTAGGAAGAGGGAGAGAGAGAGAAGGGGTTAATTTCAATGGAGATAAAGCCAAAGAGATACAAAGAATCGCCGAGCATTTGCTTAAAGAACGGTTAATGGCAGCACGCCGATAATCGGACTACTCGATTTGGTATCGTGTGTCAAGCCCCGGTGGATCCGAATAATCTCCGTTCCAAAGAGGGAAACCGATGGGAACGATGTCCTCGATTTTCCTGCGGCAGTCCCTCCGTGATCCTCCGGCCTTTGCAGGGCTTTTGGACGGTTTTGGCCGTAGCTGGCCCAAAACAGGAGCAAACGGGGTCGGCTGACAATCGAAGTCGGTCCCCCGGATGGTGTGGACGCCGCCTCCAGGGTGCCTCCGTCCTCCGAACGGGGCGGTTTAGCCGCCCCCCCCGTTTTGGGGATATCCATAGTAATAAAATACTCCCGTTGACCCTCATTTTGTAGCTCGAAGGGAATCGTCGCGGATCCAGCAGCTGCGACCGCCGCGATTGCTGAACTCTCAAGCAAACTAGATGTGTACGAAGCAATCCTTGGAAAACAGAAGTACCTTGCAGGCGACATAAATCACTGCGTTCCCACCCCCTGTAGACACACGTGCGTCGAGCTTAACTGACATGTGTCGACACATGTCAGACCCGTGTGTCTACATGGGCTGGGAACGCAGTGAATCTACCGCTTTTCCCAATCCCATTTTCTCACCAATGTCGCGGTAGACACTGACGCTTGCGGACCTATTTCACCTCGGATATGGGACGGTACTTGGATACGCCAAGTGTGATCTCATGACGACCAAAGGCCCAAATATTTCTCGGTAGGACCCTGGGATTCCACCATTGAGTGAACTCTCAAGTTTTTTTCTTTGCTCACTTGTGCAGATGGTGGAATGATCTCTTGTCCATGCCGTCTTGGGCCGGCTTGCAGGGCGGAATAAAGAGTATCGCTTGAACTGTGGTACATGCTTCCCTTCAGATATGAGTCCCTCTGACCCTATTTGTAGAAGAATTACTCGGAGTCCATCATTGGGTAAAATATATTGTGCAGTAAGTATCTCGTATTCAGGGCCCTATTTTGTAAGCTCATTTCCGCTCAGAATCAATAGGACCTGGCCAAAAATAAACTCGCTTTCTTTGATAATATTCATGGTCCTTGGAAGTCACCATTGACCTTATAAAGTGCGACCGTTGGTGTCGCCGATTGATGCGGTGTTGAAGTTCCTTGATGCGGGTGATTTTCCCGTTTCCCAAACAGGCATTCGCCGACAACCATCTGCACTGCAACGCTATATAAATGAGGCAACCAGTCGAACCAATCAAGCTGATTCCCCACATCCACTCATGGTGCTCAAACTCCGCACGGTGCGGGCGCGACTGCCGTCGTCACCATGAATCTGACAGAGAAGCGCGTACCTTTTGAATTGATCCCCATCGATACAATGAAGGAACTGCAACACAAGGCCCCTGAGTTCTTGGGGAAACAGCCCTTCGGGCAAGTTCCCGCCATTGTAAGTGGTTCCCTTTTCTTAACTGCCACGTGTTCTGAACCCCACGTTCGCAAAAGGACGACGATGGCTTTATATTGTATGAAAGCCGCGCGATCTGCCGCTACATTTTGGAACAGTACCCGACCAATGGGCCGCAGCTTATACCCACTGGAGTCAAGTCCAAGGCACTCTTCGAGCAAGCCGCATCTGTCGAATTCGCTAACTTCGACCCCATCGTGAAGAAAATACTCCTGGCCACGTTTGGATATCCGTGGGTCTCCCAGAATCATAATAGACTGAATATTTAACTGATCGTAACTTTTGCAGTGCGAAGGGCATCAGCGCAGACCCAGCAGCTGCGACCGCCGCCACACCCGTTCTGAGGGTCAGAACGGCGCGACAAACTAGTACTGTACTATTACAATCAAATCGACAGTCACACATCATGCGGGTACCTGTCGATGGTGAACTTTGGTGGTTTGTCACGCGTCACCCGGGCAGTTGTCGAATCTGGTACGCGGTTCGTCACGCAAAAAACCGTTGCCCCCTCACAAAAAAGCTCGATTTCGGCCCGATTTTTGTCGGATTTGTCGAATTTTTTTCGCCAGTCACGCAAAATTTTGGCAGTTGTCAAATTGTCGAATTGGAAAAATGAGTCACGCATCACCCCCCCTGTCGATTTGATTGTAATAGTACAGTACTAGGTTAAATGAAAGAAAAAACTAGAAATGGGATGGGTGGTACGTGGGAGTAAGTTAGGCCATTGGTGTAAGTTGGGTTGAAAAATGTTCAGAGGAGAATAATCATAGGGCAGAACGTGCATGCGGAATGGGTAGGCAAGGAAGATAATGAACAACGACGCAGGTGATGAGCATTGGCAAGCGCTCTGCGTGGAACTGGATCAATCCATCAGCTCTGGCAACAATCTCCGAATCAAATATCACGCCTCTCTCTTCCTCCGACCTTGTCGCGTCGCATCACACCACCCAACTGTCGAGCTGTACTGCCGAAACCACGCCGATAAGCCTTTCTATTCTGGGCTACGACTTCCACCTCCTTGTCAACATTATCAACACAGCTTCACACCTCTACTACCATTTATATTCAGTCTTTCGGGTTGTCCTCATGCTATTTCGGACTTGTGGCTATTATCTGGGTTCACTCTTGTGGTGTTCTGGGTGCTTCCCGATGCCAAATATTGCGACATTATCCGAATTCTACGGTATTTTATTTCTTCTTGGACATAACTTACCTTTATAAAATGTGGATAGTTTTCCTACTAAAATAACAAGTTTTTCCCCTCGCATTTGGGTCTTAAAGCTTCACGTACCGCTCTCGTCACCTTCGCCGAGTGTATTGGGCAGAATGATTTTTGGGTATTTAAGCCAGACAGAATGGCAGAATGGCAGGCAGAATGACGGCAGAATCTGGCAGAATTGGCACACTATTTAAAGCCGATTCCAACACAAATTCATATCTTTTGAGCCAAAATTTATTTATCCATGAGATCCTCGTGCTCCAGCCGCTTGTAACCTCATCCCCAACAACATCAATATCATCTTTGCAAATTCCTGGTGTCTCTCCGTGACCAAGGCACTCCAGTTCTTCGAAATCAATAAGTATTGGACTGCCAGTGGTTGAACCAATTAATAAATTAAGTGAGACATCATCCAATGGACAATGAGAAATGTTCCGAGCCTCCGACTTCTGCCAAATTTTGCCAGCCCAATATCTAATGAGCTATTTTGCCTGCCATTCCGCCGGGTCAAATGGCAGAATGGCAGCAATCTGCCAACAACACTACCTTGGGGCGTACTGCAAGCTAATTAGCCGGCGCGCTTTGCCGCAGGGCACGCGAAAGGGCGCCGGGTGCGCGGTAGTTGAAGGCGACGCACGGCTCGTCGCGGCCGTTGAGGATCAGCGTCGGCGGGACGTGTGCGGAGAACTTTGGGTGGGGTGTTAGCTTCGGGAGCCAGAATACGATGTGAAATGTGGAAAAGAGGAGGAAGTAACGAAAGTGAATGGATATGTACTAGCCAATTTATGTCTTCTAATAAATGTTGCACTACCGCCGGAATTTCACGCGCTCTCATGCATCTCGCATGCGAATAAACCGCATAAAGTGCTCTTACGTCGGGGAGCATTGCCGGAAAATCTTCGCACGTCCTCAGAGCGGTATCGTCTTTGTTAACCAAGTCTCTGCCATATCCTAACCCATCCTCCAGTGCGTCACGCTCGGAAGAGCAGCGCACTGGGGAAGGGGTGGGGCTATGAGGCAAAACTTCGAGCCGGTTCGGCCTCCCGCTGACTCGCCACCTGTTGCTTCACACTCGGAAGAGCAGCGCGCGGGGTTTTGAGATGCAGTGTACATGGTGTCATTGCCGACGGACGTGGCTGCAGCTCTACACCGGTTGGCCAACAAGTTCGCGACTGTCACAGGGACATGATTCGGGCCGGCAGCCTGACACGCGCTGCGCGCCGTGCTCGTTGGGGTGGATTGGGTGCTTCGTGCAGGCCATTTCCAGTGTTACGGGTCCACCTGAGGATATGAGGTCCATAGTGCAGAAATGCGGAGCTACTGGGACTTACGGGTGGCAGCTGGAAGAACGAGTGGCACGCTTGTCCATGCTTGTGGTTATTGACACTAAGTGTCGTTATCCCACGGCTCCCTTGTCATCGGCCGAATTATTATCACAGTTCCAGAATGAGGTGTATGAATAGTTATAAATGCAAAATGCACTCGCGCTTTGACCGTAAGGGTACTCTTGCTAGATGAAGGAGAATCCCGGGCAGTGACTGCGTAGGTCTTCGAAGGAAAGAGAGGCTATCAGCGCGGAGGAAAAGGAAGTAGAACAGTCTGTGCGTACCTTGTATCTGCGAGCGCACGCGAATATGTCCCACAGAGGTGGCGGGTAGTATTTCTCAACTCAGCGGATACTCCAGTATTTACCCAGTAAATATGCCAAGTCACGCTCTCGTACACAATACATATCCTGAGCCACACCATCATGAGCAGGTCGTGTGGCGAGCACCGAACGAAAACGTACCGCGTAGAAGAGGCAAAGATAGTCGTGGGAAAGTCTCTGCTTTTATTTCGCAGGGTCAGACCGATCAGTCGATCATTTGATCCGGTGTCACTCGACACGTTAGAAAACCCTCGGTCGTTCTTGAGTAGCTTTCTTAAGGATGATCACCAGATGTACAGAAATATACATATTGAAATAGCTGCTCCATTCAACAAAGTTATTTTCGGGTTGGGGTTTAGGGTAGGGACAAGATGTTCGAAGTGAATGGAAAGACCGTGTCGTTCAAGATTTCGTGTTTCTTGGTTTTTTTTCAGCCCTCGCTGCGTTTTGTGGCCTTGTAGTGTGTCTCGCGAGCTCAGCCATACTGTCATATACACCCAGCGCAGCTACTTGACAAATCCAGTAACCTAGTCTAAATCTCCGTCGCCCTCTTCATTTTTCTCGCTCTTGCGAAACAGTACCATGGCCTCGTGAAATTTTGTCACGCCTCTTTGCAGTATTTTTAACCGCTCCGCATCCTCGGAGAACAGCGAGAGACCGGTGGGGAGCAGTGTTGGGGTCGTCGAGAGGACGCAAAGCAAATTAATTGATGGAATATGGGCGAACTGTTTGGTCCGTAGGAATGAGGTAGCGGTAGGAATGGAGAACACAGTAGCATGGTGATGCTCGAAAACCTCGACGGAAAGGTATGAAATAACTGAGAAAAAACTCGAAGGCGATACCAACTGCTGAGCCA
Organism: Mycena rebaudengoi; assembly: GCA_029282285.1. NCBI lineage: Eukaryota > Fungi > Basidiomycota > Agaricomycetes > Agaricales > Mycenaceae > Mycena > Mycena rebaudengoi. The sequence continues at coordinate 621,221 of JARJCX010000044.1, read as the reverse complement.
TATGTTTTGTCTGGACATTGAACCCGGCTAGTGATGCCAGTACAATTTTTTGTCCGGACAGGGGACCAAGGAGACTCAATCCAGACCCCAATTTTTTTGGCCGGAAAGGACCTGGCCTAAAGGACCAAAACCCAAATTTTTTGTCCGGACGGCCCTAGCCTTCCCGCCTATTATCGGGGGTCCTCCCATGATATGGAAATAATATGATAATACGGAGACGTCCATATCATATTATATTCATATTGTATCGTATTATATCTTCCCGTATTAATATCATCGGTTGCTCCTCGAGGCCGTATCGTATCTGTAGTATCATGAATATATTAATAATATATTACTTTGTATTATATTAACGGACTGTACCACTTGTGAGTCACGCAAAATCCTGAGAAGATTTAGCAACATCCGAAGGGGAAACGTTCGAGTTGTTTGCTGACGATGTTCGGCCTTCAACCAACACAATACCAATCTCCAAATTTCTTCGCAAGTTCGTGTGAGAAACTACGTAATGAGGAAGAGATCGAAAACTTGGACATCAATGCAAGGATAATCCATGGCAAAGTTAACTTGGGTCAGAAAATGGATTCTTATTCTTCAGACTCGGAGAGCAGAATTTATGGGAATTCCTCGGTGTCGGATTTTGTACATGAATCATGCTGAGTCTTCTGTAATATGGCAATAAATCGATTCAAGACCTAAGTGGAAAACTGTTCCACAAGGCGAACAAAGGTATTGAATGGTCCTTCTGCCAAAAAGTCAAGATTCAAATCATGTCCGCTTCCCTGGGCCACCAGGACCTCAAAGCTCTTCGCATCGGGCCACAAGACTTTTTCCGCTGCATTCAATGCTGCGACATCCTCACACCGAGTTCCTGGGCACAGCAGCTGGTCCTCCGAGCCCACGACCTTTGCGACGCACCCGGTGTACTGTGTTATCAACGTCGAGATGGGCACCTGCAGCAATGAGGCAATAGATCCCACGTCCTTTGTGAAGTTGTCGAATCTGAGCATGCGCGGAGAGAAGGTGGCGGGGGTCGGGGCCGTAGAAGATGTTGCGGCTGCTCGTCGTGAGATAGTAGGGGTCGAGGTTACCCCAGCGGAGCGGGTCATCATCCCGCGCGCTGAGAATCGGCAGCGGGGGGAGTGTATTGGGCTCAACAATGAGCGCGCCCGTCATTATGAGGCCGTCGAAGGGCGACTGCGAACCTTCGACGAGGGCATCAAAATTCAACAGGACTGAACCTGCGCTGTGTCCTATGCCTATAACCTTCTTGAATGGCTGGACGCCAGGGAGGATGGAGACATTCTTGAGCTGACGGGCCAACTGCGAGACGACAGCTGCTTCAGTGGCGTACTGCACGTCCGACGCATTCACTGGTCGTGAACTCAACCCGACGCCGACCCAATCGATGGCAAGGGATGACAGCCCGCGATCGCAGGAGGAAGGCCGAATATGAGTAGTTTCGGAATTCCTCTATCGAAGGCGACCAATATTGGTTGGTATACGTGAATCCATGCACAAGAAATTGCACAATATCTGAAAAATAATATTAGAAACCTTTATAAGCTCTAAGAAATGAGACTGCGACTGGCCTGCATTCGTGAGAGGCACAGTGGCCGGCTGACAGAAAACACCATAGACGTCGTACGTGGCTTGCAGGCGGCGTAGACTACTTGCATTGCTTTTGAGCCCTCCGAATATATCTGTGGGGTCCTTCGGAACGAGAACATCGACGTCAACAGGAATAACAAGCGATGAACAGTCGCAAGATGCGCCCGACGCAACATACACGTGCGAGAGATAAAACAGTACCGAAAGCGCACACAGAAGCATACTTGAAGTGACACAATGACTTTCCGCTGGTTTACGGAGTCTTTATACCACTCAGGTTACGGAAGGCCGCTCCGAGCTCGTATATCGCGTTTCGTGTTGGTGCGGCGAAGGGGGGAAAAAGCCGAATGGATGTCGTAAAATGACCAGACGGCAACGGCCTCCGAGTCCGAGGGTACATCCATCGAGCTAGTACCTCGATTTCGGATGGGCTGACACGCAGGCCGAGAGCTCGATAATTTGAATGTAGCTGATCATTTGAGCTGGAGGCGATGTACAGCGGGACAAAAATGTCTGAATGCGCACCCCGAGCTCTGATTTCGTGATTTTACTGTAGGGAGGTGCAGTAAGAGCTGTCGCCGATAAATTCCGACGCGTATTTTTACTTGCTTTTTGCACCAGGGGGTTAATCCCTTAGGCTGGAAACAGGTGTGGGAACCGAACCGTGGAATGCTGCCTATATATCCCCGCGATTTCTCTGGGAGGCGTATTCATGTAGCCCGACTCCCAATGCTGACTACTGTCGGAGGGATTTGTGCGACGACAGCCTGTTTTCTTTCGAGTTTGAATTCATCAAAGAGTCTAAGTCTAGCGGCACGGTCAAGTTGCTGAGGGAAAGACGGTTCCTACACAACCGCGGCGAGGCTTACAATCTCAGTAGCGGGATTAGAAGCGGATACAGAGGATTTGGCGGGGACGGAAATTTCGGACCGAGTTGTTTACAGTGACGGAAGTTATCTCTACGCCGCGGCTGTGTAGAAACCGGAGGGAAAGACAGAGCTATGACTCGGATTACCGCCTGTTGACGGCGCTCACCGCCAAAGACGGAGCTCGTCCTCGGCCCAGGTCTGTATCTGTATTTCTGACCGACTCGGAGCAAGGGGCAACCGGCATTTAAAAAAAAGATATAGGGTCGATTTTCTTTCCGATCTGGGCGGGAACCCCGCCATTCCAAGGGTGATCGCAAATCGGCGATTAAAACCGACCCGGACGGGCTGGAAAGCCTCGGGAATCTGAGGCCATTCCCGGCCAAATGAAACCCTCGGAGCGACCGATTTTCCGGGAATTTGGGGTTTATTTTCGGCTAACTCCGATCAGGTGACTGGGATCCGGCCACAGCGGGAGCCAGGTGGCTCAGCTCCTCAAATTTTGGTATGTGCACTCCTACATATATTGATAGTGTAGTCAAAAACTCTTCTCAATGAAATGGGGTTGCAAAATGGCGCTATGTAGTTTCTATTTTGGATTAACCCCCATCAGATGACTGTGGGCCGAGCACAGCGAGAGCCACAGGTGTCTTAGCTGGCTAAATCTGGGCATGTGAGCTCCTGAATAGATTAGTACTCGAGTAGGAAAGTCCTCACAGTGAGCTGGGCTTCAGAAATGTCTCTATATGTTTTATATTTTGGGTTAACCCCCATCAGCTGACAGTGAGCCGGCCACAGCGAAGGCCACAGGGGTCCTAGCTGCCTACATTTTGGTATGCGAACTCCTGAATATATTACTGCCAGACTAGGAAGGATTTCTGAGCAAACTGGCAATGCAAAATGGCATGGTGAATTAATTTTCTATTTCTGGTTAATCCCATCAAATGACAGAGGGCCGGGCACAGCGAGAGCCACAGTAGTCCCAGCTCCCCAAATCTTAGGTTGCGAACTCCTGAATATATCCCACCCAGAGTAGCAAGGATTTATAAGCAAAGTGTCAATACAAAATGGCGCAGTGAATTGTCTATTTTGGATTAATCCTATCATATGACAGAGGGTCGGGCACAGCGACAGCCACACGCGTCCCAGCGCCTCAAATATTGGTATCTGAGCTCCTGCATATATCCCCCCCAGAGTAGAACTGCCCTTTCAGCGAAATGTGAATCCAAAATAGCGCGGTGAGCTTTCTATTTTTGGTTAATCTCATCATATGACAGAGGGCCGGGCACAGACAATGCCACAGTGCTCTTAACTCCTTATATTTGGGTATATGAGCTCTTTAATATAGTCCCACCAGAGTAGGAAGGCTCTTTAAGCGAAATGTGAATCCAAAATAGCGCGGTGAATTTTTCTATTTTAGGTTATTTCCATCATATGACAAAGGGCCGGGCACAGCGAAGGGCGTTTTTTTTTAAAAATGTCTATAATACTGTTCAATAATTTTTCCCCTTTCCACCACTTGATTAAGGCACAGGATGCGCTGTAAATGTAGCCGAAGCGCTTTTCTCGACGGTGGCTGTGAGGCATAGCCACAGGCTGCGACAAATCGGGTGATTTCTGTCCACTGGGGGCGTTGGAAGCGCTGTTGACTGGCGGAACATGAGCTATATATATATACGGTCCTGATGGACAGTTCTTGAAGTTATCCGAACCCTATTGACCTAATGAGACGCGAAATAGCCCAGAAAAGGAAAATGCCGCCTGCGGCGGCTGATGCGCCATCAGAGAAAAGGTGAAGAGGCCAGTATTTTTTATTTTTTTTGTTTGTAATTGTCCGCATTTTTAGGGAGCCCTCATCGAAACATTTTCTTGGCTCAGGGGCAACCAACACAAAGTCTATGGGTAGCAGACGGTGTCGAAGTCAAAAGACCACGCCAGTAAATATTGACCAGTTCAGTTCTCGTGGTCAGCAAGAGTGCTCGCGATGAGCTGGAATTTTTCCGCTCCATTTTAACTAACGTTCGCGATGATTTTGGGGGCGAACTACCCGTTTTAGACGACGGCGTTGATTACCGTCATTAACCGGGGATTTGACAGTTGCCACTCTAACTGTGTTTATTTCCAAGTGAACGTGTTTTTTTACAAGTGAGTGCGTTTTACACTGACGGAACGCTTCGCTAGACCAGTGCAGTAGAGCCAACGCACACCAAACCCGACCCAGGGCTTGCGCGTTGGTTTTGCCGCAATGCTCTAGTGAATAGGTTTTTAGGACAATCCCCTACAGTTGGGATCTACCTTTACCATCGATGCTTCCAACCGTTTTCTACGCCCAAAGATCGTCCTTCGAGTCCAACAACGACACCCTGATCATTGCTCACCTTTGCTTTCGCCGCAATGCCGCCACCGCGACGCCTCAACTGCGTGTTCCAGGCGCTCAAGCCTTTCAACGGAATAAGCAGCAAGGCTTCCGTTGCCGAAGCTTGCCCCCCAAAAGGCCTCTTGGGGGTGGCAAATGACAAGACCTTGCGTGTTGGTAAGTCTCGCACTCCCGTCTTTTCCTTTGTCTTTCTTTAACTGATTGAGTTTTTCTCCTTACATTCTCTAGCGTCTCCTTTGCGCACAGCCCATCCCCGCACTTTGCCGCCATCGCCGTCGCCGTTTTCCGCAAAAGTTCGAGAGGCCGATCAAGGTGCGGGAGGATTTTTGAGGTAGAGATCTGTTTTCTTTGCCTTTCTAGCGTTCTCGTCGCTCGCGTTGGCGTTAACGTTAGTCGGAGCGTGATCGTCGACGCTGCCGATTGTGTCCACGAGAGGCAGCCAACTTCACCGTCACGATGCCCCTCCACCGCCATTTCCAGACGCAGGTGAGCATGCCCGAGGGTCCCCCGCGTCTCGCTACTCTGTAGCGTACCACTTTCGGCGGCGTCCTCGCTCGCTTTTTATTTTTGTAATGAGGACTTTCGTGCTTCCCTTTTTTCCTATATTACTTCTTTTATTTCGTTTTTGCATTGGGATGCTTGCTCATGCCCGAGCGTCTTCTCCCCGCACGTCCAGTGACCTCATCGATCCCGGTTGATGTCAATGCTTGTCCTATCCCAACGGAGAATGGAATGGGGTACCCTAAAGCTTAAGTCAAATACGGGGCAGTAGCTAAACATATCTGAAACCGAAATTTTAGTCTCAAATTGTAGTGGATGGTACGTCAGCCCGGGTTCCCGGGCGGTATGTTGAAAGGAAGCTAGTTTAGGCTAGGGATTGGCCACTTCAGGCCGCGGCATCCGTTTCGCGCTTGGCGCTGGACTGGACATTGTTTCATTGAATGTTGGTGTGACGCGGATACTCGGCTGCTTAGGGAAAGCTTGCCCAACGAGCAGATTCAACATTATATACATATGCAGACTGGAGATCCAGAACACATTCGGAACGTTTCCATCCCATCGTGTATCCCACTGGTGTGACCTACAAGGGACAAAGAACGACACAGCTGCCGCACATAGACATATGTCAACGCCCACATAATTTGGCAGAGAATCATGACTTACGTGCCCTTCGGAAGCTGCGGAAGTGTAAGGGGCTTGCAGCAGATCTCGCCTTTGTTAGGACCTGGAACACAAACCAGGTCGATTAGGATATGCAATCACAATTCAAAGAAAGCAGGGCGGACGAACAGTCCTGTGATGTGAATATCAGTATCACGATTCAACGCGGATAAGAAATAATACAAGCCTCGGCAGTGTCGCCTACGCACACAAGTCGGAACACGACGATGAGCGTTGCAATAAAGATATTGGGTTGGGAAAACGTACAGGGAGCGTGGCTGCCGGGAGTGGAGACCTGGGGTGCGGATACGGCCCCATGTGCGAGGAGCAAAATAGCGAGAGCGACAGTGGAGAAAATCTTGGAGAGCATCGTTGTGCGAGTGTTCGGTGGTCGTCCTCAACCCCAGGCCACGCCTTTATATAAGTACGCCAGGACAACCTAACCCTTGGCCATTGTGATTGCCGCGCATGGGCGCAGAGCTGTCTGTCGCGCCCTTTGTAGTCTCTGACAGATGTCATATCATTACCACTCTCATCTCATTATAGTTCAATTCAATGAACCCATGTAGGTTCGAATTTGGCCTTATTGACGGGCCGCCAACAGGACATTAATTCCTGCTCGATCTGGGGTCATCACTCGCTGCCGTTGAAGCGCGGATGTTGTAAACCTGGGCAAATGAGGATGACACAGGCGATTCTTTTTTCCACAATGAGTACAAATGTGACGATTCGAAGAGGCCACCTCTTTGATACATCTACAGCTTGAACAGAAGAATTCTGATATCTGCGAGAAACTCAACTTGTGGTCTTTCGCTGAGCCGAAGTTGATTGTCACTTGTCCCGGATGAATTCAAACGGAAAATTTTTGTCCCAAGGTATAGGCAGAATAATAATTAACCAGAACTGAATCCTCTGCCAATTTCAGTTCGCATTTCGATAATTCGATGACATCAGGAAAAACCCCAATCGGTAATTACTTGACAATTATCGCTAAATGTCGACATCGGCTGAAATGGGCGCGCAAGTCCGTCAAATAGTCGTATTTGACTGCAAAAGCAGCGGCTGCGAGCGCCGGCCAGCTGTATCAGATACATAAAACGACTTCAAGCTTGCGAGCCCCTCCGTCGCTGGACTGCGTCGTGAGATCAGCGCATCCAGGAGGCGCTGGCTGACCTCGTGCGTCTTGCAGTTCGAAAGCGTCAAAATCTCGAGTTTTGGGAGGAAGCGGGGCTCATGTGCCCGGTCCAACGCACGAAAGAGGTCCTCCTTGTACGCCCATAAGGGGTTTCCGAGCTCGAGTGAGGTGAGGTGCTGCATGACGTGGAGCTACGGGAGAGTCACGGGTGTGTCGTAGCCGAATATGAACGTGTGGAGGGAGGAAGATGAGATGAACTGAAGGGGGATTGCGTCGTCAGGAAGCGCTGAGAGGTTATGCAGTTGCAACCTCTGCAAATTGGGGAGTACGAGGAAGGGGTTGATACCTCCGCCGGCCGGACCAGTGATTTCGAGCGAAATCAGACCAGGATGAGGGAAAGGCGGTCCAGGAGTGGTCTGGGTCTCGTAGTCACCATTATACCGGAACTCACGCAGGCATGGGGCCATGCGCAGTACACTCAGACACTCCTCAACATCAAGAGACTGCGCGTACAACGTTGTGAGTTGTTCCCAGGGGAGGGTCGACGCCGCCGGAGGCACAGAAAGCAGAGAGAGTGACTGCAGCCGAGGGGCTAAGCGGAAGGCATCGCTAGGGGCCCCAGTGCCCCAACTACCGTTTACATCACCAATCTCCAGGTGGTGTAGGGCAGGGAATGGAGTTCCACCACGCAGGCTCAGGAGGAAATCCGAGTCGATGTCCACCGAGATTTCGCGGAGGTACGGTGCATGTTTAACGAGGATCGTGTTTAATGTGTGGTCGTGGGCGTTGTCCATGACTCCAAGGAAACCAAAGGAACGCGGGAGGATCCGCGCGCGACGAAACCACGTCTCAACAAATGTCTCGAGTTCTCCCGGCGCCTGGAACGTCCATGCACACTGTCGACAACGAGGCGGAGGCCGGTCCACAGTGTTGGAGTAGAGAGAGTAAGGATCCGCCACGCGCGGCAAATACGTAGAAAAATCAAGGGGCATTCGGATGGATGAGGTGTCACTGGCCCATGGGAAGGAAGGGAATGCACGAAAATTTCCGACGTGATTCCGGGAGGGAGGGTCAAGACGGGGTAGGTGTAGAGTTCCAGCTCCCCCTCAACGACGGCTCGGCGCCGTTCGAGTTCCTCTCGGGAACGCGGCTGCTGATCTATGGAGATGGACTTCATTGACACGCATCCGAGAAGGATTCCATTCAACTCCTGGGAGTGTCCATCAGCGTTCCGGTGCGCCTTTGGTTGCTCGAAGGAACGGATTCTGGATGCCCAATGGTGGGGTAATATCAGCGGTTCACGACATGCAGTAAATAAATACAGCGCATGCACTGTACCAATTCCGCCTCTCTCAACCCTGTCTGTCTGTGAATAAAATTTGGCGTCGAAGAAAAATGTCCGTCCTGCCTATCAATGAATTAATCCTGTTCCTCCGGGGCTGATACAGTGGAAGCCAGAAGCACTCGACATAAATGAGGAGGGATGAAGACATAGTAGGATCAGACTATGCCCAGTCGTGTATCAATGACGCTCTAAGCTATTGGTATCGCAATTACAGGTATCCAACTGGTGTTTCACTTTCTCATCTTCGTTTAATGCTCATACATCGTATGTGTAGCTTGATACTGTTCCGGTGTGTTATTAAATCTCCACAATTCTTCGTCTGACTGTTCAAAAATCTAGGTTGTCGCTGGAACGGTGTTCTCCATAGCTCTTCTAGTCTCAACTCCAATACTGGCTGGATCCAGACCAACCGTTGGGAAACGGAAAAAGAATATCGATTTCGACACGCTAGGCGTGCTAGAAACTGTGTGGTTGGCCGGCTCTGACAGCGCAGTTACCGCTGTGGAGACCCCCTCCACCAAGGATTTGCGGAAAGCAGGGATGTTGGTGGAAATCTCTGGCTGTCATTGGCGAGGGGGAGAACATCCACAATTGGCCGGCTCGGAAAGCCCAGTTCCGGCTGTGGAGATGCCCTCCACCAAGCATCTGCGGAAGGCAGGGATGCTGGTGGAAATATCTGGCTATCAATGACGCAGGGAAGAACTTCCACTTCGCAAAGATCTTCGTCCATCAGCTAGCTGTATGGGGGGGACAATAATTAATTCGGAGGGATGTGAGTCGCATAAATTTATGCAATGTGGAGAATAAAGAGTCGGACACCGGTAGATCCAGTTGATTTCCAGAGAAGGAACGGGATCACTTGGTAAAAAATAAAATCAGAGTGTCCATATGCCTGAATGAAACCTATAGTTCTCAGACGAATTGCACCTCGCACCACCGATGCCTTCATTTTCCTCCCCCAACTGTGGATATATGCCACAAAAAGAGAAGAAAAAAAGAAATCCACTTGGAAGAATGATCACCTTTCCTTTCGCCTCATAGTTCGATTCGACGCAAGCTCACAAGACATTGTAAGGTCACAAAAAATGATTAATTCGGCTGAACCCATGCATCAGCGGGGAATTGAACCCCTGCGTCGTACTCAGGGTGGATTTTCGATATACGCTGAGTGTGCCTCTCAGCGCCGATGCTTATTATCTTTCCTGTTGCCCTAGTATAGTTCAAAAAAAAACAAGCCTCCATTGCACATCCCCAACTGCGAGACATATCCGATATACCCTTCCAAAAATAGCAATACTCCGCAGTTTGGCCACAATTCGGGTGTTCCGAAGATTCCCGCCAAAACCCTGCACAAACCACAGCACCCCCACACTGGAAACAACAACTTGTTCTCGGCATGTCGGCGGCTTCTTCGGCACCGAGTAGCGCCGCTGCAGTGTTTAGGGGTGATTTTGAAGCGGCTGCATGATTTTGGCTGTTGTTCAACAATGGGTCGGCGGCATTTGATGTATTTTTATCAGGGATAGAGGGGATATACCCGTACGATCCTAGGGGGACAGCAGTGGGTATTTATCGGGCTCTGCGTAGTGGGCTGGGTCTGTGGGGCAAAATTGTGACGCAACGGGAATGTGGTATTGCTGATATGCGTAATATAGGGGGAGGGGGGCTTTGTTAGGGTTGAGGTTATGGGGGGCAAAATGCGCGTTTAAGGGAAGGCTACACTAGTTTCCAAATGGGGTGCACCGGATGCCGAAGTTGCGCACGGTGTCGCGCACTTTTGGGATGACAGCGTCGGCCCCTCAAGGACCTTGGAGGCGCAGGTGAGGCGATCGCCGGACTCGCCCATGGGATGTCATTTCTAGAAGAAGAAAACAGTGAGTAGGGATAGGGCCAGAGTAAGGCTCCAATCATTTCCGTTTGCAAACAGTTGGAAACTGTTTTAACCGTTTTCCCAATCGTTTTATTTGCGGGGTCTGGGAAACAGTTGGGGGAAACGATTTGGAAACTGTTTCTGGCCTATATATATATTATTTTTCCATCCAGAGCATCGGCTGTTCAACTTCAGTCAAGTGAGATCGAAATCGGCGGTTGCCGCTCCGAGCATCGTCGGATTAGTACTTGCCTTCTTCCCTCTGACACCCAGCATGTACTTGTGGTGGCGACGCTTAGTCTGGAGCCCGCTGGATCGCTCGCCGCGCCCTGCCGTGTCACATATCCCACCGCAAGCTCTTGGCACCGCTGCAAAATAAAATGACGAATTCTTCGCGTCAACGAAGAAGGTATTTCCTGAGGCAAACAGTTACACTGGACAGCTAGAAGCCCAATTTACTCTTCGCGGTCGAAATATCCAGTGCATCATCAACATTCAACTGACTCCTCAAACCCCGCACTATCACGGCGGAAGTTAGCACATTGAAGGTACGTTTTTCTAGCGACCAAGCCTGTGAATTGAACTCATACGGCTCTTGTAGGAATGGTCAACGAGCGAATAGTTGCGTCTGGAATCTATGTACGTGTTCTGGTGAAGGAGCGCCTCCTAACGACGCTCGTGACGCTTGAAGAGGCCAAGGAATACAGGCTTCAACTCATGAAGGAGCGGACGGCCTTTGAAACGGACCATAGCCTCGCTGCGTACAACCAGACATTCAATATGTGTGAACATTAACCCCAAGTGAGAACACCAGGGAAGCAAATCGAGCCAAGCGAGACAGATGGAGCTGTCGAGGCCAATCGAGAAAATCTTGTAAACATTTTAATCATATTTGCCACATTCCACCCGTTGCTTTTGACACTTTGAATTCTCAATCAGATTCCGAGGAATTGACTAAACGACGACTAACTCAATCAGCAACTTCTTTGTGCGTGTGTTGACCGTCAGAACCCGGCCAGTCTTGCGGTGAAAAACCTAGTCCCTCGCATTCCTCTGCAACTCTTCATAGCCATTCGGCATGTCGTTTCACTGTGACTGTACCCGCTTTTGTGAACGAGATAAATCTGTTTCAAGGGCAACATATTATGCACAAGGAGTATCGAGATCCAGTTACAAGAACGTTCAGCGCACATGTTGCGGCATCCACAGGTGTTACTTTGACCTTGGGAACTTCTCCCCGAGAAAGCCAGAATGATAGCGACTCCTCGAAGCATCGAATCTCCTCCCCGCCAGCCAAAAAACGCTGTCTAAACAGCCCGACGCGCACTAGTGATGATTTCGAAGATCCAGCGTCGGGGTTTTGCTGCCATGCAGTCATCCGATGGGCCACCCATTCCTGAAGATGCCTATTTATCTCGGGCTCAGTTCTGCGGGCAGACCGGTGGCTGTACACTTTTGAGTGTAGAAAAAAAAATCCAAAGAAAAAAGATTCTGGGAGGTAGATCACCCTATTTGGATGTGCTTATCACAAATGTCAGATCTACCTCCCAGAATTATTTCTAATTTGTTCGAATTTTTTTTTCTACACTCAAAAGTGTACAGCCACCAGTCTGCCTGCCGAAATGGACCAGCTATGCTGGTCCTGCCATAGACGGATTGCCGAGCTAGGACGAGAGCGTGTGTTTGCTCTTGTTAGGATAACAGTACGACACGGGCTGCATTAGTCAGTAGACAGTGTCTGCCATTCACCCCTTGTCGAGGATCTCGACCAGACCATACGACACCAGTAGGGTCAAGGCGGATTACCCTCGGGCATCTCGGCGGCTCAGCGCAATTGGTGGTGTGAACTTAATTACTTCGGACATCTCGGAGATGCCGGAGATCAGCGGGATCAATGAACTTACTTACGGGAGCAATGGCATTCCCCCAGCCATTCTGAAGGAAAAATGGTATTAGCTTTTGATGGATTGGGGAGGTTAGGGGGGGGGGGGTGAATGCCCTCAAGTAATTTTCATTAAGCTCACCATATTATATAAAAAGTAATAGCATCATATGCAGTGGACATGTGGCCTTTCAGCGTGTCATTACTATTTTATTCACAGGGGGTGTGGCTTATGGATATCGGACCTGAAATTTTGGTACATTGTCAGAATCGATATTTTGATGGGCTTGAATGGGCAAAAACAGAGGGGACAGACTATGAACATAGCATGTAAGTCCACATGAGTTGGCTGGTGTTGTGCGCAGAATCCAGTCAGCGGACATTTCGTGCCCCTTTTTGCTGGTCCTGGTTTGAAGCAAGGTGCATCTCTCTGCTCCTCTTACCGGCACTTCACCGGCACCAGGGAGTCCAACGTCCGCAGGAATGTCGGCTCGCTAAGACCAACCAAATCGTGTTTTGTGGGGTTCCACTACTTCCTTATCTCTAGTGACTTTGCGTCGTGTAAGCTAATCACCCCCCGCATAGTCCAGATTTTTTTCGTGCCTTGTATCGACTTTTTGTGTGTGGGAGACGACATCAAGAACAGTTTGATTGTCGTCTCCCAAATGCAGATGCTGGGATCATAGCGACACCGACCGCGAGCTCAACGCATGCAATAGACTGCACGCTGTCCAACTGGAAAAGGTAAGCATTCTAAAGTGATGTATCGCGAGGTCTCTGACTAGAGCCTCTGATTAATCGGATTTTTTTCCTCTGCGAAGAGGGCGCCCCCTGGGATCTGGTGGATTCGAAGCGCCAGACGTCTCGGATTATATTCACATCGCTATGCTGCTCTCCGTCTTGCCCATGGGGTTCTTCAACCGGAGCTGGCGCATGATTCTTCACGTGCTCCTCTTCCTGTTCGTCTGGCTTCTCCGCCACGATTTTCCACCCAGGCCTGCCGTTACGATGCTGCCCTCCCTCTTCATCCTGCGGGAGCTGTGACTGAGGCTCCTCGATGTTAGATACTGCCGGTTCTTGCGCATTCTCAAGCATTTGTTGCTCCAGCTTGTCCTCAGCCTCAACGGCTTCGAGAATGGCGCGATGAGTCTCCTCATCCGACATCATCTCATCTGCTTCATCAATTCCTTTGGACTGACCTACCTCCCTCGCTTCGCCGTCCTCCGCTCCCTCCCACTCCGGATCCTTATCCTTATCCTCCTTCCTCCTCTCACGCCCAACCCACGGCCCATGAATCCACCCAACAGGCACACCCACAACGACCCCCAAGCCCGTCATCGGAACACTCGCGATTGCCCCCACAAGCGTTCCCACCACCGTGCCCAGCCCGACCCCGATTACTGCACCCACGCCGGCGCCTCGCGCCCCGCCCTGCCACACACCGCTGGCCAGACGATGCGCTCTCCGGCTGTGCTTGCGCGCCTCGACCTCCTTGGCTCTCGACTCTGCCAGCAGTCGCGCATTCGTCTCCGGGTCCTCGGCTGCCAGTGCACGCGTTTTCAGGTCGTCTGCAAGTTTTTGCGCCTGCGAGGCTGCGCGCGCCTCTTCGACCACCTGATCCTCGGCGTTGTGGGATTGGTCGGGACCTTCCATTGTCGGGTGAGATGAGGTTGTGCTTGGTGAGAGGGGGAAGGACTCAAGCGGAAGAATGGCGCAGGTGACGGAAGAACCACCAGGACCTTGAGGCTCGTTGGAGTCGAACACGGTGGAAGATTGTATCGTGATGTCATGCCGATGGGCCCAGTGGAGCCATCAGGCATGTCCCAGAAAGCTGATGGATGGTACAAGATTATACAGTTACTGTAATATTACGACCAAAGGTGCACGGGGTGCACCTCACCTATTCAGAATCATTGGTGGTCGGCAACGCACCGCCAAATTCAAACTCCGACGCTGGCGCAAATGATGGTCAAGAGAAATTGCTCAACGTACACTCATTTTGGGAACTAGTCTGTATGGGAAAAAATGGATGTTAAACCTATCTGAACAGCGTCTACATTCCCAAATTCTAAAAATATTCGTCTAACTATGAAATACCATCCATCTCAATACAAGATCAGCTCATAGTGGCCTAGGCCAAACAAATTTCGTAAAAACAGAAAGTAGTCGTTGTTCACATAGTTTTTTCAAGTACATAGGAATATTTGCGGGATTTATAGTTACGCACTGATCTCAAAGTTTACTTTGCAAGTTTGGCAGACAGTCCTAAAGAATCGGCACAAGTTTCCCTTATCTGGGCTTTTTTTTGGACTCAAATCCTCCTGGGGAGCATCCTTTATGGTTGAATTAGTCAACACTTCCTCTGGGACACCCAAGTGTCCATCCAGCTGCTTTTGCGTGCTGAAAGAGCAGGAATAGGGGCTGAATTTCCGAATGCGGTAATACCAATTCCCACATCACGGATTTTTGGCAGCGTTGCCGACCACCAGAATCATAGTATTCACTGGGTTAGTTGTTCATTCCTTGGACATCACGTGCACGATAAAATTACCATAACCGGCAGTTGCCGGACTGCATATCCTCGCGTTTTCGGCCTATTTGGGTCCGAAAATTACACCGTCACCATTATCCGGCTTCTTATCCATCATCTGGATCAAATTTGTTCATTCACCGGCCTTTGTCCGAGACAGTTTCAAGTTGACAGTTCCTGTCCTTTTAGGTACCTGAGCGTCACCCTCGCGCCAGCAACCCTCACACTGTGAATAGGTAGATTTCAGCGGGACTGAAAATGAAACTGATAATATGTTTCTCGGTGCAGTCTGAAAGATGCACTGAAATATATATTTTCAGATCCCCCGAAAAGTGAGCCGAAAATAGTAATATCGCTACAACTTTCAGGGGTAGCCGAAAATACTATTTTCGGAACAGTTTTCAGCCCAAAGCTGAAAACACTTTTATCAGTATCATTTTCAGCTCTGCTGAAATATAGGTTTCTCCACCAAGGGGTTCTCTCAGACAGAAAATCCCAATGCCTGGACATACTCTAGCTGTTCACAACTATCTTTCAGCTGTACTGAAAATGATACTGAAAAAAATGTTTTCAGTTGCCCACTGAAAGGGCTACTGAAAATAGTAATTTCGGTGCAAACTGAAAGTGGTACTGAAATTTCCATTTTCAGCTCGTTTTTCGGCGGATCTGAATAAACTTATTTCAGCTCACCTTTCAGGAGGCTCCGAAAAAGGTAATATCAGTGTCATTTTCAGTGTGACTGAAATCTACCTATTTACAGTGTGCCTGCTACAAATAGAGGCTGACGTCAAACATTGATTATGGGCTTTTGCTGCAAGTGCTCCCGGCCTCTGACGATACCAGCGTCCCAACACCTATTGTCAAAGTCGGCTCCGACGGATGATAAATGACAGCGCGGGGCATGCATAGATAATGTCAGCTTGGCAGCATAGAGGAAAAACCCCTCCATCCGCCATTCATCCGCACCTGTAATTCACCTCTCTACCCTGACGTATGTTGGGGCGGGAACGCTCCCGCTCGTGCCGACGGTATGATTGACCATAACGTTAACTCCACTGATGCACAGCTTGCAATCTAAACTAGTGCTACCTTATCCTATTCTAGCCATGCGATCCGAGTCTTTGCGTGAAACACGGACGTTCCAACGTAGGGTATATATTGTCGGGTACGTTGCCATTCATCTTTAGCATCAACTTTCAGCTCTCGACTTCTCTCAAGCATTGATGTACTCCTCCAAGCTTTTCCCCGTCAGCATTGCTGCTCTCGTCGCTCTCTTCGTACACAGCCCCACTGCGGTCAGTGCTGCTGCTGTCGAAGATCGTGCTCCCCCACTATGTGAGTCTGCCCAGCAGCAACGGCATATCATCTCTACTCCACGTTCATCAAGGTCATGTGGTAAACCAAACCAGGTGAGTTTCCCTCTTTTGACACTGATTAAAATCTCTAACGCCTATTTTGTAGTGTACCTATGCTAGCTCTGACGATATCGCACGGTCTTGACTGACATTGACCCCACAGGCCCAGCAGGACAATGCTGCGCAGGTGACATAGTTGGATCGTGAGTACCGTCGTATGTCCACCAAACAGCCTCCCAAGCATTGTTACAGCTGCGTTCCCTGCTCCTAAGCAGCATGTTTACTGGCAAGATTAGAAGCGAAGAGTACACGATGTCATTGATAGTCAGTGCCTGCAGAGCTTTCATACGTCGAAAATCAACTACGTGGTGGACATCGCGATAATTTTGCGTATATATGAAGTTAATTACAAGCTACTTTGCCCGATCCTTCAAGTGATAAGCTACCTTACAACCAAGCACGCTTTCATCCGGAGCACCGCCCCAAACCGGCCCACCCCCAAAACTCTCAAGCCTAGAGCTCGCATATGACGTAGTGGACTGGAGACCTTTCTGGTGAGGAACACGAAAGACCGATTTCAGGGATGTTGCTCTTCGATTTGGGGGAGCCTCCACTGCCATATCTGAATAAGGCGACGTCAGACATTCGGTTTCATTCAACAAGATATGCTTTCTCTTCGCTCCGGCACCGTGGGGTGGCGCTTTAAGCAGGATCTTTGAACAATACTAATCTTTCTCACATCTCAGCCATTTCAACCGTAATATTAAGTTGATATTAAATGCACTGGCAAATTACAATGAGATTTACAGCAGTCATCCTTCAAGTGGCGACATCTTCACATTTAAACAGGAGTATCCTCGATTCAAACAAATTACTCATGTTCAGCAGTGCATGCATATGCTGGGCGCCACGGACGTGGTTTCCCAGGCCGACTGCGTGCGAGTCCAAAAACTCCGTATGCTACGTGCCGGCATCCAAACCACAACGACGCCGCGCGCAGGCGAGGCGTGTAGTCCTGCGCACATGTCAAAGCGGGTGCAGAATCCAGAAACTCTGTGCGCTAGCTAGCACTCACCAGAATAAAAGGGAGTTTTGTCAAAATTTGGGTAGTAAAACTCGGATCCCGACTCGAGAGTCACTACAAAGCCGATATAGATTAAGTGAAAAATATGCCGAGGTACAATTGGAGAACTCACTGTGTAGCTGCAGTGGTGAAGTCTGCATATGAAGAATTCCGATCTTGGGAATGATTCTAAACCACTCTCGGGCGCACACAGAAAGAGAGAAGAAAGATCTCTTGAATCTTGTGCAGATTGGGGCCTGGGACCACAGTGTTTCATGATCATGACTCGAGCCAGCAGAACACAACAATGCGAGATCAGAAAGCAAGGTTTTGGAAAGGGTTTAATGAGAGGTTGTGGCTTGTCTTTCGAACGCGGCTTTGTGTTTGTGCATTTGAAGAGGCGGAGGTGATTGGGGCTCTGACTTTCAGCATATGAAGACAGAAAGAGCTTGAGTGCCGGGGGAAATTTGAGGGCGGATAGATGAGAACGGGGCAGGCCGTTTCATACGCAGTAATCCACGCCAGAATACATGGCCGCAGCAAGTCCACAGCATCGTCGCCTGGCTGCGGTACTGCGTAGAATACCCTCCTGGCTTTATTTAACTGCGGCACAGGTCCTGTGTTCAAATAATGGAGCTTGCGGCAAAGCTGCCAGGGTCAGTAGGTAGGATCTGGTAACGAGTTAGCGAAGCTCCGTAGCTAAAAATGCAACATAGCTGTTAGCATATGGTGCAATTGTGGGAGTAAAAAATATCCTGAACGAAGCACCAGAGAGGAGGAATAGGCATAGGGATAGACACACGGGGATGCTTCACAAACATGTACAATCTGATTCGAGAGATTTCGTTAGGAGAATGGATGATCTAGTAAATTCTTCCGAGTTGTGGGCTAATGGTCGGTGAATGCAAGAGGAAGCCGAAGGAAAGGGAAAGGGCCGGTTTGAACATTTGGAAGTGAGGCGATGTTAACGAATTCTACGCTAATATTAATCACTGGCATGAAGAATGAAAATGCGTCGCTGCGAATGCATTCGAGATGAGAAATGAGTTCCCCTCAAAAAAGCGACGTCAGAGGAAGCGTGCTTACACTGAAAACGTGCAGGCAGACAAAAGAACGATATACGTGTTAAATCCAAGCTGAGACGGTCCATTTCACCATGTAGCCGGGATTTTGGTTCGACCTTTGAAATTGAACCGCTGTGAGTTTTGCGCTGTCGCCCAATCCTATTAATTTGCCGCTCCGTTCTGTGGTACAAAACATGTGGCTGTGTCTTGGGCATCGCCACCGGTTCTCTGAGCGGCGAATTAATAGGGTGTCAGCATACCTGGACGATTGGACCGGGGTTCAAACTCTTCCGACTTCCTAATTCATATGCGGGAGAAGGATCGGAGCACTATCACGAGCGATAAATGATGGCAAGAAAATCGTATAAAGTGTGGCGAGTACGGGCATTTAACGCCCACTTACCCATGCTTCCCGCTCAATCCATCAGCCCTCGGAGTATCGGCAAGCTACCGCAAGGCGGCGGAATAGCTCTCATTGTCCTCCTCTGCTTGTTCATAATTGCAGTCGGGACTCGGAACATACTTCGACAGAAGGCGTGCGCAAAGCACCCGCCAGGCAAACCGAGAAGCCAGGGCGAGTGGGGAGCCCACCCAACCCGTATTGCCGAGGGTGTAGACACGAGATATTCTGGTCGTTCGTGCATTACATTTTATTTGATGCGTTGCGTTGACTGCATGGGTTCAGGGATGGTGGAGGCTCGATACGCGCTCACGACATGGAAATTGCTTTCCTCGAGCATCATTGCACTTCTTCATGTAAAACTCAATATAATGATAACCTACCACGTCAGGCGGGTAACGGGTTATGAAGACATCAGATTTCCGGGATTAATTACGATACTGTAAAATACAGGCAACCATCACAGTCACGGCCCTTGGTTGTCCATATACTTAGATTCTCCTCGTTGGGGGGGGCAACGGCAAAGTCCTGGAGGCATCTGGAGGCACTCACGCAGCAAAATCCGAAAAAATCGGCTGATCTCGGAACTATTTTGGTTAGTCGATGACCGCGCTGCGGCCACAACGAGTCCGGCAGATATTCGCCGCGCAGGGGAGGAACGAGTAGCACCAGGAGAGTTGGTATATTAAATGTGCTCAAGTTAATTTGCCTCTCGATCGAGATGTCCGTGGAGTACGCGAGATTTGTGAGTGCCCGCGGGCGGAGATCAAAACACGAAACCGAAATGGTAAGAAAAATAATGAGGAACAAAGGCTGCAACGACACCGCACTGAAGCATGTACGAATAACAGCGCATGCCCTAAATTCCTCGGCTCCCAATCCGTTGTTTGTTTGCTGCCGACGCGCGGCTGTTAACACGAGGCTTGCACAGCTGAAAGATGGATAGATCGCTGCACAAGTTAGGGTCAATAGATTGGCGGTGAGCGCCGTAAACGAGGAATCTACAACGGATAAGGCTGGGGAAATGGCCAACTAAAGAGAATGGAAAGAAGCATGCACAAGAATTGTGAAACGAATGATGACTCCTATCGTGCCGATCGAGCGCGTTCAAGGCAGCTTAGCCTGCAGGACTCGAAATGAGATCCAGCAGGATCTGAAACTAGGAGTTAGGATACCATTAAGAATGCCTGAATAGTTAATTCTGCACCTTGTAGATATATGGCGCTACAAGAATTCGTGAGTGTCATTGGTCCAAAAGTGAAAAACATGTCCTGCGACTACCTAAGACGACGCCAACGAGCGTGAATATCTACCCCGAGGATTTCTGGGTCGGAGAATCTCAATTGACGGTTCTTATAGCGGTGAGAATTCAAACAGCCGTGTGACAGGATAGGGGAGAGTCGGGCACGGATGGCAAGCGTGGGCTTGGAAAAGAAAGAGTGCAAGGGGTGTAGTGGGTGCGTATTTGGCTTGAATTCCGTGTTGGGAATGGAACGGACGAATGCGTGGGTGTGGAGGGGAAGATAAGCGGGGACGGTATGGGATGTGAGGTGATGAAGTGCGAGAGGCGAGGGTGAAGGGAAGGGATTGGCAGGGAAAAGAGGTTGGCCCGACGTGTAATATTGAAACGGCGCAAGGGCGCGGGCAGAACGCGGTACGAATGTCTCGCTGGGAGATGGCACACGGTTCCGCCGTAGGAATTTGAGCGGTGCTACAGGGATGCGAGGTGGATGGGAAGAAAAGACGCCGCATTCGGGAAACAGCGTGTATACGAGACAACAGGCAATGCAGGGAGAGCGAATTGAGGGCTAGTAAAGAGACGGTGCCCCAGAAGCGACGCAGAGATGTTGACGAGAGGTCAGAGAGCCCACGGCGTAGAAGATGGGCAAACCAGAAAGATGGGGGCGGGATGAACGTGGAACGCCTGAACATGGAACGGCGGCAACCTAAGTGAGAAGTAAATATTCAAGGAAGCAGTGGAAAGAAGCGTACGGAGAGTACATGAGACTGGCGTTCCGACCAGGAGAGGTGGGCAGAGTGGGTGAAAAGAATAGGAGCGCCACGCACCTCGCAGTTTTCCTTCTCCCTCCCTCCATCGTCGTCGCCATTCCCTTCC
Source organism: Mycena rebaudengoi (assembly GCA_029282285.1). Lineage (NCBI taxonomy): Eukaryota > Fungi > Basidiomycota > Agaricomycetes > Agaricales > Mycenaceae > Mycena > Mycena rebaudengoi. The sequence goes on along the minus strand of JARJCX010000044.1, from coordinate 600,446 downwards.
TGGTATTGTGTCTCCGGTCTGAATATATCACTACGCGGGGACATTAGTGAATATTTGAGCTGCGAAACGGCTAGACCGCTGGCCAGACAAGAGCAACACGGACCACTTTCAGCTGGCGACTCCTCAAACCTGCCATCCGAAAGCCGAGGGCGCGCTCAGAGACTCTTCGTCGAGTTTGGCCGAGGTTGAACGTTTTCGAGCGCCAGAATCGGCGTTATCGTCGCCTAGGACGATGTAATGCGGTGCAGATGGTGGGCGAGAACAAGGGAGCGTCAGCGGTCGGCGTGGCTGTGCATCTCGGCAGTAGGCGGCATAACTCGGCCCGATCTCCGATCACCCGCGTTCTCCCGACAGCCTTGCGATTGAATCCTGCTTGTATTAGGCGCGCCTAAGTAGTACATCTGCCAATTGAGGCCTCCACCCATTTTTTGCCAATTCCGGTCCTG